>CM026404.1:66874833-66957500 GCA_014843695.1 Archivesica marissinica
ATCCTGCTGTCTTGATGTGAGGAAGCTATCCTGCTGTCTTGATGTGAGGAAGCTATCCTGCTGGCTTGATGTGAGGAAGCTATCCTGCTGGCTTGATGTGAGGAAGCTATCCTGCTGGCTTGATGTGAGGAAGCTATCCTGCTGGCTTGATGTGAGGAAGCTATCCTGCTGGCTTGATGTGAGGAAGCTATCCTGCTGGCTTGATGTGAGGAAGCTATCCTGCTGGCTTGATGTGAGGAAGCTATCCAGCTGGCTTGATGTGAGGAAGCTATCCTGCTGGCTTGATGTGAGGAAGCTATCCTGCTGGCTTGATGTGAGGAAGCTATCCTGCTGGCTTGATGTGAGGAAGCTATCCTGCTGGCTTGATGTGAGGAAGCTATCCAGCTGGCTTGATGTGAGGAAGCTATCCTGCTGGCTTGATGTGAGGAAGCTATCCAGCTGGCTTGATGTGAGGAAGCTATCCTGCTGGCTTGATGTGAGGAAGCTATCCTGCTGGCTTGATGTGAGGAAGCTATCCAGCTGGCTTGATGTGAGGAAGCTATCCTGCTGGCTTGATGTGAGGAAGCTATCCTGCTGGCTTGATGTGAGGAAGCTATCCTGCTGGCTTGATGTGAGGAAGCTATCCAGCTGGCTTGATGTGAGGAAGCTATCCTGCTGGCTTGATGTGAGGAAGCTATCCTGCTGGCTTGATGTGAGGAAGCTATCCTGCTGGCTTGATGTGAGGAAGCTATCCTGCTGGCTCTGCGTAGGTTGGTGGTTCTACCCGGTGTCCATCTGTGACTAATACTGCTCGGATAGATATTCGGGGTCTTCCTCCACCAATAATAGCTGGAGAGTCGCTGCGTGACCTAAGCTTTTGGTGCGACTTTAAATCCGCAAAGCAAATAAACAAACAAATGTTTTGTTTGAAAGTATAGTAGCTGTATCCCAAATTATCATATAACTTTGTAATTTGCGATTTTACAGGATTGAAAGTCGCGTACCATTGAAGAGGTTTGCCTGTGCACAGTCATGTGGCAGCAACTTTGGTAAGAAAGATCACTTTGAGATTTATGACAAGTTTTAAATTGCAGTAAATGAGTGCTCCGGCTTGGACATACCAAGACACATTCTAGTGTTTCCAACATAT
The DNA here is from genome assembly GCA_014843695.1 of Archivesica marissinica. Classification (NCBI taxonomy): domain Eukaryota; kingdom Metazoa; phylum Mollusca; class Bivalvia; order Venerida; family Vesicomyidae; genus Archivesica; species Archivesica marissinica. The sequence goes on from CM026404.1 coordinate 66,875,963, forward strand.
ATAAATCTTTCACCTTAAGACTACAAACTGAGGTGGTTCTGTACTGTGATTTACAAAGTTGTACAATTAATTAAACCAGAGAACCTAATCCGCATGGGTACGGTACCCAGCTCGCCTCTCTTTAAATAGTGTTTAACCCTTTCCCCCCATAGAAGCACCTCTTGACGCCATTTCTAATACGACTTGCATTGGCAATGTAGTAGCCAAACAAATGTTCATAATAAAGGCCAGATTCTCATGTAGTCCCAGTAATATATATGGAGGTGGAATAGATATGGCCACTACTTATCCACTGCATGATAGCTAAATGGCTGTCGTTTGTATGGAGATACAATAGTATATTAACCTAAATCTCTATGTAGTCCCAGTAATATCTATGGAGGTGGGATAGATATGGCGACTACTTATCCACTGCATGATAGCTAAATGGCTGTCGTTTGTATGGAGATATAATAGCATATTAACCTAAATCTCTATGAAAACGTAATTCTTTTCGAAACACAGTGATGACTAATGTTGTAAGTTCAGCAGAATAAACCACTTTTCCTAATGTTTTAAGCTAATTTACATTAACCCTATGACTGCTGAGTAAATAAATCAGATTTGCAAACAACATAGATCCAGATCAGTCGCCACGTCTGATCAGGATCTATGTTGTTTGCTATTCAGCCAAATGTTTTAGCTCTACTATCCGAATAACAAACATCATAGAGCCTGATCAGACTTGGCGTTACGCCGCGGCTGATCTGGATCTATGTTGTATGCAAATGTGATTTTATCGTGTCCCGTTTGTTTGCATCTAAGCTCTTGTGCGTTATTTATATATATATGAAATAGCTTTTTCCCTCTAGAATTCTCTGTTTTTATAGCTGCGTCTTATACTCCCTAGCGGCCTATATGCAAAAGATTACGGTAAAATAACCGGAAAATAAAATTGGCCGTGACATTTTGATCTTCCTACGTTAATAATTAATTTGTAATTATAAGAAATTCAGCTAAGGAATAGGTATAGCAGAAATGCATGTGAGACGTTCATATAGCATGTAGCTTGACCATATCACCGAGTGTTGTGTAGAACTTGCAGGAATGCAGGTGAGACGTTCATATAGCGTGTAGCTTGACCATATCACTGAGTGTTGTATAGAACTGGCAGGAATGCAGGTGAGACGTTCATATAGCATGTAGCTTGACCATATCACTGAGTGTTGTATAGAACTGGCAGGAATGCAGGTGAGACGTGCATATAGCATGTAGCTTGACTATATCACTGAGTGTTGTATAGAACTGGCAGGAATGCAGGTGAGACGTGCATATAGCATGTAGCTTGACTATATCACTGAGTGTTGTGTAGAACTGTATTATTGACATTTTGATTTTCAGAAGTAACAGTATCGGGAGGACAGAACGTGAGAGTGACGGTTGTGGAAGCTATTAGACCCTTACTTAGTGAGTTCAATCTTCATTTATGATCATTACATGTGGTGTAGGGGCTCCATGGTTGAGTGTTTAAAGTCGGTGACTGTCAATCAATTGATACTTATTGCTGTGGGTTCGAGTCTTACTGGTGAGGAAACCTATCCACCCGGCCTACGGAAGATAGGTGAGGAAACCTATCCACCCGGCCTACGGAAGATAGGTGAGGAAACCTATCCACCCGGCCTACGGAAGATAGATAATTGCACATGAGTAGCTTGCCTGTATCTTAAACAAGGTTCTGTGGTGTACCTGGATCTGCTTCTTCTGGAAAAATGATGTAGGTTGTTTGTTTAAGTCTAAATCCAAAACCGAAATAAACATACGAACAATCGATGCGAATGAACTGTTAAACAGTACAATACAATTATTTATAGGTCCCCATCCACCACTAACCTTACAATTTGTTGGAAAGCATAAAAGACGTTTTTTATTTTTGCACTTGTGCAGTCAACGCTCGTTGCGAGACAACCTTGTGGGCTGTGAGGTGTGAAGAGAGAACTGCACCTTCTTATTGAAGATACTATTAACAATTTTCAAAATTACCTTTTTCAGTTTAAATTCGGTATTTGAGTGTGTATTTTATTTTTGCTCAACCAGCACTTGTACAGTCAACGCTCGATGCGAGACAACGTTGGGGGTGGTGCCCTCGTTTAGATGTATATGGAGGTGTGAGGAGAGAACTGCACCTTCTTATTGAAGAAACTCATAACAATTTTGATTTTTCAAAATGACTTTTTTCAGTTTAAATTCGGTATTTGAGTGTGTATTGTTCTTATGTTACCACAGGACACATGTTATCCTGCTCGGAGGACGACACCAAGAGTTTCCACAAACTGTTGAGGGTAAGATGCCTCTGTTTATTTTGTAATCAATGTTGTATTAGATTGTCTAGCATAATTAGCCATTTGCCAGTCTTCTTTGCACGTCATGACCTAGGCACAGCTCACATCAGGAAAATGGGTCAATGACTTCGCTTTAGCTTGCCCTGCCCGTCTTCTTTTGCGTTGGTTTAGTGCCTTGGTTTAGAGGTCTTCTCCACAACATGCACGTCGTGACCTATGCACAGTTCACAGGAAAATTGGTCAAGGACTTCGCTGACACCAGCCTCGCTATCGGAACAGAAGAAGCTGTGTGACTCTGTATGAGTGGCAACAGACTAACTTACCAACTTGTTGTAGATGGCGGATAGCTGGCGAATGTTTTTAGCCTGCTCCGTTATGGAGATGATGGAATGTGGCTTCTACCCTGATCCGGCAGTGACGTGGACCCCAGCGAAGAAACCGGACCATTCTTGCTGAGCTGACAAATGGTAGGGGAACCTAAAAAGAGACCGCCTTCGAAATAAAGGAACACCGATACAGGGCTTGTCACCCTGGGAAGAACGAAGATGACTCTTCGGATATTTACTTAAGCACAGTTGCAATCAGCGTGAACTACTTAGAGAAACCTAAAAGTTGGATTGGACAGTGCCGCGCAATGCCCACAATATTGTCTCAATGGATTCGAGCCCTACTGGTTCTACCTTTGTGCCTGCACATACACCCCACCTGTAAATATTAAACCATGGTGAATTTCTGATTTTAGTATTATCAATGTCAATTTGCCAGTAGTAAAAAGATGTAAACTATGCAGGCTGGAAGTGCGTCTTAATATTAGTTAGAATAATAAAAGTATTAACATTTTAGATTTACGAGTCTGTGCTATTTTTCCATGGTACACCGGAACTAGACTTTGATGCCAGGTGGAAAAGTTTCCATGCTGTGAAGAAAGCTCTTGAGGATAAGGTATTGGTACTTTATAGTTTTTAGATATCGTACTTGTGTCTTCTACTTGTTGAGTTAAGCATAGCAATGTGTTCTGTAGCAATATGGCTAAAAACCTAAATTCAATATGCTAATCACGAAACTATAAGGGTGCAAGGAGCCAATGAAAACAGTCATCTCTAAATATTAACCAATGACTGAATGACACCAATATGACTGTTGCCTGACTGTAAAGATTAAGGTGCCAACGACTTAACATGAGCAGCGCTTCAGTCTTAATTAAATATTTTAATGGCACTAAAATCTACCCAAAAAGAGAGGAATAAAGCTCTCTTATTTCCATTGTTGCATTATTGACACTATATTTCAGATGCGTGGAGGGAAGAATCATCTACGAGCAATCCTGGTGGATAGAGTACAACTACAACATCAGGTCTGTATGTCTGCTACACACACACACACACCACACCACACCACACCACACCACCACACACCACACACACCACACCACACACACACTTTCTCATGTTCATTCGGGGAGCAGATGATTATTTATTTTTAGTTAAAAGTTTATTTATAATCGACCTGCAACTACAGGTGGTATGGCCTGCAACTACAGGTGGTATGGCCTGCAACTACAGGTGGTGCGGCCTGCAACTACAGGTGGTGTAGCCTGCAACTACAGGTACAGCCTGCAACTACAGGTGGTGTGGCCTGCAACTACAGGTGCAGCCTGCAACTACAGGTATTGTGGCCTGCAACTACATGTGGTGCGGCCTGCAACTACAGGTGGTGTGGCCTGCAACTACAGGTGCAGCATGCAACTACAGGTGGTGTGGCCTGCAACTACAGGTGGTGTGGCCTGCAACTACATGTGGTGCGGCCTGCAACTACAGGTGGTGCGGCCTGCAACTACAGGTGGTGCGGCCTGCAACTACAGGTGGTGCGGCCTGAAACTACAGGTGGTGCGGCCTGCAACTACAGGTAGTGCGGCCTGAAACTACAGGTGGTGGGCCTGCAACTACAGGTGGTTTGGCCTGCACCTACAGGTGGTTTGGCCTGCAACTACAGATGGTTTGGCCTGCAACTACAGGTGGTTTGGCCTGCAACTACAGGTGGTGCGGCCTGCAACTACAGGTGGTGCTGCCTGCAACTACAGGTGGTGCGGCCTGTAACTACAGGTGGTGCGGCCTGCAACTACAGGTGGTGCGGCCTGAAACTACAGGTGGTGCGGCCTGCAACTACAGGTAGTGCGGCCTGAAACTACAGGTGGTGGGCCTGCAACTACAGGTGGTTTGGCCTGCACCTACAGGTGGTTTGGCCTGCAACTACATATGGTTTGGCCTGCAACTACAGGTGGTGCGGCCTGCAACTACAGGTGGTGCGGCCTGCAACTACAGGTGGTGCTGCCTGCAACTACAGGTGGTGCAGCCTGTAACTACAGGTGGTGCGCCTGCAACTACAGGCGGTGCGGCCTGCAACTACAGGTGGTGCGGCCTGCAACTACATGTGGTGTGGCCTGCAACTACAGGTGGCCAAGGCGGCCTGCAACTACAGGTGGCCTGCAACTACAGGTGGTGCAGCCTGCAACTGCAGGTGGCGCCTGAACTGCAGGTGGTGCGGCCTGCAACTACAGGTGGTGCGGCCTGCAACTACAGGCGGTGCGGCCTGCAACTACAGGTGGTGCGGCCTGCAACTACAGGTGGTGCGGCCTGCAACTACAGGTGGTGTGGCCTGCAACTACAGGTGGTGCGGCCTGCAACTACAGGTGGTGAGGCCTGCAACTACAGGTGGTGCGGCCTGCAACTACAGGCGGTGCGGCCTGCAACTACAGGTGGTGTGGCCTGCAACTACAGGTGGTATGGCCTGCAACTACAGGTGGTGCAGCCTGCAACTGCAGGTGGTGCGGCCTGCAACTACAGGTGGTGTGGCCTGCAACTACAGGTGGTGCGGCCTGCAACTACAGGTGGTGTGAAGAATTTGAGTTTCTTACATCTTCTAAAACATGAAGATAATTGCCAAATAAATAATTGTTTATAGAAGTTATATTTGCAAGTTATTTTCTAGATGAGATGCCTTCAGAAGACAGACAGATCATTTACCGTGAGACACCAAGAGTTGCTACATGATCTTTATACACTGTCCATCAGTAGATACAGCGAGGTATGTGCCTCTATTCACTGTCCATCAGTAGATACAGCGAGGTATGTGCCTCTATACACTGTCCATCAGTAGATACAGTGAGGTATGTGTCTCTATTCACTGTCCATCAGTAGATACAGTGAGGTATGTGCCTCTATTCACTGTCCATCAGTAGATACAGCGAAGTATGTGTCTCTATTCACTATCCATCAGTAGATACAGCGAGGTATGTGTCTCTATACACTGTCCATCAGTAGATACAGCGAGGTATGTGTCTCTATACACTGTCCATCAGTAGATACAGCGAAGTATGTGTCTCTATACACTCCATCAGTAGATACAGCGAGGTATGTGTCTCTATACACTGTCCATGAGTAGATACAGCGAGGTATGTGTCTATTCACTGTCCATGAGTAGATACAGCGAGGTATGTGTCTATTCACTGTCCATCAGTAGATACAGCGAGGTATGTGTCTCTATTCACTGTCCATCAGTAGATACAGCGAAGTATGTGTCTCTATTCACTGTCCATCAGTAGATACAGCGAGGTATGTGTCTATACACTGTCCATCAGTAGATACAGCGAGGTATGTCTCTATACACTGTCCATCAGTAGGTACAGCGAGGTATGTGTCTATTCACTGTCCATCAGTAGATACAGCGAGGTATGTCTCTATACACTGTCCATCAGTAGGTACAGCGAGGTATGTGTCTATTCACTGTCCATCAGTAGATACAGAGAGGTATGTCTCTATACACTGTCCATCAGTAGATACAGCAAGGTATGTGTCTCTATACACTGTCCATCAGTAGATACAGCGAGATATGTGTCTCTATTCACTGTCCATCAGTAGGTACAGCTAGGTATGTGTCTATTCACTGTCCATCAGTAGATACAGCGAGGTATGTGCCTCTATACACTGTCCATCAGTAGATACAGCGAGGTATGTGTCTATTCACTGTCCATCAGTAGATACAGTGATGTATGTGTCTATTCACTGTCCATCAGTAGATACAGCGAGGTATGTGTCTATACACTGTCCATCAGTAGATACAGCGAGGTATGCCTCTATACACTGTCCATCAGTAGATACAGCGAGGTATGTGTCTCTATACACTGTCCATCAGTAGATACAGCGAGGTATGTGTCTCTATTCACTGTCCATGAGTAGATATAGCGAGGTATGTGTCTCTATTCACTGTCCATCAGTAGATACAGTGAGGTATGTGTCTATACACTGTCCATCAGTAGATACAGCGAGGTATGTGTCTCTATTCACTGTCCATCAGTAGATACAGCGAGGTATGTGTCTCTATTCACTGTCCATCAGTAGATACAGCGAGGTATGTGTCTATACACTGTCCATCAGTAGATACAGCGAGGTATGCCTCTATACACTGTCCATCAGTAGATACAGCGAGGTATGTGTCTCTATACACTGTCCATCAGTAGATACAGCGAGGTATGTGTCTCTATTCACTGTCCATCAGTAGATACAGCGAGGTATGTGTCTCTATACACTGTCCATCAGTAGATACAGCGAGGTATGTGTCTCTATTCACTGTCCATCAGTAGATACAGCGAGGTATGTGTCTCTATTCACTGTCCATCAGTAGCTACAGCAAGGTATGTGTCTCTATTCACTGTCCATCAGTAGATACAGCGAGGTATGTGTCTCTATTCACTGTCCATCAGTAGATACAGCGAGGTATGTGTCTATTCACTGTCCATCAGTAGATACAGCGAGGTATGTGTCTATACACTGTCCATCAGTAGATACAGCGAGGTATGTGTCTCTATTCACTGTCCATCAGTAGATACAGCGAGGTATGTGTCTCTATTCACTGTCCATCAGTAGATACAGCAAGGTATGTGTCTATACACTGTCCATCAGTAGATACAGCGACGTATGTGTCTATACACTGTCCATCAGTAGATACAGCAAGGTATGTGTCTCTATTCACTGTCCATCAGTAGATACAGCGAGGTATGTGTCTCTATTCACTGTCCATCAGTAGATACAGCGAGGTATGTGTCTATTCACTGTCCATCAGTAGATACAGCGAGGTATGTGTCTATTCACTGTCCATCAGTAGATACAGCGAGGTATGTGTCTCTATTCACTGTCCATCAGTAGATACAGCGAGGTATGTGTCTCTATTCACTGTCCATCAGTAGATACAGCGAGGTATGTGTCTCTATTCACTGTCCATCAGTAGATACAGCGAGGTATGTGTCTCTATTCACTGTCCATCAGTAGATACAGCGAGGTATGTGTCTCTATTCACTGTCCATCAGTAGATACAGCGAGGTATGTGTCTCTATTCACTGTCCATCAGTAGATACAGCGAGGTATGTGTCTCTATTCACTGTCCATCAGTAGATACAGCGAGGTATGTGTCTCTATACACTGTCCATCAGTAGATACAGCGAGGTATGTGTCTCTATTCACTGTCCATCAGTAGATACAGCGAGGTATGTGTCTCTATTCACTGTCCATCAGTAGCTACAGCAAGGTATGTGTCTCTATTCACTGTCCATCAGTAGATACAGCGAGGTATGTGTCTCTATTCACTGTCCATCAGTAGATACAGCGAGGTATGTGTCTATTCACTGTCCATCAGTAGATACAGCGAGGTATGTGTCTATTCACTGTCCATCAGTAGATACAGCGAGGTATGTGTCTCTATTCACTGTCCATCAGTAGATACAGCGAGGTATGTGTCTCTATTCACTGTCCATCAGTAGATACAGCGAGGTATGTGTCTCTATACACTGTCCATCAGTAGATACAGCGAGGTATGTGTCTCTATTCACTGTCCATCAGTAGATATAGCGAGGTATGTGTCTCTATTCACTGTCCATCAGTAGATACAGCGAGGTATGTGTCTCTATTCACTGACCATCAGTAGATATAGCGAGGTATGTGTCTCTATTCACTGTCCATCAGTAGATACAGCGAGGTATGTGTCTCTATGCACTGTCCATCAGTAGATACAGCGAGGTATGTGTCTCTATTCACTGTCCATCAGTAGATACAGTGAGGTATGTGTCTCTATGCACTGTCCATCAGTAGATATAGACAGTGCATAAGATCGGCATACATGTGTCCATCTTTGCATCTTAAGTGAGTTTACCCTATCTATAACTCTGTGTTGCATTGAGGGATTTTAAAATAAATGTGTACAGGTGATTACCAAATGATGGCAACAAGGTTTGCGTGCATGAGCTAAGCCCCTGGAGATGAAGGTCAAGGTTCATTAATTTGATCCATATAGTAGTGTGCTTATTGCCCACGTGTATCTAGTTCTCTCTTGAGATATTTATATGGAAATGATATATCCGATATTCAAATGCTTTTATGTAAGGTAGCTATCTAGCTTCCTCGTGGACGGTTGGTGGTTCTACTCAGTTGCCCGTCCAAGCAATTACTGGTCGGAGGGGCACATGTGATCTTCCTGCACTATTAAAAGCTGTAATGCCGCCATAATGCCTAACTGTTCATGTGACCTTAAAAACACATTTTACATCTGTTGGAATTGGTTATTTATACTTAAACTGTAATGCCGCCATAATGCCTAACTGTTCGTGTGACCTTAAAAACAACATTTACATCTGTTGGAATTGGTTATTTATGCTTAAGTTGTAATGCCGCCATAATGCCTAACTGTTCATGTGACATTAAAAACAACATTTTACATCTGATGGAATTGGTTATTTATAGTTAAACTGTAATGCCGCCATAATGCCTAACTGTTCATGTGACATTAAAAACAACATTTTACATCTGATGGAATTGGTTATTTATACTTAAACTGTAATGCCGCCATAATGCCTAACTGTTCATGTGACCTTAAACACAACATTTTACATCTGTTGGAATTGGTTATTTATAGTTAAACTGTAATGCCGCCATAATGCCTAACTGTTCATGTGACCTTAAAAACAACATTTTACATCTGTTGTAATTGGTTATTTATACTTAAGCTGTAATGCTGTCATAATGCCTAACTGTTTGTGTGACCTTAAAAACAACATTTTACATCTGATGGAATTGGTTATTTATACTTAAACTGTAATGCCGCCATAATGCCTAACTGTTCGTGTGACCTTAAAAACAACATTTTACATCTGTTGGAATTGGTTATTTATAGTTATTCAATGATGTCTCATTCCTCTATGTGTTTGTATATATTTAGGTAAGGAAGAAAGCTCAGTCGGTGCTCTTCCAGAATTTCCATAACTACCCCTACTCCTATCGAGTACTGATGGATCCCCTAATAGGCAAGCTTATCAGCCCAGACACGCCTGAACATGAGTTCCAGGTAACAGTAATTTAGTTTTTAGTGCCTATGTAGATACCCCATTCTACATTGAATGTATCCATATTGTAGTGTCATTGGTGGAAGTGTGTGGTCGTGGTAGTGTGTTTGCTTTAGGTGTGAAAGGCACGGCGTTTGCGTCCAGCTGCAGCATTTATGATTGAGTCCTTAGACAAAGGCGCTTAAATTCCCCTATGCCTTTTCTATATCCCTCTTGGCGATGGATTCCATCAGAAATGAGGATCTCGAGAGGGATTAATATAATAATATAATGTTGGACGAACTTGTTTCGCAATCGAGCTAAAATAAATTTGTGTAAGCTATTGTAGTGTCACATTGTCAGAATAACTAATTATTGTACCAGAGATGTTGTATACATTTTATGCAAATGTCTTCAAATTTATATCTCTATAACTTGAAATAAGTATAAAATTAATTTACAACGATTGTGAAACAAGCTGTATTAATGATTCTCGTTGGCGTAAATGTGATAAAGGCGTATATATGCTTATTCGTGATGGAGGAAACCGGAGTACCCGCAGAAAACCCACTTGTCCATTTGACAATCGCCATACCATGTAGCATACTTCCCGGTCCATGGGTCGAACCGAGGTTCCATTTGTGAGACGCGAGTGTGCTAACCAATGCACTTATTGGACAGCCAGAAGAGACACCCATCTCCTTTGTATTATTTTTCCCCCCATAATGCCTAATGCAAAATGGCATGGGGACATCGTTGTAAAATACAATTTAATGTCAATTTTTATTGTCTTGATTTAGTTGTACAGCGCAAGCACATAATCTACAATGCTGAATAAATTGGAAGGAATGTGCAAACAACATAGATCCAGATCAGCCTCGGCGTTTCATCGGATCAGGATCTATGTTGTTTGCTAGTCAGACAAGTGTTTTAGCTCCACTATCTGAATATCAAACAGCAGAGTCTGAAAAACGAATATATATAGGATCTTACACTGGTCGTGATTTCATACCATATTTTATGAGACGAGTTTTGGAATTTTGCTATTAAGCGAGCCTTTTGGCGAGCTGAATATATAATTCCAAATCAAGTTTCATAAAATATGGTATGAAATTACCAACAGTGTAAGATCCTTTTTTTCAAATTACCATATAGGGTTTTAATCATATTTTTGCTGTTACTTTCATTTTGGCGCCAACTGTCGGCGCAAATTGTCATGACGTTACTAAATTGTCATGATGGCACTAAATTGTCATGATGTCACTAAATTGTCATGACGTCACTAAATTGTCATGATGGCACTAAATTGTCATGACATCACTAAATTGTCATGATGGCACTAAATTGTCATGATGTCACTACCCATAGCAGCGTTATATTTATGGTTTAAACAGCGTTATAATTGCGTCAAGACTTCTTTTAAATCATCGTTCGTCTTAGCATTAACGTTATGTACCAGTTCAAATAGAAATATTTTTTAATTTACAAATTATATGGATTATTCTCTCAACCAATCAGAATCCTCCCAGGTGTTATTACACATGTGTACATATAAGACATTATGAGATGACTGTATTAAACTGAATACAAGCACATAATTATAAACCTATTTCCAGCACAGTAAGGGTTAAATAGTTTTTTTCTGTGGCTTATATAGGGAGTATTGTATATAGTCCTGGGAAACAACAAGCGCAACATCTCCACGAAGCGTAGCTGGGAGATCATTGGTAGAGTGTGGCCAGCTTTAGCGCAAGCCCAACACTCGGAGAAACCTTCTATTCTCAACCTCATAGACAAGATAGTCAACAAAACCATCAAAAATGTTGAAACCACGGAAATCAAGATACTGGTAAATATCATAACCTATATTTAGTTACAGTCAAACCTGGATTAAGCAACCAGCCAAGGGAATCACAGACTGTACGCTTATTGGAGGTGACCGTTTAATAGAGTTGACCTTTGAGTGGAGGTTACACCGTATGTGTCTATCTTGCTTTGTGTTGGGAGTTACAAGCGTGAATAGTTTACTATAGAAGTCAATAGGAGTGGACACTTCACTGACGTAATCCAGGGATCGCAGGTTCGATCTCCCGTCTGACACTAATAAAATTAACAGTCTTTCAAATGAGACTTTAAACAGAGGTCATGTGCTTTACATTGTACACATAAAAGAACCAGAGGAGACTCTGGAATGGGTCTCTGTCTGTATCATTGCACTATCCTCCAAAAATCTAAAATGACCTATCTTCAGGAGGCGTCGCTCATGGGCAACCGGTAGCGACGATAAATAAACGTAGAACACACTCAGCAAATAATGAAACAGTTTAATAATCTGCCTGAAAATGACATTTCGTTTTCAATTAATGTGTTGAATTATTCCTACAAATATACATAAAAATGTATTGTAATTTGATTGATTAACGTTTTTGCAACAATTTTGTTTAAAAAAAAGTTAATATTATAATAATTATTTTCTACAACTTAAACTATCCATGGTCATATGATCCAATTTTTTCATGATGGCTCATAACTGATGGGCACACATATTTCATGACTTTGTTGTTTGCAGGTAAGTGACTCCAGTCTTGCAGCTGCTGGTAGATTGTTTGAACCTGTGGCCCCGCCCCCAACACAGGGTTCGTGTTCCTCCTCAGAACTACAATCTGCAGTGCAGTATGAAGCAGACAGGAATACCGACAGTCTTAGGTATACATTATATTTGTGTAGCAGTAGTGAGTTTTGAGGTTCTACCTGGGTGCCCACCTTTGACAGCCAATGCTTGGAGTAGCACCAGGAGGTTTAGTGGTTCTACCTGGGTGCCTGCCTGTGACAGCCAATGCTGGGAGGAGCACCGGGAGGTTTAGTGGTTCTACCTGGGTGCCTGCCTGTGACAGCCAATGCTTGGAGTAGCACCAGGAGGTTTAGTGGTTCTACCTGGGTGCCTGCCTGTGACAGCCAATGCTGGGAGGAGCACCGGGAGGTTTAGTGGTTCTACCTGGGTGCCTGCCTGTGACAGCCAATGCTTGGAGTAGCACCAGGAGGTTTAGTGGTTCTACCTGGGTGCCTGCCTGTGACAGCCAATGCTGGGAGGAGCACCGGGAGGTTTAGTGGTTCTACCTGGGTGCCTGCCTGTGACAGCCAATGCTGGGAGGAGCACCGGGAGGTTTAGTGGTTCTACCTGGGTGCCCACCTGTGACAGCCAATGCTTGGAGGAGCACCGGGAGGTTCAGTGGTTCTACCTGGGTGCCCACCTGTGACAGCCAATGCTTGGAGGAGCACCGGGAGGTTCAGTGGTTCTACCTGGGTGCCCACCTGTGACAGCCAATGCTTAGAGGAGCACCGGGAGGTTCAGTGGTTCTACCTGGGTACCCACCTGTGACAGCCAATGCTTGGAGGGGCACCTTGAGGTTCAGTGGTTCTACCTGGGTGCCCACCTGTGACAGCCAATGCTTGGAGGGGCACCGGGAGGTTCAGTGGTTCTACCTGGGTGCCTGCTTGTGACAGCCAATGCTTCACTTCTGTGGTAGATAACGTAGTTGTATGCATGGGAGTGAGATGTTTGTTCAATTCTGTGGTAGATAACATAGTCGCATGCATGGGAGTGAGCATGTGATGTTTGTTCAATTCTGTGGTAGATAACGTAGTTGTATGCATGGGAGTGAGCATGTGATGTTTGTTCAATTCTGTGGTAGATAACGTAGTTGCATGCATGGGAGTGAGCATGTGATGTGTATTCTATAATTCTGTGGTAGATAACGTAGTTAGTTGTATGCATGCGTGTGAGCATGTTTATTCAATTGTTGTTGTTGAAATCTCGTATTATTCGTGTAATTGCAGAATGTATGAAGATCTTGTCACTAACTTAGTACAGCTGATTAATGGAGGCACACTGTAAGTATATCTAGGGAAGTACCGATAAGTCGAAATCAAACATCATGTATTTAATGAAGACAGTTTATACAGGCGACCTTGAACTTTCTGGATTTAAGATCTCGCCATCAGATACCCATTGATTCCTCGCAGACCTTGTATTCTGTTACTGTTGTGGAAGATTTTGGTATATTAGGGATAGGACTGAATAGCTAAATGGCATTCGAATATTCGAAAGTGATATTCAAATAGTATTCGATGAATATTCACATGAAATCCTAACTTTTTCCAACCTGACCTCTATTCGCCGGTACACGCGTGTATTTTACACCTTGTGAAATTGGCTTCTACTGACATGGATTTAGTTCATGATTTTTGCCCACAAACATATCATATGCTTGAAATCCTAACTTTTTCCAACCTGACCTCTATTCATCGGTACACGCGTGTATTTTACACCTTGTGAAATTGGCTTCTGCTGAAATGGATTTAGTTCATGATTTTTGCTCACAAACCATATCATACGCTTATTGAGTTAAAGATGCCTACTTACTTAACGTATACATGACTTGGGGAGGTCTATATCAACTACCAGTATATGCTAAGACAGGAATGTTTCTATTGTTTAATGAACACAAGTATAAATGATCGAGACAATAAACCATAAAAACGAACATTTGTGTGTTTTTACGTTTATTTATCGTCACTACCGGTTGCCCATATGAGCGACGCCTCCTGAAGAGATTAGTTATTTTAGATTTTTGGAGGATAGTGCAATGATACAGATAGAGACCCATTCCAGAGTCTCCTCTGGTTCTTTTACGTGCACTGTGTAAAGCACTGACACGAGGTTTAAAGTAAAAAATTAATTGTTTTGCTATCGAGCTTCTCCTAAGCTTAAAGAAAAATTTTAACTTTTTCTGACAAAATTTTGTCCAGTAAGATAAACCACACTTTCTATTCAAACGTTGTATATAAAGCTCTTTTTAAATTTTTTTAAATAATACCATATATGGACGTACTCGGCTCACTTTCTCAATTCTGCCAAAAATACTGAACCTGAATGAGCCATGAACAAACATCATTGTTGGCCATTATTGATTCATACTAAATGATTGTTTAGGAGATGGAAGTTCTGTCAGATAGGACTGGAGCTGATGACACTACTGCTCAGACACGATGCACCACTGCCTTCCTGCGCTATCCAGCTCCTTGTACACAAATGTGTGGATGATTCACTATACCTGAGAAAGGTAAGTACCATGTAGTAAATTGTTATCATTTGTGTGTGTGTGTTTTACGTTTATTTATCGTCGTTACCGGTTGCCCATATGAGCGACGCCTCCTGAAGAGATTAGTCAATTTAGATATTTGGAGGATAGTGCAATGATACAGACAGAGACCCATTCCAGAATCTCCTCTGGTTCTTTTACGTGCACGGTGTACAGCACCGACACGAGACCTCGGTTTAACGTCCCATCTGAAAGACTTAATTTTATTAGGGTCAGACGGGGGATTGAACTCATTTGTGTGTTGTTAGTTTATTTGATTTGAAGGGTCAAAGATCAGGTTTTGTCTATCTTACAAACCATCAACATTTGCCTTGTAATCACTAAGAATCTGTTTATTTCTTTTTTTTGTTCAGATTTTATCACAAGTTCGATTTTATGAAAGTTTTATTCTTTTGGATAATCGGCCATTTCCAACATAAAACTAGCTCACCAATGTAAACTAAAGGAAACCCTTATAAACACTAGCATCTCTATTTTTTTATCCAATTTTGTTCAAATGTGGTCACACATTTTATTTTGATGAAAGCTTGGTTCTTTGCTCTAATCGGTGTTTTCTGTCCAAAACTAGGTCACTAGGTCAAATTAACTCTTTCAACACCAAGTAACTGACATGGACTGGTCCATGATATTCTTAGACCAATAAATGAATAAGAAAATTACATTCGGACCAGTTCATTTATCAAGATGGGTAATTTTGTCTAAAATTAGTAATACTACTGGCAAAAAGTGCAGATCCTGATGAGACGGCTCGTCACGAGCCGGCTCATCTGGATCTACACTTTTTGTAAGCCTATATAGAGGTCTGTGGTGTTGAAAGGGTTAAGGAAAGACATTGTAAGCACTATAGCAACTCTATGTTTTGTTTGTTCAATATAGTGTGTTTAGTGAGGAGGTGAACTTTAAGAAGAGGCCTAGTTAGCGATTTTGTCGGCATTTTTGAGTACAAGATGGATTCCTAGATCAATATGTTCGTTTAGATCTGTTCTTTGCAGCCAGGGTGGATGCCAAGCTGAAAAATGCAGATAAGCGTTTATATATGAGGCCCCAAAAGGGGGTGGTATTTTTTAACGAAATTTCTCTGTAATTAAATGAATAAAACAATTCACCATTTTTTTATTTGAAAATATGCAAATTGGCCTTCAATGAGTTAAGTAAGTATTTACGAATCAATCATAAATTATTAGTTTGTGGATTTGAGGCACTGACATGGATTTTTATATTATTATATGTGTATATTATAACAACGCTATACATTTTGGTATGTATAACGTTTTTCAGTCTTCTGACAATTATGTGTGTGTTTTACGTTTATTTATCGTCGCTACCGGTTGCCCATATGAGCGACGCCTCCTGAAGAGATTAGTCATTTTAGATTTTTGGAGGATAGTGCAATGATACAGACTCCAGAATCTCCTCTGGTTCTTTTACGTGCACTGTGTAAAGCACCGACACGAGACCTCGGTTTAAAGTCCCATTTGAAAGATTGTTCATATTATGGTCAAACGAGGGATCGAACCTGCGATCCCTGGATTACCAGTGCAACGTGTTAACCACTGGACTACATATCCGTCTGTGACAATTATGTGAACTTATTTCTCTGTTATGTTCAAAACAATGACAGTAATGTTGATGTATATAGGAATTACGATGAACAAAGTGAGGCCTCCATTTTCTTTTTTGTTCAATAGTGTTCAATTTCAAGTTATTGTTATATTTCGGGTTTTACGCCTGCATCAGCACCATTTCGGGCTATATCGCTGGCGGGCAGTTTACTTAACAACACCTTTCCTGGGCAGGCTCCAACAGTTAACCAGTACTTGGGTGCACCAACCTCCGTAAGAAACTGCCAACTTTTTCATATAAATGAGACACGGCCTGAGCGGGGCCAATTGCAAGTTACATCGTAATGAAAGCTCAGATCTTTCCGATATTCGACCCTTTCTAAAAAAATGATGTGTCACTAGGTCAAAGTAAGGAAACCCCTTGTAAACCCTAACGACCTTGTATTCTTTTGGAGAATAGAAAAAGAGATGGGTGAGAAAATATATCTCTATCTCGTTAGGCCTTCATTTTGTATAGACAGAATATAACTGTACTCGTTATTGTTTTGTTACTAGGAAGTCGTGATAGCGCCGTGGTAGCGCGTTCGCTTCAGGTGCGAAATGCCTGGAGTTCGAGCCCTGCTGGAGCCGTTATGATTGTGCCCTTAGGCAAGGCATTTAAATTCCACGTTGCCTCTTCTCTCTCCCTCGTGGCGATGGATTCCATCAGGAATGAGGTCTCGAGAGTGATTAATATAAGTTGTAAGAACTTGTTTCGCAATCGATCTAAAATTTGTGTAAGCTAATCTAGGAAATTAGATATATATATATGTACATATTACATAAGAAATATATGACGGACATCATTTTCAGATTGGGATAGCCAGTATATTAGCAGTTCAAAAACAGCAGAAGAGACCACACAAGAAAATCAAGATTGACCCCCTTGCACAGGAAGTGGACAATGGTGTGACTGCCGTATCACAATGTGGCGTTATAAGCCCCGGGGACAGGCCAGATAACAGCTGGCATAAATACAACACTGCGAATATACCAGACACTCAGGACAAGTGGGAGAAACTTGTAGTAGTGGAGAAAACTCACTGGGGATACTACACGTGGCCACGGTACACTGTCTTAACCAGTCATTTAAGTAATGTATTACCTAATTAGTACAAATTTCTTTTAGCTCGATTGCGAAACAAATTTTGTTTTAAGACTTGGACCCCCCCAGCCAGTGCTATAAATCTAGGATTTATGCCTTAGACCCTTACTAGCACTCTAAAGCTAAGATATAAGTCTTTGTCCTTAAAATTACCAGCTCCCAAATATGTTGATAAATTTTATCCTTGGACCCTAGTTGTCGCCTAAAAAAACTAGGATTTATGCCTTGGGCGATATTTCTAAAGCTGTTACATTTATTTATCATCGCTACTGGTTGCCCGTATGAGCGACGCCTCCTGAAGAGATTAGTCATTTTAGAGTTTTGGAGGATAGTGCAATGATACAGACAGAGACCCATTCCAGTGTCTCCTGGTTCTATTAAGTGCACGGTGTAAAGCACCGACAGTTTAAAATCCCATCTGAAAGACTGTTATTTTTATTAGGGTCAGACGGGGGATCGAACCTGCGATCCTATACTTAAGTTTAGAACTCGATAAAATTTATGAAACATGTATTTGTGTAATAGTATTTTGATTAATTAATATTGAATTGCAGAGAACTGAGTACATATGCTCCGCACTGTGAGCAGCCACAGTTGAACAGGAGTCGAGACGAGCTGTCAGGAGCCGAGAGGGTTGTTTACGATGCGTTCATGGACAAAGATTACATACAAAAACTGGTCGACTTTCTGGCACTAGAGGAAAATAAGAACAAGGACATGTTCAGTCCGAAGAAAATGACGTTATTTAAGGTTAATTTGTGTACTAATTGTCTGTTTCTGTCGACTACAGGAAGTCTTATTTAAGGTTAATTTGTGTACTAATTGTCTGTTTCTGTCAACTACAGAAAGTCTTATTTAAGGTTAATTTGTGTACTAATTGTCTGTTTCTGTCGACTACAGAAAGTCTTATTTAAGTTAATTTGTGTACTAATTGTCTGTTTCTGTCGACTACAGAAAGTCTTATTTAAGGTTAATTTTTGTACTAATTGTCTGTTTCTGTCAACTACAGGAAGTCTTATTTAAGGTTAATTTGTGTACTAATTGTCTGTTTCTGTCAACTACGGGAAGTCTTATTTAAGGTTAATTTGTGTACTAATTGTCTGTTTCTGTCGACTACAGGAAGTCTTATTTAAGGTTAATTTGTGTACTAATTGTCTGTTTCTGTCAACTACATGAAGTCTTATTTAAGGTTAATTTGTGTACTAATTGTCTGTTTCTGTCAACTACATGAAGTCTTATTTAAGGTTAATTTGTGTACTAATTGTCTGTTTCTGTCAACTACAGGAAGTCTTATTTAAGGTTAATTTGTGTACTAATTGTCTGTTTCTGTCAACTACATGAAGTCTTATTTAAGGTTAATTTGTGTACTAATTGTCTGTTTCTGTCAACTACATGAAGTCTTATTTAAGGTTAATTTGTGTACTAATTGTCTGTTTCTGTCAACTACAGGAAGTCTTATTTAAGGTTAATTTGTGTACTAATTGTCTGTTTCTGTCAACTACAGGAAGTCTTATTTAAGTTAATTTGTGTACTAATTGTCTGTTTCTGTCAACTACAGGAAGTCTTATTTAAGGTTAAATTGTGTTCTAATTGTCTGTTTCTGTCAACTACAGGAAGTCTTATTTAAGTTAACTTGTGTACTAATTGTCTGTTTCTGTCAACTACATGAAGTCTTATTTAAGGTTAATTTGTGTACTAATTGTCTGTTTCTGTCAACTACAGGAAGTCTTATTTAAGGTTAATTTGTGTACTAATTGTCTGTTTCTGTCAACTACAGGAAGTCTTATTTAAGGTTAATTTGTGTACTAATTGTCCGACATTTCTGTCAACTACAGGAAGCCGCTTTCGTAACTCTAAGTAAAATGTCATTGTATGGGATAAAACCCTGACCAGTCCATTACAAGGTACCTTCGTCCGTGGCTCAGTGGTTACGGTTGTTAAGTTTGATCAAGTTGATCTGATTGGCAGCGGGGATCCACCATACACTTGATTAACTGCCTCCAGTTTTCATCTTACTGCTATAGATTTTCATCATCATAAAATGCTAATAGATAGACAGATAGTTTACTAAGCTCGATGTTACAAACCCATGAATTCACATGGTACAATATTATTACTAATACAATGTAACTAAATGTACAGAAATATGTCATAAAACCCTTGGCTGTCCGATTAGCACAGTGGTTAGTGCGCTCGCTTCTCACCAATGCAACCCGGGTTCGATCCTTGGACCGGGAAGTATGCTAGATGGTACGGTGGTCACCAGATCGGACAGGTGGGTTTACTTTGGGTACTCCGGTTTCCTCCCACACGAATGACCACATATACCCTTTCATCGGAGCCAACGAGAGTGATTAATATAAGACGTTAGAACTTGCTTCGCAATCGTTGTGAAATAAATAAATATGACATGTAGCATGGATCTCTCAATGTTCATATAACATGTTTCAGGGTCTGTTTCGCAACTTTGGCGACTGTCTGCTCGAGAAATTCAAACCTCATGTAGAGAGGTTGATCCGAGATACGAGTCACAATAAACATGATTCTAGTCAGCGATGCGCCATGGAGATACTGGCCGGGGCATTACGAGGTTCTAAACATTGGTCATATGAACAGGTACGTCATCTTCCATTCATCGGAGCCTCCTGTGGCCGAGTACCGTAGTTAGTTTAAGCAGACCGCCTCCGTGGTCGAGTGGTTAAGGTCGCTGACTTGTATACCACTGCAGACCTGTTTACTCCTACGGATTGTCCGTAGTTTCCACGGATAATACGTTGAAATTACGCACTACGTTTTGACATCGGAATACTACGGATTCCGAAAATTCCGAAAAATCGCGATTCGTTTCGGTAATTTCGGGTATTTCTGTAACGTTTTCACAATTTCGTCGCAGTGATGTCCCCTTACAGCCGCAGTGTGGCGCTTTGCTGATTGTCTAGGTCAGGTAAACGCTTTTTCTTGCTCTCGCGTTCATCGAAGTACCGGCGTCAAGCGTCCAGTGATAAAGACCACCAAGGTCACGATCGGACAAACATTAACAACAACAACAATACATTACGGCTACAATTTTGTGGTATTTTACACACATTGAATGAATTTGCGCGATGGTAGTGTGGTGCAGGTGTCTATGTCTTGATTTAACGTGGTATTGTTCACGGGGCGACGGGCGCTCCACGGAAATCAGCCCGGAACTATAGTGGCACGTCATATTATCGACACATCCCTATTACCGACACATCCCGTTATTTCTTGAACCATGAATCACTTGTGCATGCGAGTTTGTGGGAGGTGTAGTTCCCTGTAGAAAACATGTCTGATGCCATTCTTTTGGCAAATCAGTGGTCATGTGGCATTTTGCAAGATGGCTGCTGCCGTGCAAAAGTAAAATATTTTTCTTTTCTTCGTGTTTATATCCAAAGGCATGTAGGAGGAATGTTCAAATATGAAAATTTGATAAACTTGGCCTAGATAGTTTTGTTGCTGTACATAGTAAAAACCTTAAATATGTTGATAATAGGAGGTACCAGGCTAAAAAAACTTGATCTATTGACTATTCCCAGTAAGAAAATGCCTCTTTTTAGTTACAAAATATGGATTAAAAGGCCCTCAAATGCTCTCAGAATGCAGGATCTTGCATCTTGGATTTCAAAATTTTCGGGGGGAGACCCCCCATACGAGACGGGGGTTAGCACCCCCTCTCGTGCTCTCCCCGCTGTCGTGGCCTTCGGCCCCTCAATTAGTGCCTTCGGCACTTCAATGCCCGTATACTGCAAAACTACTGACAGCTAACTAAAACTACTGACAGACGCTCTTTTGACTACTGAAGGTGTCGGCCCATGGTAAACAGGTCTGCCACTGTAACCTATCATCACTGATGGTCATGGGTTCGAGCCCCGCTCAGGCCGTGTCTCATTTATATGAAAAAGTTGGCAGTTTCTTACGGAGGTTGGTGCACCCAGGTACTGGTTAACCGCTGGAGCCTGCCCAGGAAAGGTGTTGTTAAGTAAACTGCCCGCCGGTGATATAGCCGAAATGGTGCTGATGCAGGCGTAAAACCCGAAATATAACATAACATATATATATATATTTCTGTCTTTGAATAAACATAGTCAAGTATAGATATTATGTACTTACATGTAGGATTGAGGAGAAAGCAACCTGCTTGTATGGTTACCTCTTTCCTAGTACCATAGTTATATTTGTTGACTTTAAATCATATGTCCCCAACTACTGTAGGTTCGAAGCCCACCACTGATGTTAAATTCTTTCAGTATAGTTTCCTGTGGTGATACTGGATGAGGTGTGTGCCTCGTTACCCTGGGGTTGTGTGTTTGAGCATCTGCCGGAACCACGGTGGTGGTGTCCTCAGACAGCACACATAACTTCACCTGCCACCCCCCCCCCCACCGCGATGCTTTCCATCAGGAATGAGGTTTCGAGAGCGATTAAAATAATGTTGTGAAAACTTGTTTCGCAATGGTCAAAATTGGCCTGCCTAATAAACTTTGCTTTATTAGTCACGCCATAATGCTGCGTGTATGGTATATGTTCACATAATGCTGCGTGTATGTCATACGTTCACATAATGCTGCGTGTATGACATACATTCACATAATGCTGCGTGTATGTCATATGTTCACATAATGCTCACAATTCACATAATGCTGCGTGTATGTCATATGTTCACATAATGCTGCGTGTATGTCATATGTTCACATAATGCTGCGTGTATGACATATGTTCACATAATGCTGCGTGTATGTCATATGTTCACATAATGCTGCGTGTATGTCATATGTTCACATAATGCTGCGAACACAAACTGCGTGTATGCATATGTTCACATAATGCTGCGTGTATGTCATATGTTCACATAATGCTGCGTGTATGACATACGTTCACATAATGCTGCGTGTATGTCATATGTTCACATAATGCTGCGTGTATGACATACGTTCACATAATGCTGCGTGTATGTCATATGTTCA
The DNA here is from genome assembly GCA_014843695.1 of Archivesica marissinica. NCBI lineage: Eukaryota > Metazoa > Mollusca > Bivalvia > Venerida > Vesicomyidae > Archivesica > Archivesica marissinica. Next base: position 66,898,503 of record CM026404.1, read on the forward strand.
CATAATGCTGCGTGTATGTCATATGTTCACATAATGCTGCGTGTATGTCATATGTTCACCGATGGTATGATAAACTTCGGTAGGTCATGAATATAATAATTGTTTTATCGCATACACCTATGTGTGTAATTCTTCAGACTCGAGCAGTGTGGGACTGGGCCATACCTCTGGTGAAAACTGCCATCAATAACCTGACAGTGTCAACATTACCTGACTGGTCGGCATTCTGCACCCATGTATCGGTGAGTATAATAAATGTATATTGTAGGAGAGTCGAGACCCACGAAAGATCTGTCGGTTATTTGTGATGTTGATGGAAAATCACTTCGTTATAATAATAAGAGATTTTTATGGGGAAAAAACGATGCAAGTGTGCACTAAATGGCGCTAGAACGTTATGTTTAGAAGACCATAAATGACATCACTGACAGCTTTAGTACGACGACATACAGCAGTTAGGTACACACGTGCAAAGCAATGAGAAATAAAGTGTGTTATTCCAGTGCTTTCAACCAGTGGAATAACACATTTTATTTCATTTCTTATTTCTATATTTCACTTAAAAGCATAAAATAAGTGTTTATATTACAGGATGGTCGAACCCCTCGTAAGATATACTGGTTCTTTGAGATACCAATGAACAACCCTCTCGCATTAATAAATGTTTATCAGGAGGGTCGAACCCCTCGTAAGATATACTGGTTCTTTGAGATACCAATGAACAACCCTCTCACATTAATAAATGTTTATATTACAGGATGGTCGAGACCCTCGTAAGATATACTGGTTCTTTGAGATACCATTGAACAACCCTCTCACATTAATAAATGTTTATATTACAGGATGGTCGAACCCCTCGTAAGATATACTGGTTGTTTGAGATACTAATGAACAACCCTCTCACATTAATAAATGTTTATATTGCAGGATGGTCGAACCCCTCGTGAACAACCCTCTCACATTAATAAATGTTTATATTCAGGATGGTCGAACCCCTCGTAAGATATACTGGTTGTTTGAGAACTAATGAACAACCCTCTCACATTAATAAATGTTATATTCAGACAACCCCTAAGATATACTGGTTGTTTGAGATACTAATGAACAACCCTCTCACATTAATAAATGTTTATATTACAGGATGGTCGAACCCCTCGTAAGATATACTGGTTGTTTGAGATACCAATGAACAACCCTCTCACATTAATAAATGTTTATATTACAGGATGGTCGAACCCCTCATAAGATATACTGGTTGTTTGAGATACTAATGAACAACCCTCTCACATTAATAAATGTTTATATTACAGGATGGTCGAACCCCTCGTAAGATATACTGGTTGTTTGAGATACTAATGAACAACCCTCTCACATTAATAAATGTTTATATTACAGGAGGGTCGAACCCCTCATAAGATATACTGGTTGTTTGAGATACTAATGAACAACCCTCTCACATTAATAAATGTTTATATTACAGGATGGTCGAACCCCTCGTAAGATATACTGGTTGTTTGAGATACCAATGAACAACCCTCTCACATTAATAAATGTTTATATTACAGGATGGTCGAACCCCTCGTAAGATATACTGGTTGTTTGAGATACTAATGAACAACCCTCTCACATTAATAAATGTTTATATTACAGGATGGTCGAACCCCTCGTAAGATATACTGGTTGTTTGAGATACTAATGAACAACCCTCTCACATTAATAAATGTTTATATTACAGGAGGGTCGAACCCCTCGTAAGATATACTGGTTGTTTGAGATACCATTGAACAACCCTCTCGCATTAATAAATGTTTATATTGCCGGAGGGTCGAACCCCTCGTAAGATATACTGGTTCTTTGAGATACCATTGAACAACCCTCTCACATTAATAAATGTTTATATTACAGGATGGTCGAACCCCTCATAAGATATACTGGTTCTTTGAGATACCATTGAACAACCCTCTCGCATTAATAAATGTTTATATTGCCTGAGGGTCGAACCCCTCGTAAGATATACTGGTTCTTTGAGATACCATTGAACAACCCTCTCACATTAATAAATGTTTATCAGGAGGGTCGAACCCCTCGTAAGATATACTGGTTGTTTGAGATACCATTGAACAACCTTCTCACATTAATAAATGTTTATATTACAGGAGAGTCAAACCCCTCATAAGATATACTGGTTCTTTAAGATGCCAATGAACAACCCTCTCACATTAATAAATGTGTCAATTGAATTCACTTGAAACGTTATTTATTGTATATATTACAGGAGAGTCGAGACCCTCGCAAGATCTACTGGTTCTTTGAGATGTTGTTGGAAAACCCTCTCAATGGTGAAGGTGGTTCATTTGGGGATGCTGGGTAAAATATGCTTTTATACATTTCACAAATGTCAGATAGATCCTACAGTCTTATGATATATGCAAACAATTTGTTTGGAAGATAGCAGGGTCCCCATGTAACAGAAATTGTAAGTTTTAAATATTTGTTAAGATTGTTGTGTTTACCACCCTCAATAAAACGGTATTGCTGCCTCAAATGCATATTATTTTGTGTTAGTATACCTCACGTGACCACTCAATACAATATTTTGATAGGCAAACAGTCAATATTATTTACTATTCACCCCCGACAAGTCAATAGTTTCGATGAGTGGAAGTCGTGATAGCGCAGTGAATGCACGTTCGCTTCAGGTGTGAAAGGTCCGGAGTTCGAGTCCCACTGGAGCCGTTACGATTGTGCCCTTAGGCAAGGCATTTAAATTCCACGTTGCCTCTTCTCTCTCCCTCGTGGCGATGGATTCCATCAGGAATGAGGTCTCGAGAGTGATTAATATAAGTTGAAATAACTTGTTTCGTATTCGAGCTAAAATAAAATTGTATAAACTAATAGTTTCGATGATATCGACTGCCATTCGCTTTCGGTCTGAATCAGTAAAACGCTCATTGGGATATTGCTAAAAACAAAGCATCTCTCTTAATGTATGTATGTATGTACCATTAATGTTAAACCCCTTGCGGGGACCTAGACATGTTTTCCTGGGCATGCTTAGCCGACCATAGCGGTTAACCAGTACTAAGCAATGTGTGTGAGGTGCCTTGCTCAATGACACTACATACGTGGCCTGACTGAGTATCGAACCCGGACCGTTCGATTCCAAATCCGACGCGCTACCATTGGACCACGGATGCCTTAATAAGTAGACGCTTATTGAAATGCATACATGCAAGCTTCTAGATACTTACAGATTCTATAAATAGATTTACTGAGACAAGTTGAATCTTTTTATCAATATTGTATGTTTTGCAGCCGTCTCTTGATGGTACAGAATGCGTTATTACAGCAAGAGTGGCGGGTGGGGGATCTACACGACAGATTGATGGCGTATCTCACACCTCACTCTGCACACACATACAAGAATGTTAGGGACAGACTGGGCAGGTAGTCTGCTATATGTTTTACGTATTTCTGTTTTTTATATTAAGTTATATTTATTTGAGCGACCAGCAGTTTACCTAACAACACCTTTCCTGAGCAGGCTCCAGCAGTTAACTAGTACTTGGTGCACCAACCTCCGTAAGAAACTGCCAACATTTTCATATAAATGAAACACGGCCTGAGCCGGGCTCGAACCCGTGACCATCGGTAATGATAGGTTACAGTGGTATACAAGTCAGCGACCGTAACCACATATTTCTGTGCAGTAAGAACATATAATATATGCTTACATTTTTGTCTCTGGGTTAATTGATAAATTATGATTCTAAGTGAAAAGAAGTACCGTATTTGTCCCAATAGCTACCCGTGTACTTGTCTTTCTCGATGTAATTCAATAACTTGTCCCATATGTTGAACAGAATTTGAGAAATTCCACTAACCTACAGTAACTTTTTACGTTTATGCGAAATTTTGTAGTTTTCAGTGTGTCTAGTTTCTATTTTTTTAACCCTTCTTAAAATTGGACAATAAGTGGTGATTTCATACCATATTTTATGAAATTATGATGTTTTTGAAGTTGAATTTCAACAAATAATGCATGAACTATATGTCAAAAGCAAGCGGTCATACCGCTAATAATCAGAAACCTTCTAGGTTGTATTACACGTGTGTACATACAAGAAAATATGTGATGGCTGTATTAAATTGAATACAGTTCGAGCCCTCTGGAGCCGTTACGATTGTGTCCTTAGGCAAGGCATTTAAATTCCACATTGCCTCTTCTCTCTCCTTCATGGCGATGGATTCCATCAGGAATGAGGTCTCGAGAGTGATTAATATAAGTTGAAAGAACTTGTTTCGCAATCGAGCTACAATAAATTTGTATAAAAAAAATAAACTGAATACAAGTGTTATGTGATAAATGTATACCATGTGACCATGTGCAGTTTGTAATGTCGTATATGGCTGCTTGTAAATCTGCTGAATATCGTGCAATTTTCAGCCTGTTGTCGGACGTGTTCATTCTGGACTACAAGATGTTTCCTTGTTCGAAATCGACGTCACCGTCGAGGAAGGCATATATAGACGAGATGTTGCCACAGTTGCATAAACTGAAAGATCTCATCATAGAGGAAGCTCAACTTCAAAATGGAGGTAACAACCTCGTCACAACCTCAAAATGGGGGTAACAACCTCGTAACAACCTAAAAATGGGGGTAACAACCTCAAAATGGGGGTAACAACCTCAAAATGGAGGTAACAACCTCGTAACAACCTAAAAATGGGGGTAACAACCTCAAAATGGAGGTAACAACCTCGTAACAACCTCAAAATGGGGGTAACAACCTCAAAATGGAGGTAACAACCTTGTAACAACCTCAAAATGGGGGTAACAACCTCAAAATGGAGGTAACAACCTCGTAACAACCTCAAAATGGGGTAACAACCTCAAAATGGAGGTAACAACCTCGTAACAACCTTAAAATGGGGGTAACAACCTCAAAATGGAGGTAACAACCTCGTAACAACCTCAAAATGGGGTAACAACCTCAAAATGGAGGTAACAACCTCGTAACAACCTCAAAATGGGGTAACAACCTCAAAATGGAAGTAAAGTAACAACCTCAAAATGGGGTAACAACCTCAAAATGGAGGTAATAACCTCGTAACAACCTCAAAATGGGGGTAACAACCTCAAAATGGGGGTAACAACCTCGTAACAACCTCAAAATGGGGGTAACAACCTCAAAATGGGGGTAACAACCTCAAAATGGAGGTAACAACCTCTTAACAACCTAAAAATGGGGGTAACAACCTCAAAATGGAGGTAACAACCTCGTAACAACCTCAAAATGGGGTAACAACCTCAAAATGGAGGTAATAACCTCGTAACAACCTCAAAATGGGGGTAACAACCTCGTAACAACCTCAAAATGGGGTAACAACCTCAAAATGGGGGTAACAACCTCGTAACAACCTCAAAATGGGGGTAACAACCTCAAAATGGGGGTAACAACCTCAAAATGGAGGTAACAACCTCTTAACAACCTAAAAATGGGGGTAACAACCTCAAAATGGAGGTAACAACCTCGTAACAACCTCAAAATGGGGTAACAACCTCAAAATGGAGGTAATAACCTCGTAACAACCTCAAAATTGGGTTAACAACCTCGTAACAACCTCAAAATGGGGGTAACAACCTCAAAATGGGGGTAACAACCTCGTAACAACCTCAAAATGGTGGTAACAACCTTTAAATGGAGGTAACAACCTCAAAATGGGGGTAACAACCTCAAAATGGAGGTAACAACCTCGTAACAACCTCAAAATGGGGTAACAACCTCAAAATGGAGGTAATAACCTCGTAACAACCTCAAAATGGGGGTAACAACCTCAAAATGGGGGTAACAACCTCGTAACAACCTCAAAATGGAGGTAATAACCTCGTAACAACCTCAAAATGGGGGTAACAACCTCGTAACAACCTCAAAATGGAGGTAATAACCTCGTAACAACCTCAAAATGGGGGTAACAACCTCGTAACAACCTCAAAATGGGGGTAACAACCTCAAAATGGGGGTAACAACCTTGTAACAACCTCAAAATGGTGGTAACAACCTTTAAATGGAGGTAAACATCAAAATGGGGGTAACAGCCTCAAAATGTAGGTAACAACCTCGTAACTACCTCAAAATGGGGGTAACAACCTCAAAATGGAAGTAACAACCTCGTAACAACCTCAAAATGGGGGTAATAACCTCAAAATGGAAGTAACAACCTCGTAACAACCTCAAAATGGGGGTAATAACCTCAAAATGGAAGTAACAACCTTGTAACAACCTCAAAATGGGGGTAATAACCTCAAAATCACTATAACCTAATAATTATCAGTGGTAGCGCATTCGCTTCAGGTGCGAAAGGCCCGGAGTTCGAACCTTGCTTTAGCCTTTACAATTGTGCCCTTAGGCAAGGCATTTAAATTCCACGTTGCCTCTTTCTCTCTCCCTCATAGCGATGGATTTCATCAGGAATGAGGTCTCGAGAGTGATTAATATAAGATGTAAGAACTTGTTTCGCAATCGAGCTAAGATAAATTTTATAAACTATTGGAATCAAATCACTTGCCCCCCTCACCTCTGTAGGTTCGTATGTCAGTGGGGTTGTCAAATTCTTTCATGTGAGAAAACTGTCCAAAACTATCGGTGGTTCTACTGGGGGGTGCCAACCCGTGCCTGTATGATTAGCACAGTTGTTAGCAGACTGGCTTCTCACCAATACAACCCAAGTTCGATCATCGGACCCGAACATATGAGATCATAATGTGTCGCCAAATCGGGCAGATTTTTTTCTCCTGGTACTCCGGTTTCCTCCCACACGACATTAAGTACATAACTGCTTTCACCAAAAATGAGTAACTTAGTATTGGTAGAGCAGGGGATCGAACCTAAATCCATAGATTACAAATCCAGCATGTCGACACTGGATCAGTAATCCACCCGCACTGTTGTACGAGTATGCATTCTTGTGTTTATGTAGGCTTCATAGAGTCGGACTCGTCAACAAAGAAGTTAGAGACGAGTGTAGAACAGATGGATATAGACAATGATAACAAGGAAAGTGAAGAACGGAAGGAACTTACTCGACTCTGTAAAACAGGTATATATAATCCGAGTCTAGTAGAGAACTTGCAGAACTTGTCTCTGTAAAACAGGTATATATAATCCGGGTCTGTTAGAGAACTTGCAGAACTTGTCTCTGTAAAACAGGTATATATAATCCGGGTCTGTTAGAGAACTTGCAGAACTGGTCTCTGTAAAACAGGTATATATTACCTGGGTCTAGTAGAGAACTTGCAGAACTTGTCTCTGTAAAACAGGTATATATAATCCGAGTCTAGTAGAGAACTTGCAGAACTTGTCTCTGTAAAACAGGTATATATAATCCGGGTCTGTTAGAGAACTTGCAGAACTGGTCTCTGTAAAACAGGTATATATTACCCGTGTCTGTTAGAGAACTTGCAGAACTGGTCTCTGTAAAACAGGTATATATTACCCAGGTCTATTAGAGAACTTGCAGAACTGGTCTCTGTAAAACAGGTATATATTACCCGTGTCTGTTAGAGAACTTGCAGAACTGGTCTCTGTAAAACAGGTATATATTACCCGTGTCTGTTAGAGAACTTGCAGAACTGGTCTCTGTAAAACAGGTATATATTACCCGGGTCTATTAGAGAACTTGCAGAACTTGTCTCTGTAAAACAGGTATATATAACCCGAGTCTAGTAGAGAACTTGCAGAACTCGTCTCTGTAAAACAGGTATATATAATCTGGGTCTAGTAGAGAACTTGCAGAACTCGTCTCTGTAAAACAGGTATATATAACCTGTGTCTATTGGAGGGTAGACCAGATGGGTATAACCATAGCAAGGAACATGTAAAACAGGCAGATATAACCTGTGTGTATTGGAGGGTAGACCAGATGGGTATAACCATAGCAAGGAACATGTAAAACAGGCAGATATAACCTGTGTGTATTGGAGGGTAGACCAGATGGGTATAACCATAGCAAGGAACATGTAAAACAGGCAGATATAACCTGGGTCTATTGGTGGGTGGACCAGATGGGTATATCCATAGCAAGGAACATGTAAAACAGGCAGATATAACCCGTGTGTATTGGTGTAGACCAGATGGGTATAACCATAGCAAGGAACATGTAAAACAGGCAGATATAACCTGTGTGTATTGGAGGGTAGACCAGATGGGTATAACCATAGCAAGGAACATGTAAAACAGGCAGATATAACCTGTGTGTATTGGAGGGTAGACCAGATGGGTATAACCATAGCAAAGAACGTGTAAAACAGGCAGATATAACCCGTGTGTATTGGAGGGTAGACCAGATGGGTATAACCATAGCAAGGAACGTGTAAAACAGGCAGATATAACCCGTGTGTATTGGAGGGTAGACCAGATGGGTATAACCATAGCAAGGAACATGTAAAACAGGCTGATATAACCCGTGTGTATTGGTGTAGACCAGATGGGTATAACCATAGCAAGGAACATGTAAAACAGGCAGATATAACCCGTGTGTATTGGTGTAGACCAGATGGGTATAACCATAGCAAGGAACATGTAAAACAGGCAGATATAACAACCCGTGTGTATTGGTGTAGACCAGATGGGTATAACCATAGCAAGGAACATGTAAAACAGGCAGATATAACCCGTGTGTATTGGTGTAGACCAGATGGGTATAACCATAGCAAGGAACATGTAAAACAGGCAGATATAACCCGTGTGTATTGGTGTAGACCAGATGGGTATAACCATAGCAAGGAACATGTAAAACAGGCAGATATAACCCGTGTGTATTGGTGTAGACCAGATGGGTATAACCATAGCAAGGAACATGTAAAACAGGCAGATATAACCCGTGTGTATTGGTGTAGACCAGATGGGTATAACCATAGCAAGGAACATGTAAAACAGGCAGATATAACCCGTGTGTATTGGTGTAGACCAGATGGGTATAACCATAGCAAGGAACGTGTAAAACAGACAGATATAACCTGTGTGTATTGGGGGGTAGACCAGATGGGTATAACCATAGCAAGGAACATGTAAAACAGGCAGATATAACCCGGGTCTATTGGGGGGTAGACCAGATGGGTATAACCATAGCAAGGAACATGTAAAACAGGCAGATATAACCTGTGTGTATTGGGGGGGTAGACCAGATGGGTATATGGAAAAAGTTTATAAAAGATACTTTTAGCTTCCTACTTGATCCTTTGCATTATGTATTATGTATGTCGTTGTATGTTATATGTGATTTATGTTTGTTGAAACCAAACAGAAGTGTATAGACAATCCTAGCGAGAAACATGTAAAGCATGAATTTATATAACAAGCATCTATTAATATTGAACAGATTGGTATAAACAGTGTTACTGAGGAACAATGGTGTATATATAACCATTGTCTATTGGAATGTAGGGGCCTTCGTGGCGAATTATTTCATATCAGGAAGCTATCCAGCTGGCTTGAGGAAGGTCGGTGGTTATCCCCAGGTACCCTTCTGTGTCTGTACTACTGCTCGAAGGGGCCACCAAGGTCTTCCTCCACCTACAACAGCCGGAGAGTCGCCATATGACCTAAGCTAAGACTTTAAACCTCAAAACAAACAAACTATTAGTGTGTAGAAAAGACTGCGTTTTCTAGACTGCGCCTGCCAATCATAATCATGACTGATTGTTCGGCAGTACAAAGTTGAAGACAGGTATAGACAATCATAGGAGAAATTGTAATTACAGTAATTATTATTATGTTATTTGGTTTTGGTTTCAGTGATGAAGTGTATGAAGAGCTGTATCAGTAGAACATTTATTACTGCACCTGCAGAAGTCTTCCAATTGCTTCCTATTGTAAGTTCACATAGTGGGTGGGGTATGACACCTGCAGAAGTCTTCCAATTGCTTCCTATTGTAAGTTCATATAGTGGGTGGGGTATGACACCTGCAGAAGTCTTCCAATTGCTTCCTATTGTAAGTTCACATAGTGGGTGGGGTATGACACCTGCAGAAGTCTTCCAATTGCTTCCTATTGTAAGTTCACATAGTGGGTGGGGTATGACACCTGCAGAAGTCTTCCAATTGCTTCCTATTGTAAGTTCACATAGTGGGTGGGGTATGACACCTGCAGAAGTCTTCCAATTGCTTCCTATTGTAAGTTCACATAGTGGGTGGGGTATGACACCTGCAGAAGTCTTCCAATTGCTTCCTATTGTAAGTTCACATAGTGGGTGGGGTATGACACCTGCAGAAGTCTTCCAATTGCTTCCTATTGTAAGTTCACATAGTGGGTGGGGTATGACACCTGCAGAAGTCTTCCAATTGCTTCCTATTGTAAGTTCACATAGTGGGTGGGGTATGACACCTGCAGAAGTCTTCCAATTGCTTCCTATTGTAAGTTCACATAGTGGGTGGGGTATGACACCTGCAGAAGTCTTCCAATTGCTTCCTATTGTAAGTTCACATAGTGGGTGGGGTATGACACCTGCAGAAGTCTTCCAATTGCTTCCTATTATAAGTTCACATAGTGGGTGGGGTATGACACCCGCATAAGTCTTCCAATTGCTTCCTATTGTAAGTTCACATAGTGGGTGTGGTATGACACCTGCAGAAGTCTTCCAATTGCTTCCTATTGTAAGTTCACATAGTGTGTGGGGTATGACACCTGCAGAAGTCTTCCAATTGCTTCCTATTGTAAGTTCACATAGTGTGTGGGGTATGACACCTGCAGAAGTCTTCAAATTGCTTCCTATTATAAGTTCACATGATGGGTGGGGTATGGCACCAGCAGAAGTCTACCAATTGCTTCCTATTGTAAGTTCACATAGTGGGTGGGGTATGGCACCTGCAGAAATCTTCTTATTGTAAGTTGATATAGTTGGTGGTGTATGACACAAAACAAGTTCTTTCAACTTATGTTAATCACTCTCGAGACCTCATTCCTGATGGAATCCATCGCCATGAAGGAGATGATGATGATTGAGCTTATTTACCCTCGCCTCTGGCGAACCATATGGGCGAACGGCATGAAGGAGAGAAGAAGCAATGTGGAATTTAAATGCCTTGCCTAAGGGCACAATCGTAATGGCTCCAGTGGGGCTCGAACTCCAGACCTTTCGCATCTGAAGCGAACATGCACCCACTACGCTATCACGACTTCCACAGTTTGAGATGTAACGTAAACGACTTATGCATATGTTTTCCAAAATAGTGAATGCCAAGTTGATTTGGCAGACAATATGGTCATGTTAGTGCCAGTGTTAGTTTTTGTTATTGGCTATAGCTGTAATACATCTAATGAATTTTCCTTGCATGGTCGCTAGTGGTTCATGCAAATGGTCTGCTGCGGATGAGTTGTTAAAAGACGAAGGCTAGCGTAGTATATTGTGTACTTGGTACAAATGGTCCAGAATCAGGTGAGCGAACTAGGGTCATCGTAGATTTCCTTGTCTTACATGTATCCTTATAAAACTGATGTACATTACATTGTAGATGTGTACATTAGAGAGTGAATCAAAAGATGAGGAGTTGAATACAGACTGTACAGTAGCCCTGGCCAGCCTCTCCCAGGCCCTTGTACAAACTGACGTCATCCCTGTCATTCTACATACCATCAAAGTAGTAAGTACTGCAGCCTCTCCCCAGGCCCTTGTACAAACTGAAGTCATCCCTGTCATTCTACATACCATCAAAGAAGTAAGTACTGCAGTCTCTGTCCTTGTACAAACTGAAGTCATCCCTGTCATTCTACATACCATCAAAGAAGTAAGTACTGCAGCCTCTCCCAGACCCTTGTACAAACTGAAGTCATCCCTGTCATTCTACATACCATCAAAGTAGTAAGTACTGCAGTCTCTGTCCTTGTACAAACTGAAGTCATCCCTGTCATTCTACATACCATCAAAGTAGTAAGTACTGCAGTCTCTGTCCTTGTACAACCTGAAGTCATCCCTGTCATTCTACATACCATCAAAGTAGTAAGTACTGCAGTCTCTCCCAGGCCCTTGTACAAACTGGAGTCATCCCTGTCACTCTACATACCATCAAAGTAGTAAGTACTGCAGCCTCTCCCAGGCCCTTGTACAAACTGAAGTCATCCCTGTCATTCTACATACCATCAAAGTAGTAAGTACTGCAGTCTCTCCCAGGCCCTTGTACAAACTGGAGTCATCCCTGTCACTCTACATACCATCAAAGTAGTAAGTACTGCAGCCTCTCCCAGGCCCTTGTACAAACTGAAGTCATCCCTGTCATTCTACATACCATCAAAGTAGTAAGTACTGCAGCCTCTCCCCAGGCCCTTGTACAAACTGAAGTCATCCCTGTCATTCTACATACCATCAAAGTAGTAAGTACTGCAGTCTCTGCCCAGGCCCTTGTACAAACTGAAGTCATCCCTGTCATTCTACATACCATCAAAGTAGTAAGTACTGCAACCTCTCCCAGACCCTTGTACAAACTGAAGTCATCCCTGTCATTCTACATACCATCAAAGTAGTAAGTACTGCAACCTCTCCCAGACCCTTGTACAAACTGAAGTCATCCCTGTCACTCTACATACCATCAAAGTAGTAAGTACTGCAGCCTCTCCCAGGCCCTTGTACAAACTGGAGTCATCCCTGTCATTCTACATACCATCAAAGTAGTAAGTACTGCAGTCTCTCTCCCAGGCCCTTGTACAAACTGGAGTCATCCCTGTCATTCTACATACCATCAAAGTAGTAAGTACTGCAGTCTCTCTCCCAGGCCCTTGTACAAACTGGAGTCATCCCTGTCATTCTACACACTTCAGCCGAAAATAAGTGAATGATCAAATTACATATCACTCATGAACATAGAAAGCTATGTGGATAATGACACTCGTGATAAGAATGCGTTCGATGTTCATTGTGTGAAATATAAGTTGATCAAACGCCGACCTTTGTTAGCAGACTTGACTCAAACTCTCTCTAATCTATGTACTGCCTGTATTACCTACATGACTGAAACACTGATGGTATATAGAGAGTATTACCTACATGACTGAAACACTGACGGTATATAGAGAGTATTACCTACATGACTGAAACACTGATGGTATATAGAGAGTATTACCTACATGACTGAAACACTGATGGTATATAGAGAGTATTATCTATTACATACTTGACTGAAACACTGATGGTATATAAAGAGTATTACATGTACCTACATGACTGAAACACTGATGGTATATAGAGAGTATTACCTACATGACTGAAACACTGATGGTATATAGAGAGTATTACCTACATGACTGAAACACTGATGGTATATAGAGAGTATTACCTACATGACTGAAACACTGACGGTATATAGAGAGTATTATCTATTACATACTTGACTGAAACACTGATGGTATATAAAGAGTATTACATGTACCTACATGACTGAAACACTGACGGTATATAGAGAGTATTACATGTACCTACATGACTGAAACACTGACAGTATATAGAGAGTATTACATGTACCTACATGACTGAAACACTGATGGTATATAGAGAGTATTACCTACATGACTGAAACACTGACGGTATATAGAGAGTATTACATGTACCTACATGACTGAAACACTGACGGTATATAGAGAGTATTACATGTACCTACATGACTGAAACACTGATGGTATATAGAGAGTATTACATGTACCTACATGATTGAAACACTGACGGTATATAGAGAGTATTACCTACATGATTGAAACACTGACGGTATATAGAGAGTATTACCTACATGATTGAAACACTGATGGTATATAGAGAGTATTACCTACATGATTGAAACACTGACGGTATATAGAGAGTATTACCTACATGATTGAAACACTGATGGTATATAGAGAGTATACCACAACAAACACACGGTATATAGAGAGTATTACCTACATGACTGAAACACTGATGGTATATAGAGAGTATTATCTATTACATACTTGACTGAAACACTGATGGTATATAAAGAGTATTACATGTACCTACATGACTGAAACACTGATGGTATATAGAGAGTATTACCTACATGACTGAAACACTGATGGTATATAGAGAGTATTACCTACATGACTGAAACACTGATGGTATATAGAGAGTATTACCTACATGACTGAAACACTGACGGTATATAGAGAGTATTATCTATTACATACTTGACTGAAACACTGATGGTATATAAAGAGTATTACATGTACCTACATGACTGAAACACTGACGGTATATAGAGAGTATTACATGTACCTACATGACTGAAACACTGACAGTATATAGAGAGTATTACATGTACCTACATGACTGAAACACTGATGGTATATAGAGAGTATTACCTACATGACTGAAACACTGACGGTATATAGAGAGTATTACATGTACCTACATGACTGAAACACTGACGGTATATAGAGAGTATTACATGTACCTACATGACTGAAACACTGATGGTATATAGAGAGTATTACATGTACCTACATGATTGAAACACTGACGGTATATAGAGAGTATTACCTACATGATTGAAACACTGACGGTATATAGAGAGTATTACCTACATGATTGAAACACTGATGGTATATAGAGAGTATTACCTACATGATTGAAACACTGACGGTATATAGAGAGTATTACCTACATGATTGAAACACTGATGGTATATAGAGAGTATTACCTACATGACTGAAACACTGACGGTATATAGAGAGTATTACATGTACCTACATGACTGAAACACTGATGGTATATAGAGAGTATTACCTACATGACTGAAACACTGATGGTATATAGAGAGTATTACCTACATGACTGAAACACTGATGGTATATAGAGAGTATTACATATACCTACATGATTGAAACACTGACGGTATATAGAGAGTATTATCTATTACATACTTGACTGAAACACTGATGGTATATAGAGAGTATTACATGTACCTACATGATTGAAACACTGACGGTATATAGAGAGTATTACATGTACCTACATGACTGAAACACTGACGGTATATAGAGAGTATTACATGTACCTACATGACTGAAACACTGACGGTATATAGAGAGTATTACCTACATGACTGAAACACTGATGGTATATAGAGAGTATTACCTACATGACTGAAACACTGACGGTATATAGAGAGTATTACCTACATGACTGAAACACTGACGGTATATAGAGAGTATTACCTACATGACTGAAACACTGACGGTATATAGAGAGTATTACTACATGACGAAACACTGATGGATATAGAGAGTATCCTACATGACTGAAACACTGACGTATATAGAGAGTATTACCTACATGACTGAAACACTGACGGTATATATAGAGTATTACCTACATGACTGAAACACTGACGGTATATAGAGAGTATTACCTACATGACTGAAACACTGATGGTATATAGAGAGTATTACCTACATGACTGAAACACTGACGGTATATAGAGATATTCCATAAAACAGAGGTTAGAGTATTACCTACATGATGAAACACTGACGGTATATAGAGAGTATTACCTACATGACTGAAACACTGATGGTATATAGAGAGTATTACCTACATGACTGAAACACTGATGGTATATAGAGAGTATTACCTACATGATTGAAACACTGAGGTATATAGAGAGTATTACCTACATGACTGAAACACTGATGGTATATAGAGAGTATTACCTACATGATTGAAACACTGATGGTATATAGAGAGTATTACCTACATGACTGAAACACTGATGGTATATAGAGAGTATTACCTACATGACTGAAACACTGATGGTATATAGAGAGTATTACCTACATGACTGAAATACTGATGGTATATAGAGAGTATTACCTACATGATTGAAACACTGATTGTATATAGAGAGTATTACCTACATGACTGAAACACTGATGGTATATAGAGAGTATTACCTACATGACTGAAACACTGATGGTATATAGAGAGTATTACCTACATGACTGAAACACTGATGGTATATAGAGAGTATTACCTACATGACTGAAACACTGACGATATATAGAGAGTATTACCTACATGATTCTGGTCTATATTTCAGACTACTGGTCTACAGTCGTGGCATGCACGGTCAGCAATCCTGGGCTATATACAAGTGATGGTATTCTGTAACTTTTTTACCCTGCAAGATCCAAAGGTCAAAGAAAACATCAAAGAAACTGTAATGCATCTTATCTGTGATGATAAACTAGAGGTTAGATATTACGTATCTGTGATGATAAACTAGAGGTTAGATATTACGTATCTGTGATAAACTAGAGGTTAGATATTACGTATCTGTGATGATAAACTAGAGGTTAGATAGTACGTATCTGTGATAAACTAGAGGTTAGATATTACGTATCTGTGATAAACTAGAGGTTAGATATTACGTATCTGTGATGATAAACTAGAGGTTAGATATTACATATCTATGATAAACTAGAGGTTAGATATTATGTATCTGTGATGATAAACTGGAGGTTAGATATTACGTATCTGTGATAAACTGAGGTTAGATAGTACGTATCTGTGATAAACTAGAGGTTAGATATTACGTATCTGTGATCAACTAGAGGTTAGATATTACGTATCTGTGATGATAAACTAGAGGTTAGATATAACGTATCTGTGATGATAAACTGGAGGTTAGATATTACGTATCTGTGATAAACTGGAGGTTAGATATTACGTATCTGTGATAAACTAGAGGTTAGATATAACGTATCTGTGATAAACTAGAGGTTAGATATTACGTATCTGTGATAAACTGGAGGTTAGATAGTACGTATCTGTGATAAACTAGAGGTTAGATATTACGTATCTGTGATAAACTGGAGGTTAGATATTATGTATCTGTGATGATAAACTAGAGGTTAGATATTACGTATCTGTGACAAACTAGAGGTTAGATATTATGTATCTGTGATAAACTAGAGGTTAGATATTACGTATCTGTGATAAACTGGAGGTTAGATATTATGTATCTGTGATGATAAACTAGAGGTTAGATATTATGTATCTGTGATGATAAACTAGAGGTTAGATATAACGTATCTGTGATGATAAACTAGAGGTTAGATATTACGTATCTGTGACAAACTAGAGGTTAGATATTACGTATCTGTGATAAACTAGAGGTTAGATATTACGTATCTGTGACAAACTGGAGGTTAGATATTATGTATCTGTGATGATAAACTAGAGGTTAGATATAACGTATCTGTGACAAACTGGAGGTTAGATATAACGTATCTGTGATGATAAACTAGAGGTTAGATAGTACGTATCTGTGATAAACTAGAGGTTAGATATTATGTATCTGTGATAAACTAGAGGTTAGATATAACGTATCTGTGATAAACTAGAGGTTAGATATTATGTATCTGTGATAAACTAGAGGTTAGATATTATGTATCTGTGATGATAAACTAGAGGTTAGATATTATGTATCTGTGATGATAAACTAGAGGTTAGATATTACGTATCTGTGAAACTAGAGGTTAGATATTACGTATCTGTGATGATAAACTAGAGGTTAGATATTACGTATCTGTGATGATAAACTAGAGGTTAGATATTACGTATCTGTGATGATAAACTAGAGGTTAGATATTACGTATCTGTGATGATAAACTAGAGGTTAGATATAACGTATCTGTGATGATAAACTAGAGGTTAGATATAACGTATCTGTGACAAACTGGAGGTTAGATATTATGTATCTGTGATGATAAACTAGAGGTTAGATATAACGTATCTGTGACAAACTGGAGGTTAGATATTATGTATCTGTGATGATAAACTAGAGGTTAGATAGTACGTATCTGTGATAAACTAGAGGTTAGATATTATGTATCTGTGATAAACTAGAGGTTAGATATTACGTATCTGTGATGATAAACTAGAGGTTAGATATAACGTATCTGTGATGATAAACTAGAGGTTAGATATTACGTATCTGTGATGATAAACTAGAGGTTAGATATTTCGTATCTGTGATAAACTAGAGGTTAGATATTACGTATCTGTGATGATAAACTAGAGGTTAGATATTATGTATCTGTGATGATAAACTAGAGGGTAGATATAACGTATCTGTGATAAACTAGAGGTTAGATATTACGTATCTGTGATAAACTAGAGGTTAGATATTATGTATCTGTGATGATAAACTAGAGGTTAGATATTATACAAATTTAGTTTAGCTCGATTGTGAAACAAGTTCTTTCAACTTATATTAATCACTCTCGAGACCTCATTCCTGTCCTCTAAAACACTGAGTTGTATTGTATGTATGAGAGATGTCCTCTATTACACTGAGTTGTATTGTAGGTACGAGAGATGTCCTCTAACACTGAGTTGTATTGTAGGTACGAGAGATGGCCTCTATAACACTGAGTTGTATTGTATGTAGGAGAGATGGCCTCTATAACACTGAGTTGTATTGTAGGTACGAGAGATGGCCTCTATAACACTGAGTTGTATTGTAGGTATGAGAGATGGCCTCTATAACACTAGAGTTGTATTGTATGTATGAGAGATGTCCTCTATAACACTGAGTTGTATTGTATGTATGAGAGATGTCCTCTATAACACTGAGTTGTATTGTATGTACAAGAGATGGCCTCTATAACACTGAGTTGTATTGTAGGTACGAGAGATGTCCTCTATAACACAGAGTTGTATTGTATGTATGAGAGATGTCCTCTATAACACTAGAGTTGTATTGTATGTATGAGAGATGTCCTCTATAACACTGAGTTGTATTGTATGTATGAGAGATGGCCTCTATAATACAGAGTTGTATTGTATGTATGAGAGATGGCCTCTATTACACTGAGTTGTATTGTATGTACGAGAGATGGCCTCTATAACACTGAGTTGTATTGTATGTATGAGAGATGGCCTCTATAACACTGAGTTGTATTGTATGTAGAAGAGATGGCCTCTATAACACTGAGTTGTATTGTATGTACGAGAGATGGCCTCTATAACACTGAGTTGTATTGTATGTATGAGAGATGTCCTCTATAACACTGAGTTGTATTGTATTGTAGGTACGAGAGATGGCCTCTATAACACTGAGTTGTATTGTATTGTAGGTACGAGAGATGGCCTCTATAACACTGAGTTGTATTGTATGTATGAGAGATGTCCTCTATAACACTGAGTTGTATTGTAGGTATGAGAGATGTCCTCTATAACACTGAGTTGTATTGTATGTATGAGAGATGGCCTCTATATCACTGAGTTGTATTGTATTGTAGGTACGAGAGATGGCCTCTATAACACTGAGTTGTATTGTATGTATGAGAGATGTCCTCTATAACACTGAGTTGTATTGTATGTATGAGAGATGTCCTCTATAACACTGAGTTGTATTGTATGTATGAGAGATGGCCTCTATAACACAGAGTTGTATTGTATGTACAAGAGATGGCCTCTATAACACTGAGTTGTATTGTATGTATGAGAGATGGCCTGGCCTCTATAACACTGAGTTGTATTGTATGTATGAGAGATGGCCTCTATAACACTGAGTTGTATTGTATGTATGAGAGATGGCCTCTATAACACTGAGTTGTATTGTAGGTATGAGAGATGGCCTCTATAACACTGAGTTGTATTGTAGGTATGAGAGATGGCCTCTATAACACTGAGTTGTATTGTATGTAGGAGAGATGGCCTGGCCTCTATAACACTGAGTTGTATTGTATGTATGAGAGATGGCCTCTAACACTGAGTTGTATTGTATGTATGAGAGATGGCCTGGCCTCTATAACACTGAGTTGTATTGTATGTATGAGAGATGGCCTCTATAACACTGAGTTGTATTGTATGTATGAGAGATGGCCTCTATAACACTGAGTTGTATTGTATGTATGAGAGATGGCCTCTATAACACTGAGTTGTATTGTATGTATGAGAGATGGCCTCTATAACACTGAGTTGTATTGTATGTACGAGAGATGGCCTCTATAACACTGAGTTGTATTGTATGTATGAGAGATGTCCTCTATAACACTGAGTTGTATTGTATTGTAGGTAGAGAGATGGCCTCTATAACACTGAGTTGTATTGTATTGTAGTACGAGAGATGGCCTCTATAACACTGAGTTGTATTGTATGTATGAGAGATGTCCTCTATAACACTGAGTTGTATTGTATGTATGAGAGATGTCCTCTATTACACTGAGTTGTATTGTATGTATGAGAGATGGCCTCTATAACACTGAGTTGTATTGTAGGTATGAGAGATGTCCTCT
This sequence comes from Archivesica marissinica, assembly GCA_014843695.1. Lineage (NCBI taxonomy): Eukaryota > Metazoa > Mollusca > Bivalvia > Venerida > Vesicomyidae > Archivesica > Archivesica marissinica. The sequence continues at coordinate 66,918,806 of CM026404.1, forward strand.
ATAACACTGAGTTGTATTGTATGTATGAGAGATGGCCTCTATAACACTGAGTTGTATTGTATGTATGAGAGATGGCCTCTATAACACTGAGTTGTATTGTAGGTATGAGAGATGTCCTCTATAACACTGAGTTGTATTGTATTGTAGGTATGAGAGATGGCCTCTATAACACTAGAGTTGTATTGTATGTATGAGAGATGTCCTCTATAACACTGAGTTGTATTGTATGTATGAGAGATGTCCTCTATAACACTGAGTTGTATTGTATGTACAAGAGATGGCCTCTATAACACTGAGTTGTATTGTAGGTACGAGAGATGTCCTCTATAACACAGAGTTGTATTGTATGTATGAGAGATGTCCTCTATAACACTAGAGTTGTATTGTATGTATGAGAGATGTCCTCTATAACACTGAGTTGTATTGTATGTATGAGAGATGGCCTCTATAATACAGAGTTGTATTGTATGTATGAGAGATGGCCTCTATTACACTGAGTTGTATTGTATGTAGGAGAGATGGCCTCTATAACACTGAGTTGTATTGTATGTACGAGAGATGGCCTCTATAACACTGAGTTGTATTGTATGTATGAGAGATGTCCTCTATAACACTGAGTTGTATTGTATTGTAGGTACGAGAGATGGCCTCTATAACACTGAGTTGTATTGTATTGTAGGTACGAGAGATGGCCTCTATAACACTGAGTTGTATTGTATGTATGAGAGATGTCCTCTATTACACTGAGTTGTATTGTATGTATGAGAGATGGCCTCTATAACACTGAGTTGTATTGTAGGTATGAGAGATGTCCTCTATAACACTGAGTTGTATTGTATGTATGAGAGATGGCCTCTATAACACTGAGTTGTATTGTATGTATGAGAGATGTCCTCTATAACACTGAGTTGTATTGTATGTATGAGAGATGTCCTCTATAACACTGAGTTGTATTGTATGTATGAGAGATGGCCTCTATAACACAGAGTTGTATTGTATGTACAAGAGATGGCCTCTATAACACTGAGTTGTATTGTATGTATGAGAGATGGCCTGGCCTCTATAACACTGAGTTGTATTGTATGTATGAGAGATGGCCTCTATAACACTGAGTTGTATTGTATGTATGAGAGATGGCCTCTATAACACTGAGTTGTATTGTAGGTATGAGAGATGGCCTCTATAACACTGAGTTGTATTGTAGGTATGAGAGATGGCCTCTATAACACTGAGTTGTATTGTATGTAGGAGAGATGGCCTGGCCTCTATAACACTGAGTTGTATTGTATGTATGAGAGATGGCCTCTAACACTGAGTTGTATTGTATGTATGAGAGATGGCCTGGCCTCTATAACACTGAGTTGTATTGTATGTATGAGAGATGGCCTCTATAACACTGAGTTGTATTGTATGTATGAGAGATGGCCTCTATAACACTGAGTTGTATTGTAGGTATGAGAGATGGCCTCTATAACACTGAGTTGTATTGTAGGTATGAGAGATGGCCTCTATAACACTGAGTTGTATTGTATGTAGGAGAGATGGCCTGGCCTCTATAACACTGAGTTGTATTGTATGTATGAGAGATGGCCTCTATAACACTGAGTTGTATTGTATGTATGAGAGATGGCCTCTATAACACTGAGTTGTATTGTATGTATGAGAGATGGCCTCTATAACACTGAGTTGTATTGTATGTATGAGAGATGGCCTGGCCTCTATAACACTGAGTTGTATTGTATGTATGAGAGATGGCCTCTATAACACTGAGTTGTATTGTATGTATGAGAGATGGCCTCTATAACACTGAGTTGTATTGTAGGTATGAGAGATGGCCTCTATAACACTGAGTTGTATTGTAGGTATGAGAGATGGCCTCTATAACACTGAGTTGTATTGTATGTAGGAGAGATGGCCTGGCCTCTATAACACTGAGTTGTATTGTATGTATGAGAGATGGCCTCTATAACACTGAGTTGTATTGTATGTATGAGAGATGGCCTGGCCTCTATAACACTGAGTTGTATTGTATGTATGAGAGATGGCCTCTATAACACTGAGTTGTATTGTATGTATGAGAGATGGCCTCTATAACACTGAGTTGTATTGTAGGTATGAGAGATGGCCTCTATTACACTGAGTTGTATTGTATGTACGAGAGATGGCCTCTATAACACTGAGTTGTATTGTATGTATGAGAGATGGCCTCTATAACACTGAGTTGTATTGTATGTAGGAGAGATGGCCTCTATAACACTGAGTTGTATTGTATGTACGAGAGATGGCCTCTATAACACTGAGTTGTATTGTATGTATGAGAGATGTCCTCTATAACACTGAGTTGTATTGTATGTATGAGAGATGTCCTCTATAACACTGAGTTGTATTGTATGTATGAGAGATGGCCTCTATAACACTGAGTTGTATTGTATGTATGAGAGATGGCCTCTATAACACTGAGTTGTATTGTAGGTATGAGAGATGTCCTCTATAACACTGAGTTGTATTGTATTGTATGTATGAGAGATGTCCTCTATTACACTGAGTTGTATTGTATGTATGAGAGATGGCCTCTATAACACTGAGTTGTATTGTAGGTATGAGAGATGTCCTCTATAACACTGAGTTGTATTGTATGTATGAGAGATGGCCTCTATAACACTGAGTTGTATTGTATGTATGAGAGATGGCCTCTATAACACTGAGTTGTATTGTAGGTATGAGAGATGTCCTCTATAACACTGAGTTGTATTGTAGGTACGAGAGATGGCCTCTATTACACTGAGTGGATTGTTACAGTGTGGATATCTGGACATGGATCAGGATATGCTGGTATTGTTTCTATTACAATGTACTATATCTATTTTTATTGATTTCCAAACTTAATTCATCTGTTAATTGATCACACAATTATATATCCCTTACCGGTACATAGTCTTCTGCACAATTAAGTATCCTTTCATGCATTTAAAGAAAGTGTACATTTAATATAGTGTTCTTAGTCGGTCAATTAGCCATCAAAAGAACCGGCAATCTCAGAATTGATGTTTATCCAGTCATGCGTTCAACGTGCATCAAGTAAAATTCACATATACATAATGAGATATATGTTCTACTACTGGTCCTGATGTCATAAAAGTTTTCTTAAATCTCAAACTTGAGCTCAAACTATTTGATTGGTTGAGTGTTGAGATTTACAACCAATCAGAGGCTTGAGACTGAGCTAGAGATTTGAGATATGTTTTATGACCTCATGGCCTGGTCAGATTGACTACAGTCAAACCTTGTCTTAAGCAGCCAGGCCTAGGAAATCACAGAAAGTGGTTGCTTAGCACAGGTGGCTGCTTAATAGAAGTTAAATGTATAATAAAACGATATATTGGGAATTTGGAAACTGGCTGCTTAATGCAGGTTGGCTGCTTAATGGAGGTGACCACTAACACAGGTTTGACTGTATTTGAAGAATGAGAAGAGATAACGAGTGTCCCTAGTATCCTAGTAGCACCTCACCGAGAGTCCTAGTCACATCTCACCTGAGCTTCCTAGTCACACCTCACCCGAGCGTCCTAGTCGGACCTCGCCTGAGTCCTAGTCACATCTCACCCGAGCTTCCTAGTCACACCTCACCCGAGCATCCTAGTCACACCTCACTGAGCGTCCTAGTCACACCTCACTGAGCATCCTAGTCACACCTCACTGAGCTTCCTAGTCACACCTCACCCGAGCGTCCTAGTCACATCTCACCCGAGCATCCTACGTCACACCTCACCCGTGCTTCCTAGTCACACCTCACCTGAGCGTCCTAGTCACATCTCACCCGAGCATCCTAGTCACATCTCACCTGAGCATCCTAGTCACACCTCACCCGAGCATCCTATTCACACCTCACTGAGCATCCTAGTCACACCTCACTGAGCGTCCTAGTCACATCTCACTGAGCGTCCTATTCACACCTCACTGAGCGTCCTAGTCACACCTCACTGAGCGTCCTAGTCGCACCTCACCCGAGCTTCCTAGTCACACCTCACCCGCGCTTCCTAGTCACACCTCACCCGAGCGTCCTAGTCACATCTCACCCGAGCTTCCTAGTCACACCTCACTGAGCGTCCTAGTCACATCTCACCCGCACTTCCTAGTCACACCTCACCCGAGCATCCTAGTCACACCTCACTGAGCGTCCTAGTCACACCTCACTGAGCGTCCTAGTCACACCTCACTGAGCATCCTAGTCACATCTCACTGAGCGTCCTATTCACACCTCACTGAGCGTCCTATTCACACCTCACTGAGCGTCCTAGTCACACCTCACCCGAGCATCCTAGTCACATCTCACCCGAGCTTCCTAGTCACACCTCACCCGAGCGTCCTATTCACACCTCACTGAGCGTCCTAGTCACACCTCACTGAGCGTCCTAGTCACATCTCACTGAGCGTCCTATTCACACCTCACTGAGCGTCCTAGTCACACCTCACGACCTAGTCACCACCGAGCGTCCTAGTCACATCTCACCCGAGCTTCCTAGTCACATCTCACCCGAGCATCCTAGTCACATCTCACTGAGCGTCCTATTCACACCTCACTGAGCATCCTAGTCACACCTCACTGAGCATCCTATTCACACCTCACTGAGCATCCTATTCACACCTCACTGAGCGTCCTAGTCACACCTCACCCGAGCATCCTAGTCACATCTCACCCGAGCATCCTAGTCACATCTCACCCGCGCTTCCTAGTCACACCTCACCCGAGCATCCTAGTCACACCTCACCTGAGCATCCTAGTCACATCTCACCCGAGCTTCCTAGTCACATCTCACCCGAGCTTCCTAGTCACATCTCACCCGCGCTTCCTAGTCACATCTCACCCGAGCTTCCTAGTCACATCTCACCCAAGCTTCCTAGTCACATCTCACCCGAGATTCCTAGTCACACCTCACCCGCGCTTCCTAGTCACACCTCACCCGCGCTTCCTAGTCACATCTCACCCGAGCATCCTAGTCACACCTCACCCACGCTTCCTAGTCACATCTCACCCGAGCTTCCTAGTCACACCTCACCGAGCATCCTAGTGGGGGAGAAGTGGTGTCCCCAGGTGGCGAAGTCATGGTCCTTTGGGCGACTATTTGGCCCAAGTCGCCCTCTAGAATGTACTCTGTGATATACCGTTATATTTCACTCTCTCTCCACCTGCACATAATCGTTTATGGACCAATCTGAATTAAATTATCCCAAAAAGACATTAACTGTCATGCGATTACCTCCGCTTAAAGAGGAGAATCCAATATTTGTAAATTATCTCTGACATAACATGACGAACCGTTTTCAGAAAATCTTACTTTCACTTTTGAGAGTTTGTAAATCACAAACACAAATGTTTATGTTGAAAATAGTTGTTCAAATTATAGTGGTAGAATGTGTAGGTAGCAATGCTAAATTTACGTGAATAGGCTGTCCGATTAGCGACCCGGGTTCGATCCTCGGACAGGGAAGTATGTGAGATGGTACAGTGGTCACCAGATAGGACAGGTGGGTTTTCTCTGGGTACTCCAGTTTCCTCCCACATGAATGACCACATTTACGCTTACATCCGCGCCCATGAGAGTAATTGATATAAGTTGTTAAAGCTTGTTTTGCAATCATTGTAAAATAAATACAGTTTAGACTAAATTTACGTGAATATTTTGTTTTGTGCGATTTTACACCCCTTTAGGAAGGCATTTTTTTTCGCAACGAACCCCAAAAATGTGTTTTTACGTATAAATAGCACTGCTACTACAAATTCTTCCAAAATAATTCAAACACTAACTTTCTATATATAAACAGTGTTTTTGTGGTATACAAACTCTCAGAAGTGAAAGTAGGATTTCATATAACGATCAGCTACTCTCCTGAATTGATGATATTGGCGTCTATACCAAATGCATGCTACAGTCGTTTAGAGATATTTGAAATCGTATTAGTCCAACAATGAATATGCACAGGTAACAAAGAGCGAGATATAACGGTAAATCTGTACCATAAATCGTGTTATTCATGATACACACATTGTATTACGCATGGATGTTTACCTTATTTATATTAAGTTTGTTATGTCAACAAGCATCGTATACGATGTTTGTTTATTAGTTGAAATAACTCTGCTTTAAATGCAAATATTTGGAAAACAATTATACCATATAACAGGAAAATACGTTCTGTAGAAATTTTCACCGCTGTAGTGGCGCTTTAAAGAGGTCTTAATTAAACGCATCTTCAGGAAAGATAATTCAATCCTTATACATGTACTCTTAGATGGCCGTGCTACCCTGCTTTATATTGTAACCAAACCACTGATAATCAGTATAAACAAGTTTGCTTAGTGGAGAAACTGAAAACCAAAAAAATAAAATGTACTCATTACTCTATTATTTAATTGGTTGATGCCAATATCAGATCATGTTTCCATAGTGGAACACATGTTTCCATAGTGGAACACACAATTCCAATCAAGATCAATCAATGCTATCACAACTTTACGGTTTATGAACATTAGACAAATCAATTGAAACACCTGCTAATGTCAATTAACTACCCACCAATTATACACAGTACAAAGTGTGATTTTCACAGCTTGCTAAAAACAAGGGGGTGGGGACAATTGGTAAACAATGGAATACTGTTAACAGACGGATCTGTAGTCCAGTGGTAACACGCTGGACTGGTAATCCAGGGATCGCAGGTTCGATCCCCCGTCTGACCCTAATAAAATTAACAGTCTTTCAGATGGGACGTTAAACCGAGGTCTCGTGTCGGTGCTTTACACCGTGCACGTAAAAGAACCAGAGGAGATTCTGGAATGGGTCTCTGTCTGTATTATGCACTATCCTCCAACATCTAAAATAACTAATCTCTTCAGGAGGCGTCGCTCATATGGGTAACCGGTAGCGACGATAAATAAACGTAAAAAAAAAACAAAGGAATACTGTCACTTTTACTTTTATGACAATGCACAAGGATCATCCCTCGACTTGCTTCCTATCATATTTGGCACGCCTGGTTTAGAGGGGTCATTTTATGTAATACGCAAACATTATGAAATTTCGTCAAATTTCCGGAATAGAGGGGTCCCGGATTAGAGGGGTTTTGTTACAATGAAATTAAAAGGGGAAAATTTGGGACCGGAGAAAATGTCTGGTTTGATGTCTGGATTAGAGGGGTACAGATTAGAGGGGTTTTGTTATAATGAAATTAGAAGGGGAAACTTTGGGACTAGAGAAAATGTCTGGTTTGATGTCTGGATGAGAGGTGTCCAGATTAGTGGGGTTTTACTGTATTGCCTATATGCTTACAGGGCCATTTTGAGAGGCTGAGTGGAACAAAGATCAGTAAACGTATGAAATCAGAGAATGTACCAATGGAGAAGCTGCTTCAGCGGCATGCTGGGGTGCTAGGTTTGAGCGCCTATGTACAGGCATACCCATATGATGTCCCCGAGTTCATGCCACAGATCCTAATGGACCTTAGCAACCATGTCAATGACCCTCAACCAATACAGGTAAAGTATGTTACCTTAGCTACTATGTTACTGAACCCTCAACCAATACAGGTAAAGTATGTTACCTTAGCTACCATGTCACTGAACCCTCAACCAATACAGGTAAAGTATGTTACCTTAGCTACCATGTCACTGAACCCTCAACCAATACAGGTAAAGTATGTTACCTTAGCTACCATGTCACTGAACCCTCAACCAATACAGGTAAAGTATGTTACCTTAGCTACCATGTCACTGAACCCTCAACCAATACAGGTAAAGTATGTTACCTTAGCTACCATGTCACTGAACCCTCAACCAATACAGGTAAAGTATGTTACCTTAGCTACCATGTCACTGAACCCTCAACCAATACAGGTAAATATGTTACCTTAGCTACCATGTCACTGAACCCTCAACCAATACAGGTAAAGTATGTTACCTTAGCTACGATGTCACTGAACCCTCAACTAATACAGGTAAATATGTTACCTTAGCTACCATTGGAATGACCTCTAACCGATACACATGTAATATATGTTACCATAGCAATGACCACAAAACAAGTGCTTTTTTGGTGGTATTTTTTGTTTAATCATATTTGATTGCAAATCAACAGTAAATACACATACACATACACATACACATACACATACACATACACATACACATACACATACACATACACATACACATACACGCACGCACGCACGCACGCACGCACGCAAAAGAACGAGAGGAGACTCTGGAATGGGTCTCTGTCTGTATCATTGCACTATCCTCATAAAATCTAAAATGACTAATCTCTTCAGGAGGCGTCGCTCATATGGGCAACCGGTAGCGACGATAAATAAACGTAAAACACAAAGAAAATGGTTTGGGCCACAAGTTTTAGCAACATTAGGCAACGACCTGCACCAGTTCTATTCAGTTACTTCTTTGCATGTCTTCCGTTTGTGCAAACTCTCATGTGCAGACATTATTTGACTTTAATGCATGTCTTCCGTTTATGCAAACTCTCATATGCAGACATAATTTGACTTTAATGCATGTCTTCCGTTTATGCAAACTCTCATATGCAGACATAATTTGACTTTAATGCATGTCTTCCATTTGTGCAAACTCTCATATGCAGACATTATTTGACTTTAATGCATGTCTTCCATTTGTGCAAACTCTCATATGCAGACATTATTTGACTTTAATGCATGACTTCCGTTTGTGCAAACTCTCATGTGCAGACATTATTTGACTTTAATGCATGTCTTCCGTTTATGCAAACTCTCATATGCAGACATTATTTGACTTTAATGCATGTCTTCCGTTTATGCAAACTCTCATATGCAGACATTATTTGACTTTAATGCATGTCTTCCGTTTATGCAAACTCTCATATGCAGACATTATTTGACTTTAATGCATGTCTTCCGTTTATGCAAACTCTCATATGCAGACATTATTTGACTTTAATGCATGTCTTCCGTTTATGCAAACTCTCATATGCAGACATTATTTGACTTTAATGCATGTCTTCCGTTTATGCAAACTCTCATATGCAGACATTATTTGACTTTAATGCATGTCTTCCGTTTATGCAAACTCTCATATGCAGACATTATTTGACTTTAATGCATGTCTTCCGTTTATGCAAACTCTCATATGCAGACATTATTTGACTTTAATGCATGTCTTCCGTTTATGCAAACTCTCATGTGCAGACATTATTTGACTTTAATGCATGTCTTCCGTTTATGCAAACTCTCATGTGCAGACATTATTTGACTTTAATGCATGTCTTCCGTTTGTGCAAACTCTCATGTGCAGACATAATTTGACTTTAATACATGTCTTCCGTTTGTGCAAACTCTCATGTGCAGACATTATTTGACTTTAATGCATGTCTTCCTTTGTGCAAACTCTCATGTGCAGACATTATTTGACTTTAATGCAAGTCTTCCTTTTGTGCAAACTCTCATGTGCAGACATTATTTGACTTTAATGCAAGTCTTCCGTTTGTGCAAACTCTCATGTGCAGACATTATTTGACTTTAATGCATGACTTCCGTTTGTGCAAACTCTCATGTGCAGACATTATTTGACTTTAATGCATGACTTCCGTTTGTGCAAACTCTCATGTGCAGACATTATTTGACTTTAATGCATGTCTTCCGTTTATGCAAACTCTCATGTGCAGACATTATTTGACTTTAATGCATGTCTTCCGTTTGTGCAAACTCTCATGTGCAGACATTATTTGACTTTAATACATGTCTTCCGTTTGTGCAAACTCTCATGTGCAGACATTATTTGACTTTAATACATGTCTTCCGTTTGTGCAAACTCTCATGTGCAGACATTATTTGACTTTAATGCATGTCTTCTGTTTGTGCAAACTCTCATGTGCAGACATAATTTGACTTTAATACATGTCTTCCGTTTGTGCAAACTCTCATGTGCAGACATTATTTGACTTTAATGCATGTCTTCCATTTGTGCAAACTCTCATGTGCAGACATTATTTGACTTTAATGCAAGTCTTCCTTTTGTGCAAACTCTCATGTGCAGACATTATTTGACTTTAATGCAAGTCTTCCGTTTGTGCAAACTCTCATGTGCAGACATTATTTGACTTTAATGCATGACTTCCGTTTGTGCAAACTCTCATATGCAGACATTATTTGACTTTAATGCATGACTTCCGTTTATGCAAACTCTCATGTGCAGACATTATTTGACTTTAATGCATGTCTTCCGTTTGTGCAAACTCTCATGTGCAGACATTATTTGACTTTAATACATGTCTTCCGTTTGTGCAAACTCTCATGTGCAGACATTATTTGACTTTAATACATGTCTTCCGTTTGTGCAAACTCTCATGTGCAGACATTATTTGACTTTAATGCATGTCTTCTGTTTGTGCAAACTCTCATGTGCAGACATAATTTGACTTTAATACATGTCTTCCGTTTGTGCAAACTCTCATGTGCAGACATTATTTGACTTTAATGCATGTCTTCCATTTGTGCAAACTCTCATGTGCAGACATTATTTGACTTTAATGCAAGTCTTCCTTTTGTGCAAACTCTCATGTGCAGACATTATTTGACTTTAATGCAAGTCTTCCGTTTGTGCAAACTCTCATGTGCAGACATTATTTGACTTTAATGCATGACTTCCGTTTGTGCAAACTCTCATATGCAGACATTATTTGACTTTAATGCATGACTTCTGTTTGTGCAAACTCTCATGTGCAGACATTATTTGACTTTAATGCATGACTTCTGTTTGTGCAAACTCTCATGTGCAGACATTATTTGACTTTAATGCATGTCTTCCGTTTGTGCAAACTCTCATGTGCAGACATTATTTGACTTTAATGCAAGTCTTCCGTTTGTGCAAACTCTCATATGCAGACATTATTTGACTTTAATGCAAGTCTTCCATTTGTGCAAACTCTCATATGCAGACATTATTTGACTTTAATGCAAGTCTTCCGTTTGTGCAAACTCTCATGTGCAGACATTATTTGACTTTAATGCAAGTCTTCCGTTTGTGCAAACTCTCATATGCAGACATTATTTGACTTTAATGCAAGTCTTCCGTTTGTGCAAACTCTCATGTGCAGACATTATTTGACTTTAATGCAAGTCTTCCGTTTGTGCAAACTCTCATGTGCAGACATTATTTGACTTTAATGCATGACTTCTGTTTGTGCAAGCTCTCATGTGCAGACATTATTTGACTTTAATGCATGACTTCCGTTTGTGCAAACTCTCATGTGCAGACATTATTTGACTTTAATGCATGACTTCCGTTTGTGCAAACTCTCATGTGCAGACATTATTTGGCTTTAATGCATGACTTCCGTTTGTGCAAACTCTCATATGCAGACATTATTTGACTTTAATGCATGACTTCTGTTTGTGCAAACTCTCATGTGCAGACATTATTTGACTTTAATGCATGACTTCTGTTTGTGCAAACTCTCATGTGCAGACATTATTTCACTTTAATGCAAGTCTTCCGTTTATGCAAACTCTCATATGCAGACATTATTTGACTTTAATGCATGACTTCCGTTTGTGCAAACTCTCATGTGCAGACATTATTTCACTTTAATGCAAGTCTTCCGTTTATGCAAACTCTCATATGCAGACATTATTTGACTTTAATGCATGTCTTCCGTTTATGCAAACTCTCATGTGCAGACATTATTTGACTTTAATGCATGTCTTCTGTTTGTACAAACTCTCATATGCAGACATTATTTGACTTTAATGCATGTCTTCCGTTTGTACAAACTCTCATGTGCAGACATTATTTGACTTTAATGCATGTCTTCCGTTTATGCAAACTCTCATATGCAGACATTATTTGACTTTAATGCATGTCTTCCATTTATGCAAACTCTCATATGCAGACATTATTTGACTTTAATGCATGTCTTCCGTTTATGCAAACTCTCATATGCAGACATTATTTGACTTTAATGCATGTCTTCCGTTTATGCAAACTCATATGCAGACATTATTTGACTTTAATGCATGTCTTCCATTTATGCAAACTCTCATATGCAGACATTATTTGACTTTAATGCATGTGTTCCGTTTGTACAAACTCTCATATGCAGACATTATTTGACTTTAATGCATGTCTTCCGTTTGTACAAACTCTCATGTGCAGACATTATTTGACTTTAATGCATGTCTTCCGTTTATGCAAACTCTCATGTGCAGACATTATTTGACTTTAATGCATGTCTTCCATTTATGCAAACTCTCATGTGCAGACATTATTTGACTTTAATGATTATATTGCTCTATCTTCAGATGACCGTTAAGAAGACACTGTCTAATTTCCGGCGTACACATTACGACAACTGGCACGATCATAAGCTCATGTTCACAGACGACCAGCTTGTCATTCTAACTGATCTACTTGTGTCGCCAAACTACTACGCTTGATCGTTGTTATATGCTTGGTAAGTACATGTAGTTTTGCTATTTGCCCTCACCCCACCCCCTATACATCACCCACCCATTCCCCTCACCCACCCCCTATACATCACCCACCCATTCCCCACACCTCACCCCACCCCCTATACATCACCCACCCATTCCCCTCACCCCACCCCTATGCATCACCCACCCATTTCCCACACCTCACCCACCCCCTATACATCACCCACCCATTCCCACAACCTCACCCCACCCCCTATACCTCACCCCCCCCACACCTCACCCCACCCCCTATACATCACCCACCCCACCACCTCACCCACCCCCTATATCCCCACCCAATTCCCCACACCTCATCCACCCCCTATTCATCACCCACCCATGTCCCCATACCTCCGCACCCCACCCCCTATTCATCACCCACCCATTCCCCCACACCTCCCCCCCCCCTTCATCACCCACCCTTCCCTCACCTCACCCCACCCCTATACATCACCCATCCCCCAACCTCACCCATCACACCCCCCCCTATACATCAGCCACCCATTCCCCACACCTCAACCCACCCCCTATACATCACCCACCCATTCCCCACACCTCACCCCACCCCCTATACATCACCCACCCCACACCTCACCCCACCCCCCTATCACATCACCACCCATCTCCCCACACCCACCCCCACCCCTATACATCACCCACCCCACACCTCACCCACCCCCTATACATCAGCCCCCATTCCCCCACCTCACCACCCTCTATACATCCCCCACCCATTCCCACACCTCACCCACCCCCTATACATCACCCATTCCCCTCACCCCCCCCGCCCCACTACCACCCCTCTTTCACCTCACACACACCAGGAGAAGCAAGTGCATATTGTTTAGTTTAATCAGAGATTTTATTGCATTCTAAAAATTCAATGTTCAATACAAAAGATATAGAGGATATTTGTAACGCCGCTCGTGAAAATACAAATTTCGATGATCAATCAATGAGATAAAATCCTATCTTACGCTAATAAACACAAATTTACATTAATGATTTCCAATGACTTAGGCTAATATAACATTGTTTTCAAATTGTATTCACTTTAACTGCCCTGTCTGTATTACAACCACACAACCACACAACCACACAACCACTTCTGTTAGTGTGAATGTCCTGTGTTAAGAAATAGTTCCTGTATAATTTTCAAGTTAGATTCTGTTTGCTGTCAAAATTAAAAACTACAGACAAAACAAATTCATTAGAATATATTACCTAATAATTAACTGTTCATGATAGTCAGAACATAGCTAAAATACAAAAGTACATCTAGCCGTGTGATAATACGAAACAGAACCAGTGGCAGTGAAAATGCCATCTTTCACTGTTTCAAGAATTGTCAATATATATGTATGTTGAAGCATAAGTTTTTATAATATTAGTTACAGCAGTATTAGTTACGGCCCACCCCATATAGTTTATCAATCACATCGAGAGTTTATCGTGAAATTGTTGTTTCGCATAAAAAGATAGAAGGTGTTAGAATTATAGTTTCACGCTAAACTCTCAAAATTTTGGTTGGTAAGCACTTACTTGTACTCTCATATTTAAAGACCTTCATTCCAACATGCATAGCATTCAGGTTGGTTGTGAATTATAGAAAACTCCAGTGTGTTAACAGTCAAGGTCATAGAGACCACTCAGTAACAGTCAAGGTCACAGAGACCACTCGGTAACAGTCAAGGTCACAGAGACCACTCAGTAACAGTCAAGGTCACAGAGACCACTCAGTAATAGTCAAGGTCACAAAGACCACTCGGTAACAGTCAAGGTCACAGAGACCACTCAGTAACAGTCAAGGTCACAGAGACCACTCAGTAATAATCAAGGTCACAGAGACCACTCAGTAATAGTCAAGGTCACAGAGACCACTCAGTAATAGTCAAGGTCACAGAGACCACTCGGTAATAGTCAAGGTCACAGAGACCACTCAGTAATAGTCAAGGTCACAGAGACCACTCAGTAATAGTCAAGGTCACAAAGACCATTCGGTAACAGTCAGTGTCACAGAGACCACTCGGTAACAGTCAGGGTCACAGACACCACTCAGTAACAGTCAAGGTCACAGACCACTCGGTAACAGTCAAGGTCACAGAGACCACTCAGTAACAGTCAAGGTCACAGAGACCACTCAGTAACAGTCAAGGTCACAGAGACCACTCAGTAATAGTCAAGGTCACAGAGACCACTCAGTAACAGTCAAGGTCACAGAGACCACTCAGTAATAGTCAAGGTCACAAAGATCATTCGGTAACAGTCAGGGTCACAGAGACCACTCGGTAACAGTCAGGGTCACAGAGACCACTCTGTAACAGTCAAGGTCACAGAGACCACTCGGTAACAGTCAAGGTCACAGAGACCACTCGGTAACAGTCAAGGTCACAGAGACCACTCAGTAAGTCAAGGTCACAGAGACCACTCAGTAACAGTCAAGGTCACAGAGACCACTCAGTAACAGTCAAGGTCACAGAGACCACTCAGTAATAGTCAAGGTCACAGAGACCACTCAGTAACAGTCAAGGTCACATGGACCACTCGGTAACAGTCAAGGTCACAGAGACCACTCGGTAACAGTCAAGGTCACAGAGACCACTCGGTAACAGTCAAGGTCACAGAGACCACTCGGTAACAGTCAAGGTCACAGAGACCACTCAGTAACAGTCAAGGTCACAGAGACCACTCAGTAACAGTCAAGGTCACAGAGACCACTCAGTAACAGTCAAGGTCACAGAGACCACTCGGTAACAGTCAAGGTCACAGAGACCACTCAGTAACAGTCAAGTTCACAGAGACCACTCAGTAACTCGAGAATTTATAATTGAGTCTTAAATGAGGATGTTGAATGACACCGCTATTGAGTTATTGATCAAAGTCACGGTGACATTGAACAATAAGTGACTTGTGTGACTGCCCAATAACTCGAGAAGTGTTGAGTTGATCTTCTTGAAACTTTGTATGGCGGTTGGTGGTCACCAGTAGATGACCCCTATTGATTTTACGGTTAGTGGGTTAAAGTTATAGGTCATAGCACCCATTTGGGACATACAATTATGTTTTAGAAACACCTCTTGTTGTTAGCAGGTAACAGGGCTTAAGGGGGGAGCACTTTGGGAGAAATAGTTTGTATGAGCTGCCTCCTTAACTCCCTCCTAGGAATAGGGGTATATTGTTTTTGGCTGCGTCTGTATGTCTGTGTTTGTGTGTGTGTTGTGGACGTTAGTACTCAAAAAGTCCGATTTTGATGAAACTGTGGTGATATGTAGAAGATTTGTTCAGGAGGAAGTGAATCGATTTTGGGAGAAATCGGTCAACGCCTGTAGTCATGGAGACCAGCGGAGTGTCCACTCCCAGTGACTTATATGATAAATTGTGTAAGATAGAATCCTCATATGACCGTACGAATAACCACAGCTTGCGGAATGTCTGTTGTTCTAACCAGGTGTCCGTTCGTGCCTAAATGTTACTCGGGGATCTTCCTCCACCAATAATAGCTATTTGTCCGTTTTAATTCCTGATGCAACACTTATATGTATCATGTGTAAAAAAAATAATTTAAGAACCAGTTCAGTTATTAAGAATTTGTTAAAAAATGGCATCCAAGAAATATTAACATGTTGTGTCTCCAGCAATGTGAGAGCAAACATGAAATAATTACATAGATCTTCCTGTAACCAGTGTTGTCCCGCGGGGTATGGCGTGTAATACAGATTATGTACCACTGTCTTACATAGATCTTCCTGTAACCAGTGTTGTCCCGCGGGGGTATGGCGTGTAATACAGAATATGGACCACTGTTTTACATAGATCTTCTTGTAACCAGTGTGGTCCTGCGGGGTATGGCGTGTAATACAGATTATGTACCACTGTCTTACATAGATCTTCCTGTAACCAGTGTTGTCCCGCGGGGGTATGGCGTGTAATACAGAATATGGACCACTGTTTTACATAGATCTTCTTGTAACCAGTGTGGTCCTGCGGGGTATGGCGTGTAATACAGATTATGTACCACTGTCTTACATAGATCTTCCTGTAACCAGTGTTGTCCCGCGGGGGTATGGCGTGTAATACAGAATATGGACCACTGTTTTACATAGATCTTCCTGTAACCAGTGTTGTCCTGCGGGGGTATGGCGTGTAATACAGAATATGGACCACTGTTTTACATAGATCTTCTTGTAACCAGTGTGGTCCCGTGTGGTATGGCGTGTAATACAGAATATGGACCACTGTTTTACATAGATCTTCTTGTAACCAGTGTGGTCCCGCGGGGGTATGGCGTGTAATACAGAATATGGACCACTGTTTTACATAGATCTTCTTGTAACCAGTGTGGTCCCGCGGGGGTATGGCATGTAATACAGAATATGGACCACTGTCTTACATAGATCTTCTTGTAACCAGTGTGGTCCCACGGGGTATGGCGTGTAATACAGAATATGGACCACTGTCTTACATAGATCTTCTTGTAACCAGTGTTGTCCTGCGGGGGTATGGCGTGTAATATAGAATAGTGACCACTGTCTTACATAGATCTTCCTGTAACCAGTGTGGTCCCGCAGGGTATGGCATGTAATACAGAATAGGGACCATTATCTTACATAGCCTGTAACCAGTGTTGTCCTGCGGGGGTATGGCGTGTAATACAGAATATGGACCACTGTCTTACATAGATCTTCCTGTAACCAGTGTGGTCCCACGGGGTATGGCGTGTAATACAGAATATGGACCACTGTCTTACATAGATCTTCCTGTAACCAGTGTGGTCCCGCGGGGGTATGGCGTGTAATACAGAATATGGACCACTGTTTTACATAGATCTTCTTGTAACCAGTGTGGTCCCGCGGGGGTATGGCGTGTAATACAGAATATGGACCACTGTTTTACATAGATCTTCTTGTAACCAGTGTGGTCCCGCGGGGGTATGGCGTGTAATACAGAATATGGACCACTGTCTTACATAGATCTTCCTGTAACCAGTGTGGTCCCACGGGGTATGGCGTGTAATACAGAATATGGACCACTGTTTTACATAGATCTTCTTGTAACCAGTGTGGTCCCACGGGGTATGGCGTGTAATACAGAATATGGACCACTGTTTTACATAGATCTTCTTGTAACCAGTGTGGTCCCGCGGGGGTATGGCGTGTAATACAGAATATGGACCACTGTTTTACATAGATCTTCTTGTAACCAGTGTGGTCCCGCGGGGGTATGGCGTGTAATACAGAATATGGACCACTGTTTTAAATAGATCTTCTTGTAACCAGTGTGGTCCCACGGGGTATGGCGTGTAATACAGAATATGGACCACTGTTTTACATAGATCTTCTTGTAACCAGTGTGGTCCCGCCGGGTATGGCGTGTAATACAGAATAGGGACCATTGTCTTACATAGTCTGTATCCAGTGTGGTCCCGTGGGGTATGGCGTGTAATACAGAATATGGACCACTGTCTTACATAGATCTTCCTGTAACCAGTGATGTCCCGTGGGGTATACCGTGTAATACAGAATATGGACCACTGTCTTACATAGATCTTCCTGTAACCAGTGTGGTCCCGCCGGGTATGGCGTGTAATACAGAATATGGACCACTGTCTTGCATAGATCTTCCTGTATCCAGTGTGGTCCCGTGGGGTATGGCGTGTAATACAGAATATGGACCACTGTCTTACATAGATCTTCCTGTAACCAGTGATGTCCCGTGGGGTATACCGTGTAATACAGAATATGGACCACTGTCTTACATAGATCTTCCTGTAACCAGTGTGGTCCCGCCGGGTATGGCGTGTAATACAGAATATGGACCACTGTCTTGCATAGATCTTCCTGTATCCAGTGTGGTCCCGTGGGGTATGGCGTGTAATACAGAATATGGACCACTGTCTTACATAGATCTTCCTGTAACCAGTGATGTCCCGTGGGGTATACCGTGTAATACAGAATAGGGACCACTGTCTTACATAGATCTTCCTGTAACCAGTGTGGTCCCGTGGGGTATGGCGTGTAATACAGAATATGGACCACTGTCTTACATAGATCTTCCTGTAACTAGTGATGTCCCATGGGGTATGGCGTGTAATACAGAATATGGACCACTATCTTGCATAGATCTTCCTGTAACCAGTGTGGTCCCGTGGGGTATGGCGTGTAATACAGAATATGGACCACTGTCTTACATAGCCTGTAACCAGTGTTGTCCTGCGGGGGTATGGCGTGTAATACAGAATATGGACCACTGTCTTGCATAGATCTTCCTGTAACCAGTGTAGTCCCGTGGGGTGTGGCGTGTAATACAGAATATGGACCACTTCTTGCCCTAGCATTGTTGTAGGAGGCGACTAATACCAGATAGTCTGAAAGTTTCCATGTCCAGTGGCTTAAGCTAGACCTTTTAGCTAGGAGTTTTTAGACTGTTAGGGACCACTATCGTCCACTATCAAATGATCACTGAGTGGTCTCCGTGGCTGAGTGGTTACTGTCATTGACTTCAAATCCCTTACCTCTTACCACTGTATGTTTGCATCCCACTGGGGCATCGAATTCTTTCATTTGATGATTCCTGCCTTGCGGAAGGTTGGTGGTTCTAGACAGGTGCCCATCCAAGGCTGCAATACTGCTATGAGGGGCACCTGGGGGGGGGCATCCTTCAGCAACAATAGCTGAAGAGCCGTCATGTGACCTAAGCTGTCGGTGCCACTTTAAAACGCATAAAGAAAAGAAATCAATGATCACTATATAATTACCGTATATACTACCATTATATGAAATAACTCCCTTAACCCTTTCAACATTACACACCTCTAAATAGGCTGACAAAAAGTGTAGATTTGCACTTTGATTTGCACTTTTTGCCAGTCGCTCGCCCATATGGTTTGCCGGAGGCGAGGGTAAATAAGCTCAATCATCATCTCTTTGCCAGTAACATTACTATTTGTAGACAAAATTACCCATTTTGATAAATGAACTGGACCAAATGTAATTTTCTTATTAATTTATTGGTCTAAAAATATCATGCACCGGTCCACGTCCGTTACTTGGTGTTGAATGGGTTAACCGAATATAGGGTAACGTGATAGAGCTTAGAGAAACTATGTCTCTTTCTAGCTTGACCACTATGTCTCATATTATTTATTAGATTGGTAAAAATTAGGGATGGCGACGAAAGGGATTTTTTGTTATTCGAATATTCAGTCGAGAAGGTATTCGAATATTCGATAGAATTCTATCAAAAACTCAAAATCACTCAAACTCTCATAAAATGTGCTTCCGGTAAAGCCATGCAAATAAGACGACAACTCATTCAGTTATTGTTGTCGGCCACTGTACATGCATGGGCGTTATCACGAATGAAGCTGTTGTCACTTGAACTGCTTTCCGTTGAAGGGTGTTTCTTTTTTCAAATGGTTATTCAGATTGATATTGTACCCGAATATGTGAAATCCAATTTGCATAGATTACACCTAGTAGTTTTCTTATTCTCAGAGTGATTGAAGTCTTTCCAAACGTGTAACTGAGCAGGCGGCATTTTTGAGGACAATATCATAAAAATCGTACTTAACAGTAATATTGAGCAGTTAAATAAATATTTAAGATACATGGGGGTGGATGTTGTTGCAAAGTGTCTGTAATATTTCAAAGGAATGTTCTCATCTAAACATGTGTGTTTTACTTTTATTTATCGTCGCTACCGGTTGACCATATGAGCAACTCCTCCTGAAGAGATTAGTCATTTTAGATTTTTGGAAGATAAGGCAATGATACAGACAGAGAACCCATTTACGTACACGGTGTAAAGCACGACACGAGACCTCGGTTTAAAGTCAGAATTGAAAGACTGTTCATTTTATTAGGGTCAAACGGGGGATCGATCCCTGAATTACCAGTTCAATGTGTTAACCACTGGACTACAGATCCGTCTAAACAGTTACACTGATTACATGGCACAAAGTATCAATTAACACCTGCCATGGATGCGACCACAACATGGTTTATTCACACATCCTGCGGCGATTTCTTTTGTATTGGAAGGTTTCAAAAGAATACAACTTATCTGATTTTATGACAGTTTATTTCATTTTTACAAATATAATATTTTTTCCGAATACTGGAATAGTATTCGCACATTCGAGCTAATAATCATTGCCATCCTTGGTATAAATGAGAAGTGAAACCACAAGAGTTAGTCCTACTTAGTGCTATAAATCTATACTGTGTTCACACAACTCCACCATGACAACATTGGCATAAGTCCTACTTAGTGCTATAAATCTATACTGTATTCACACAACTCCACCACGACAACATTGGCATAAGTCCTACTTAGTGCTATAAATCTATACCGTGTTCACACAACTCCACCACGACAACATTGGCATAAGTCCTACTTAGTGCTATAAATCTATACCGTGTTCACACACCTCCACCACGACAACATTGGCATAAGTCCAACATAGTGCTATAAATCTATACTGTGTTCACACAACTCTACCACGACAACATTGGCATAAGTCCTACTTAGTGCTATAAATCTATACCGTGTTCACACACCTCCACCACGACAACACTGGCATAAGTCCAACATAGTGCTATAAATCTATACTGTGTTCACACAACTCTACCACGACAACATTGGCATAAGTCCAACATAGTGCTATAAATCTATACTGTGTTCACACAACTCTACCACGACAACATTGGCATAAGTCCTACTTAGTGCTATAAATCTATACCATGTTCACACACCTCCACCACGACAACATTGGCATAAGTCCTACTTAGTGCTATAAATCTATACTGTGTTCACACAACTCCACCACGACAACATTGGCATAAGTCCTACTTAGTGCTGTAAATCTATACTGTGTTCACATAACTCTACTATGACAACATTGGCATAAGTCCTACTTACTTAGTGCTATAAATCTATACTGTGTTCACACAACTCTACCATGACAACATTGGCATAAGTCCTACTTACTTAGTGCTATAAATCTATACTGTGTTCACACAACTCCACCATGACAACATTGGCATAAGTCCTACTTAGTGCTATAAATCTATACTGTGTTCACACAACTCTACCATGACAACATTGGCATAAGTCCTACTTAGTGCTATAAATCTATACCGTGTTCACACACCTCCACCACGACAACATTGGCATAAGTCCAACATAGTGCTATAAATCTATACTGTGTTCACACAACTCTACCACGACAACATTGGCATAAGTCCTACTTAGTGCTATAAATCTATACCGTGTTCACACACCTCCACCACGACAACACTGGCATAAGTCCAACATAGTGCTATAAATCTATACTGTGTTCACACAACTCTACCACGACAACATTGGCATAAGTCCTACTTAGTGCTATAAATCTATACCGTGTTCACACACCTCCACCACGACAACATTGGCATAAGTCCTACTTAGTGCTATAAATCTATACTGTGTTCACACAACTCCACCACGACAACATTGGCATAAGTCCTACTTAGTGCTGTAAATCTATACTGTGTTCACATAACTCTACTATGACAACATTGGCATAAGTCCTACTTACTTAGTGCTATAAATCTATACCGTGTTCACACAACTCCACCATGACAACATTGGCATAAGTCCTACTTAGTGCTATAAATCTATACTGTGTTCACACAACTCTACCATGACAACATTGGCATAAGTCCTACTTAGTGCTATAAATCTATACTGTGTTCACACAACTCTACCATGACAACATTGGCATAAGTCCTACTTAGTGCTGTAAATCTATACAGTGTTCACACAACTCCACCACGACAACATTGGCATAAGTCCTACTTAGTGCTATAAATCTATACAGTGTTCACATAACTCCACCACGACAACATTGGCATGTCCTACTTAGTGCTATAAATATATACCTCCACCATGACAACATTGGCATAAGTCCTACTTAGTGCTATAAATCTATACAGTGTTCACATAACTCCACCACGACAACATTGGCATAAGTCCTACTTAGTGCTATAAATCTATACTGTGTTCACACAACTCCACCACGACAACATTGGCATAAGTCTACTTAGTGCTATAAATCTATACTGTGTTCACACACCTCCATCATGACAACATTGGCATAAGTCCTACTTAGTGCTATAAATCTATACTGTGTTCACATAACTCCACCACGACAACATTGGCATAAGTCCTACTTAGTGCTATAAATCTATACTGTGTTCACACCCCTCCATCACGAGTCCCACGACAACATTGGCATAAGTCCTACTTAGTGCTATAAATCTATACTGTGTTCACACACCTCCATCATGACAACATTGGCATAAGTCCTACTTAGTGCTATAAATCTATACTGTGTTCACACAACTCCACCATGACAACATTGGCATAAGTCCTACTTAGTGCTATAAATCTATACTGTGTTCACACAACTCCACCATGACAACATTGGCATAAGTCCTACTTACTTAGTGCTATAAATCTATACTGTGTTCACACAACTCCACCACGACAACATTGGCATAAGTCCTACTTAGTGCTATAAATCTATACTTTGTTCACACAACTCCACCACGACAACATTGGCATAAGTCTTTGCGAGTTTCTGTAACGGAATTCGTACATTTTCAGTAGATTGTGACTTTAATATCATCTTTAGATTTAATTACAAATATTGGTGATGGACTGCCTTTTATTGCTGGAAGCTAATATTTGTGCAGCATCTGAGAATGTAATTTATAGCTCTCGGTGGTATTTAATGATATTGTGTGTTATTTTTGCATCATGGTACCAGACTCGACTGTTTATGTTGTATATCTTGCACCAGGAGCTAGGAACCATGCTACGCATCTATGACACCAAACTGCATAATTAACTATCGATTTCTCCGACATTAACTGCAAAATAGATTGTCAATTTTTCAGATATTGCGTTAGTGATCATGTTTTGCACCAAGCTGCACCAATTGGCTGTCAATTTCTCATGATTTCTCAAACATTGACTTTCGTAGTTATTTTTGCCTCAGAATGCAGAATCATTGCACGGGCAAAATCTGCTCTAAAAAGAATAGAAAAAATATATGACAAAACTTGTATTTTGTATTTATTGGGCAGAAAGGAAATGGTTAATTAATGACGAAGAATGATTCTTAAGGAAGAATACATTGTGTTTAACCCTTTCAACACTACACACCTCTAAATAGGCTTACAAAAAGTGTAGATACAGATGAGCCGGCGCGTGGTGAGCCATCTCATCAGGATCTACACATTTTTGCCAGTAATATTACTATTTTTAGGCAAAATTTAACTGAAATGTAATTTTCTGATTAATTTATTGGTCTGAAAATATCATGTACCAGTCCATGTCAGTTACTTGGTGTTGAATGGGTACCAGTCCATGTCAGTTACTTGGTGTTGAATGGGTACCAGTCCATGTCAGTTACTTGGTGTTGAATGGATTAAATATCATGTACCAGTCCATATCAGTTACTTGGTGTTCAATGGATTAAATATCATGTACCAGTCCATGTCAGTTACTTGGTGTTCAATGGATTAAATATCATGTACCAGTCCATGTCAGTTACTTGGTGTTGAATGGATTAAATATCATGTACCAGTCCATGTCAGTTACTTGGTGTTGAATGGATTAAATATCATGTACCAGTCCATATCAGTTACTTGGTGTTGAATGGGTACCAGTCCATGTCAGTTACTTGGTGTTGAATGGATTAAATATCATGTACCAGTCCATGTCAGTTACTTGGTGTTGAATGGATTAAATATCATGTACCAGTCCATGTCAGTTACTTGGTGTTGAATGGATTAAATATCATGTACCAGTCCATGTCAGTTACTTGGTGTTGAATGGATTAAATATCATGTACCAGTCCATGTCAGTTACTTGGTGTTGAATGGATTAAATATCATGTACCAGTCCATGTCAGTTACTTGGTGTTGAATGGATTAAATATCATGTACCAGTCCATGTCAGTTACTTGGTGTTGAATGGATTAAATATCATGTACCAGTCCATGTCAGTTACTTGGTGTTGAATGGATTAAATATCATGTACCAGTCCATGTCAGTTACTTGGTGTTGAATGGATTAAATATCATGTACCAGTCCATGTCAGTTACTTGGTGTTGAATGGATTAAATATCATGTACCAGTCCATGTCAGTTACTTGGTGTTGAATGGATTAACACAGTGATAGAATTGTCAATAATCTCTGGAACAGGTTGTTGGTTTTTTGTAACCACAAGGAATCCATACACAAAAAAGTATATATGTATCGAAATATTAATAGTTAAAGAGGCGGGGGAAATATCTGGTAATTAGAAATACTGAAATGATCCTGTAACATGTAAGAACTTGCGATACGTGCGATGTGATTGACTCCATGTTGTTTTTAGACGTGTACACATGCTCTCAGTCGTGGTAGAGTTGTGTATCTCTCAGAGTATACTTTTACTAAAGCTTTCACGTTAACGCTGTATTAACAACGGATGTTGGTCATTCCTCTCCTATTTGTTAATTACGTTTTCATTATTTCTTCATATTAAACAATGTAGTGTTCATCCGCTTCTGTATATTGATTTAAATACTTCTGAAGCTTGCCTTATAACATTGCCGTTAATTGAGAAGCCGTCCAAAGGTTAGTGATATATGAATGGATTATATATTGCCTCAAACTTTTCTTTATTGCGATTTATGACCAATTTTTTGTTATATTTGCTTTTTTATAAACGTCATGATTCTAAGTTGTATGTATGTTGGTTTCTTGGAATTCCTCATATTGCTTAGAGCGTGTATTAGCAATGTATAGTTATTACCTCCCTTATGCAGCCAGTGAGGCAAAATGTCATTTTTGGCTGCTTACTGGGGGTGACCTGTTAACGGAGTCAACTCACGACAGGCACTCATTTCTAAGTTGATCACTGAACTAAATCTTTATATTTATGTTGTATACATGTTTGGACGTGTTATTTATCTTGTATACATGTTTGGACGTGTTTATTGTTTATTCACAGGTTATTGTCATAGTCCTCCATGATCTCGCGTTTCCTCTTTATAATGTCTCCTGTATCTGGGTCCTACTTATCTGCTGTATCTTTGTCCTACTTGTCTCGTGTATCTGTGTCGTACTTGTCTGCTGTATCTGGGTCCTACTTGTCTCCTGTATCTAGGTACTACTTGTCTGCTGTATCTGGTTCCTACTTGACTCCTGTATCTGGGTCCTACTCGTCTCCTGTATCTTTTCCCTACTTGTCTCCTGTATCTGGTTCCTACTTGTCTCCTGTATCTGAGTCCTACTTGTCTCCTGTATCTGGGTCCTACTTGTCTCCTGTATCTGGTCCTACTTGTCTCCTGTATCTGGTTCCTACTTGTCTGCTGTATCTGGTTCCTACTTGTCTGCTGTATATGTGTCCTACCTGTCTCCTGTATCTGTGTCCTACTTGTCTGCTGTATCTGTGTCCTACTTGTCTCCTGTATCTGTGTCCTACTTGTCTCCTGTATATGTGTCCTACCTGTATGCTGTATCTGGTTCCTACTTGTCTCCTGTATCTGGTTCCTACTTGTCTGCTGTGTCCTACTTGTCTGCTGTATCTTTGTCCTACCTGTCTCCTGTATCTGGTTCCTACTTGTCTCCTGTATCTGGTTCCTACTTGTCTCCTGTATCTGGTTCCTACTTGTCTCCTGTATCTGTGTCCTACTTGTCTCCTGTATCTGGGTCCTACTTGTCTCCTGTATCTTGGTCCTACTTGTCTGCTGTATCTGGTTCCTACTTGTCTCCTGTATCTGTGTCCTACTTGTCTGCTGTATCTGGGTCCTACTTGTCTCCTGTATCTGGGTCCTACTTGTCTACTGTATCTGTGTCCTACTTGTCTGCTGTATCTGGTTCCTACTTGTCTCCTGTATCTGGTTCCTACTTGTCTCCTGTATCTTGGTCCTACTTGTCTCCTGTATCTGGTTCCTACTTGTCTCCTGTATCTGTGTCCTACTTGTCTGCTGTATCTGGGTCCTACTTGTCTCCTGTATCTGGGTCCTACTTGTCTACTGTATCTGTGTCCTACTTGTCTCCTGTATCTGTGTCCTACTTGTCTGCTGTATCTGGGTCCTACTTGTCTCCTGTATCTGGTTCCTACTTGTCTCCTGTATCTGGTTCCTACTTGTCTCCTGTATCTGTGTCCTACTTGTCTGCTGTATCTGGGTCCTACTTGTCTCCTGTATCTGGTTCCTACTTGTCTCCTGTATCTGGTTCCTACTTGTCTCCTGTATCTGTGTCCTACTTGTCTCCTGTATCTTGTTCCTACTTGTCTGCTGTATCTGGTTCCTACTTGTCTGCTGTATCTGGTTCCTACATGTCTGCTGTATCTGTGTCCTACTTGTCTCCTGTATCTGTGTCCTACTTGTCTCCTGTATCTGTGTCCTACTTGTCTCCTGTATCTGGTTCCTACTTGTCTCCTGTATCTGGTTCCTACTTGTCTCCTGTATCTTGGTCCTACTTGTCTCCTGTATCTGGTTCCTACTTGTCTCCTGTATCTGGTTCCTACTTGTCTCCTGTATCTGTGTCCTACTTGTCTCCTGTATCTGGTTCCTACTTGTCTCCTGTATCTGGTTCCTACTTGTCTCCTGTATCTGTGTCCTACTTGTCTGCTGTATCTGGGTCCTACTTGTCTCCTGTATCTTGTTCCTACTTGTCTGCTGTATCTGGTTCCTACTTGTCTGCTGTATCTGGTTCCTACGTGTCTGCTGTATCTGTGTCCTACTTGTCTCCTGTATCTGTGTCCTACTTGTCTCCTGTATCTGTGTCCTACTTGTCTCCTGTATCTGTGTCCTACTTGTCTGCTGTATCTGTGTCCTACTTGTCTGCTGTATTTGCGTCCTACTTGTCTCCTGTATCTGTGTCCTACTTGTCTGCTGTGTCCTACTTGTCTGCTGTATCTGCATCCTACTTGTCTCCTGTATCTGTGTCCTACTTGTCTGCTGTATCTGCATCCTACTTGTCTCCTGTATCTGTGTCCTACTTGTCTGCTGTATCTGTATCCTACTTGTCTGCTGTATCTGCGTCCTACTTGTCTCCTGTATCTGGGTCCTACTTGTCTCCTGTATCTTGGTCCTACTTGTCTCCTGTATCTGGGTCCTACTTGTCTCCTGTATCTGGTTCCTACTTGTCTGCTGTATCTGCGTCCTACTTGTCTCCTGTATCTGGGTCCTACTTGTCTCCTGTATCTGGTTCCTACTTGTCTGCTGTATCTGCGTCCTACTTGTCTCCTGTATCTGTGTCCTACTTGTCTCCTGTATCTGGGTCCTACTTGTCTCCTGTATCTGGGTCCTACTTGTCTCCTGTATCTGGGTCCTACTTGTCTCCTGTATCTGTGTCCTATTTGTCTGCTGTTTCTGGTTCCTACTAGTCTGCTGTATCTGGGTCCTACTTGTCTGCTGTATCTGTGTCCTACTTGTCTCCTGTATCTGGTTCC
The DNA here is from genome assembly GCA_014843695.1 of Archivesica marissinica. NCBI lineage: Eukaryota > Metazoa > Mollusca > Bivalvia > Venerida > Vesicomyidae > Archivesica > Archivesica marissinica. The sequence continues at coordinate 66,946,815 of CM026404.1, forward strand.
TACCTGTCTCCTGTATCTGTGTCCTACTTGTCTCCTGTATCTGGTTCCTACCTGTCTCCTGTATCTGTGTCCTACTTGTCTCCTGTATCTTGTTCCTACGTGTCTCCTGTATCTGTGTCCTCTTGTCTCCTGTATCTGTGTCCTACTTGTCTCCTGTATCTGTGTCATACTTGTCTGCTGTATCTGGTTCCTACTTGTCTCCTGTATCTGGGTACTACTTGTCTCCTATATCTGGTTCCTACTTGTCTCCTGTATCTGGTTCCTACTTGTCTGCTGTATCTGGGCCCTACTTGTCTGCTGTATCTGGTTCCTACTTGTCTGCTGTATCTGGGCCCTACTTGTCTGCTGTATCTGGGTACTACTTGTCTGCTGTATCTGGTTCCTACTTGTCTCCTGTATCTGGTTCCTACTTGTCTGCTGTATATGGGCCCTACTTGTCTCCTGTATCTGGTTCCTACTTGTCTCCTGTATCTGTGTCCTACTTGTCTCCTGTATCTGTGTCCTACTTGTCTCCTGTATCTGGTTCCTACTTGTCTCCTGTATCTGGTTCCTACTTGTCTCCTGTATCTTGGTCCTACTTGTCTCCTGTATCTGGTTCCTACTTGTCTCCTGTATCTGGTTCCTACTTGTCTCCTGTATCTGTGTCCTACTTGTCTCCTGTATCTGGTTCCTACTTGTCTCCTGTATCTGGTTCCTACTTGTCTCCTGTATCTGTGTCCTACTTGTCTGCTGTATCTGGGTCCTACTTGTCTCCTGTATCTGGTTCCTACTTGTCTCCTGTATCTGTGTCCTACTTGTCTCCTGTATCTTGTTCCTACTTGTCTGCTGTATCTGGTTCCTACTTGTCTGCTGTATCTGGTTCCTACGTGTCTGCTGTATCTGTGTCCTACTTGTCTCCTGTATCTGTGTCCTACTTGTCTCCTGTATCTGTGTCCTACTTGTCTCCTGTATCTGTGTCCTACTTGTCTGCTGTATCTGTGTCCTACTTGTCTGCTGTATCTGCGTCCTACTTGTCTCCTGTATCTGTGTCCTACTTGTCTGCTGTGTCCTACTTGTCTGCTGTATCTGCATCCTACTTGTCTCCTGTATCTGTGTCCTACTTGTCTGCTGTATCTGCATCCTACTTGTCTCCTGTATCTGTGTCCTACTTGTCTGCTGTATCTGTATCCTACTTGTCTGCTGTATCTGCGTCCTACTTGTCTCCTGTATCTGGGTCCTACTTGTCTCCTGTATCTTGGTCCTACTTGTCTCCTGTATCTGGGTCCTACTTGTCTCCTGTATCTGGTTCCTACTTGTCTGCTGTATCTGCGTCCTACTTGTCTCCTGTATCTGGGTCCTACTTGTCTCCTGTATCTGGTTCCTACTTGTCTGCTGTATCTGCGTCCTACTTGTCTCCTGTATCTGTGTCCTACTTGTCTCCTGTATCTGGGTCCTACTTGTCTCCTGTATCTGGGTCCTACTTGTCTCCTGTATCTGGGTCCTACTTGTCTCCTGTATCTGTGTCCTATTTGTCTGCTGTTTCTGGTTCCTACTAGTCTGCTGTATCTGGGTCCTACTTGTCTGCTGTATCTGTGTCCTACTTGTCTCCTGTATCTGGTTCCTACCTGTCTCCTGTATCTGTGTCCTACTTGTCTCCTGTATCTGGTTCCTACCTGTCTCCTGTATCTGTGTCCTACTTGTCTCCTGTATCTTGTTCCTACGTGTCTCCTGTATCTGTGTCCTCTTGTCTCCTGTATCTGTGTCCTACTTGTCTCCTGTATCTGTGTCATACTTGTCTGCTGTATCTGGTTCCTACTTGTCTCCTGTATCTGGGTACTACTTGTCTCCTATATCTGGTTCCTACTTGTCTCCTGTATCTGGTTCCTACTTGTCTGCTGTATCTGGGCCCTACTTGTCTGCTGTATCTGGTTCCTACTTGTCTGCTGTATCTGGGCCCTACTTGTCTGCTGTATCTGGGTACTACTTGTCTGCTGTATCTGGTTCCTACTTGTCTCCTGTATCTGGTTCCTACTTGTCTGCTGTATATGGGCCCTACTTGTCTCCTGTATCTGGTTCCTACTTGTCTCCTGTATCTGGTTCCTACTTGTCTGCTGTATCTGGGCCCTACTTGTCTGCTGTATCTGGTTCCTACTTGTCTGCTGTATCTGGTTCCTACTTGTATGCTGTATCTGGGCCCTACTTGTCTCCTGTATCTGGTTCCTACTAGTCTCCTGTATCTGTGTCATACTTGTCTGCTGTATCTGGGTCCTACTTGTCTGCTGTATCTGGTTCCTACTTGTCTCCTGTATCTGTGTCATACTTGTCTGCTGTATCTGGGTCCTACTTGTCTGCTGTATCTGGTTCCTACTTGTCTCCTGTATCTGTGTCATACTTGTCTGCTGTATCTGGGTCCTACTTGTCTCCTGTATCTGGGTACTACTTGTCTCCTGTATATTGTTCCTACTTGTCTCCTGAATCTGGGTCCTACTTTTTTACCACTATCCTGTAGCTTTTGTCAGTATCGAGGCTCTGTATTACTTTTACCCGATCATTAAAGTCTGCACTTTCCGTTTTATTGAAGACATATTTGCAATAATAACCAATATTTTACAAGTTCTTGATTTGCAGTAGGCAATAATTAATAGAAAACCAGAAAGTCCCTGGAACATGAATAAACTTAAAGAATCGATTAACAAAGGCGATAATGATACTGTTTTTCACATAAACCTTCAAACGACTCACAAAACATGTCTACATAAGAATGATAATTAGTCTTATGCACCAAGGTGTGACAAATTTTACCACGCTTATTATAGAAAGTCAAATTGATTCATCATTGGGTTCGGCTCCAACAAATCAACATGTGAAAAATGATGTTTTCTTTGTTTTTAATGGTTCAAAAGATCCCAGGTTTAAAGTAAAGTGACTAATTGGCTGCTGATCCAGTAATTGAGCATATAATCTGGCCTTAAAAAAATGGTTTGGTTCGGGTACATGCCCGAAATTGCTATGTAGGGTAGGTCGGATTTTTTTCCCCCGCTCAAGTTGGTCCATTGTCCATGGGAGGTTTTTGCCATCGACACATCTGACATTCTGTTTGGTGTACACTGATATTCTTCTTCGATTTGTGCGAATGTTGTTGTTGGTGATAAACGTTTAAAAACACGTCTTTCTGGGGTGTTATGTTGACTGCAATGCATTTTCCATATATTTATAACCGACATTTTTATTTTGTCGTTCAGTGTTACAAGACACTTGACGTACAGGGCATTCATAAACATAGCATCATTCTGATCGTCTACGTGATACTGAGCAAAAAGTAGCGAAAAGTAAAACCCGAAAAGGACCGGTCTCTAAAACGCTATGGTCGGCGTGATTTTATAGGTAGGGTCGGGTTACCCGAACCAAGCCATTTTTTAGGCCTCGGACTGCCAACCACAAGTCTTGTTTTCTTGGACATTTAATTTTAGGGTAATATGCATAATCTACATTTGTTTTTCACAGTATTTTGTGTAGATAATATAATCTTTGTTTAATCGGTGATTATGGCCGGTGCTCGTAGAAAAAACTGTATCTTGGAGATATATTGATGGTATTCTGGCCATTTAGACCGATTGTTGACCGGGTCAGAGAAGTGACCGTCAAATAGAGGTCGAATACATAGCAAAATATCTCGGGAGGAAATGAACTGGTCTGGAGGTTATAAAACTGTTCTCCAATCTCAAACTCCAAGCTTCTGATTGGTTCAGTTAAGTGTAAATATCAGACTCGACCAATCATATCACTTGAGCTTGAGATTTGAGAAAAGTTTTATAACCTCTGACCCTGGCTAGTTTATTGGATGTCAGCATTTATTAGAGTTTCTTGTTGTAGAGGTTATACGGTATTAAAGGCCACAATTATATTCCTTGCGCGTTTATTTGATTTCTATGTCTAATAAAAGATTTGACTGGTGTTTCCTGCGTATGTTGTCGGTCTGTCTTCTTTGAAAACGCTGGATCAATCTTGATGAAACTTCGTTTGGAGCATTGGGACAACTAGTAGATGAGAAAAAAAGGAGCTAAAATAGATCTGATTGGAAATCCAAGATTGATCACCATAGCAACCATCTGAAATAAGCTCAAACACCATCATCGAGAGGTACATATATCCACTTTCAGCCTTAGAAACGGTTTCCATGTGGAACTAGGGAATAGCACTCAGAGGGATGCAAACAGCACTCTCGTATTTGACACAAGAATAAATGCTTGATTTCACATGGCCTCGATTTGATTTGACCTTGAACGGTCGACCTCAAGATCACAAGGTATGACATATATGAAAGGTCATATGATGTTTCATATAGGTGTTCCTTTGAAACGATATGTCTTATCTTGTTACGAGTTACAAGCATGCATAGTTTACTATAGAAGTCAATGCGAGCAGACACTTTGCTGACTGCTCTGACCAATGGCCATGAACGATTTCTCCCAAAATTTAATCATTTGCTCGTAGACAACCCTCTCTATATTCCCAAAGTTTCATCAAAATCCATCAAGAACTGCTTATTGTGTTATCCTTTCCACAGACACACAGGTGCAGCCAAAACCAATAACACCCATTTCTTGGGCAGAGGGGGGGGGGGTAATAAGACACTTATAAAAATAACCAGACCTATTTTATTAATAGGATTTGCTTGATTTTATCGATCAACACTTATGTTCTATCAACTTGTCCCAGCTGTCATTGACAGTAACAGCTGTCCGCAGCTCATTTGTAGTGCAGACACTTCACAGATGAGAGGTTAATATGTCCAATCCCCAGCTGTGTCATAATACCTGGGACTGTAGAAATTCATCTTGTAGCTCCTTTACCTATTGCCTGCAGGATTGAGCCTTGAGCCTGGGTGTGTTTGTGCAATGTGATTTGGTGGAGTTTACTTAGCCTGGTTGATCCGGTGTTTATATGTGATTTGGTGGAGTTTACTTAGCCTGGTTGATCCGGTGTTTGTATAATGTGATTTGGTGAAGGTTACTCAACCTAGTTGGTCCGGTGTTTATATGTGATTTGGTGAAGGTTACTCAGCCTGGTTGGTCCGGTGTTTGTATAATGTGATTTGGTGAAGGTTACTCAGCCTGGTTGGTCCGGTGTTTGTACAATGTGAATTGGTGTAGGTTACTCAGCCTGGTTGGTCCGGTGTTTGTACAATGTGATTTGGTGAAGGTTACTCAGCCTGGTTGGACCGGTGTTTGTACAATGTGATTTGGTGAAGGTTACTCAGCCTAGTTGGACCGGTGTTTGTACAATGTGATTTGGTGAAGGTTACTCAGCCTGGTTGGTTTGGTGTTTGTACAATGTGATTTGGTGACGGTTACTCATCCTGGTTGGTCCGGTGTTTGTACAATGTGATTTGGTGAAGGTTACTCAGCCTGGTTGGTCCGGTGTTTATATAATGTGATTTGGTGAAGGCGTAAAACCGGAACAAACAAACAGATGAATATCTAGTTCTAGCAATGTGCACACATCAGGTGGGCCTCTCTTGTCCTTATGGTTTATTGTATCTCTGATATTTTTCATGCAGTGAGAGTGCTTGTATTAAGTTGATTATTGAATTATCTGGATAGATAATCAGCGGTGGCCATCAGTGTGATGTAGCATGTGAACTAGCCAGATGTTGGTCTGGTGAATGTGAACAATCACTAGCTCTCTTCATGACAAGGATTCTAGGAGACTGTTCCGTGGTTTTTCAGGCAGTTTCTATGGTCACTGGAGAGTACATCTGGACCACTAGTGTCACAACATCACACCAGATATCCTCGCAATTAATTATGTGATGGTTTATAGTAGTATTCATAACTCCCGTGAGTATTGTGGTATACTCTCTCGTTGGAAATTGTCTCGGGATGAAATCTGTTGTACTTTGGGAGGTCAGATTGTCTTGTTAATTTGGCATTAATTAGTTTGGGTTGCTAGATATAACAACTGTTTTAGTTTTTCGTATCAACTTACAGCTGTCTTCGTGTATCTGTTTTCTGTCAATATACTCAATGAGAAACATTAGTCAGTTACTGCCCCTGAATACTCCTAAAAGTAGATTGGTCATCTTAATTGGTTTCCTCCGTTTTATCATTGTTTCCTTTGCTCCACATGCTATCTATTATCATCCATTCTCTCATCTTATAATTATTAAATTTCAACAGATATCCTACACCATATCCAATGGATATTTTACTGTAAAAATTAGTTGTCAATACAGGATTTTAACCCATTTCATTCTGGATACATTTATAGGCTTTTGCAAACAACATAGATCCAGATCAGCCGCAGCATGATGCTGCGTGCTGATCAGGATCTATGTTGTTTGCTACATAGCCAAGTGTCTTAGCAAGATCATCTGAATAGCAAACAGTATAGAGCCTGATCAGACGGCACATTCAGTGGCGGTTGATCTGGCGCCATGTTCTTTGCAAATACTGTTTGAACGGTATCCAGAATGAAATGGGTTAATAAATAAATTTACCTTTATCCGACTGCAACATCTGGTTAGAAAACAGTAGTAAAAACTACGGATTAAAACTAAAAGAACGAATATGCATTTCGGGATAAATCGGAATTTATCTGTCAAGGGAGGTAATAGAAAAAACCAACAATGTCTCATTATTATGCTCCACACAGGCGGGGTTGGGGTTCCCTCTATCTGAATTTTTGTCTCCACCACTTGAGGAAAAAAATGGAGCCAATTTGAAAAATTTGGAGCCAATAAGAACCATAAAGTTCACAGATAAATATTTGAAGCATTTATTTGATAAAAAAAAGAATTCGCCAATTCACAAAATTTAGCACCAGTATATGTTTTTTGTCGCAATTGGTGCCATTGGTTACGGACACCGGGAACCCTGCCACAGGGAGAGCATATAATATAGTTTGTCTGTATGTCTGTCCGCACCTACGTGGCTCTAGGGTTAGGAGTAGTTGTCTAGGGTTAGGAGTAGTTGTCTAGGGTTAGGGGTAGTTGTCTAGGGTTAGGGGTAGTTGTCTAGGGTTAGGAGTAGTTGTCTAGGGTTAGGGGTAGTTGTCTAGGGTTAGGAGTAGTTGTCTAGGGTTAGGAGTAGTGGTCTAGGGTTAGGGGTAGTTGTCTAGGGTTAGGGGTAGTTGTCTAGGGTTAGGGGTAGTGGTCTAGGGTTAGGGGTAGTTGTCTAGGGTTAGGGGTAGTTGTCTAGGGTTAGGAGTAGTGTCTGGGTTAGGGGTAGTTGTCTAGGGTTGGAGTAGTTGTCTAGGGTTAGGGGTAGTTTCTAGGTTAGGGTAGTTGTCTAGGGTTAGGGTAGTTGTCTAGGGTTAGGAGTAGTTGTCTAGGGTTAGGAGTAGTTGTCTAGGGTTAGGGTAGTTGTCTAGGGTGGGGTATGTAGGGGTAGTTGTCTAGGTAGGGTAGTGTCTAGGGTTAGGGGTAGTGTCTAGGGTTAGGGATTGTCTAGGTTAGGGGTAGTGTCTAGGGTTAGGGGTAGTTGTCTAGGGTAGGGGTAGTTGTCTAGGTTAGGATAGTTGTCTAGGTTAGAGTAGTTGTCTAGGTAGTTATTGTCTAGGTTAGTTGTCTAGGGTTAGTATGTCTAGGGTAGGAGTAGTGTCTAGGGTTAGGAGTGTGCTAGGGTTAGGGATAGTTGTCTAGGTTAGGGTAGTTGTCTAGGGTTAGGGTAGTTGTCTAGGGTTAGGGTAGTGTCTAGGGTTAGGGGTATTGTCTAGGGTAGGAGTAGTTGTCTAGGGTTAGGAGTAGTTGTCTAGGGTTAGGGAGTAGTTGTCTAGGGTTAGGAGTAGTTGTCTAGGGTTAGGGATAGTTGTCTAGGGTTAGGGGTAGTTGTCTAGGGTTAGGGGTAGTTGTCTAGGGTTAGGAGTAGTTGTCTAGGGTTAGGAGTAGTTGTCTAGGGTTAGTTGTCTAGGGTTAGGGGTAGTTGTCTAGGGTTAGGAGTAGTTGTCTAGGGTTAGGAGTAGTTGTCTAGGGTTAGGAGTAGTTGTCTAGGGTTAGGGATAGTTGTCTAGGTTAGGGGTAGTTGTCTAGGTTAGGAGTAGTTGTCTAGGGTTAGGAGTAGTTGTCTAGGGTTAGGAGTAGTTGTCTAGGGTTAGTTGTCTAGGGTTAGGGGTAGTTGTCTAGGGTTAGGAGTAGTTGTCTAGGTTAGGAGTAGTTGTCTAGGGTTAGGGGTAGTTGTCTAGGGTTAGGGTAGTTGTCTAGGGTTAGGGGTAGTTGTCTAGGGTTAGGAGTAGTTGTCTAGGGTTAGGGGTAGTTGTCTAGGGTTAGGGGTAGTTGTCTAGGGTTAGGAGTAGTTGTCTAGGGTTAGGAGTAGTTGTCTAGGGTTAGGGTTAGTTGTCTAGGGTTAGGGGTAGTTGTCTAGGGTTAGGAGTAGTTGTCTAGGGTTAGGAGTAGTTGTCTAGGGTTAGGGATAGTTGTCTAGGGTTAGGGGTAGTTGTCTAGGGTTAGGGGTAGTTGTCTAGGGTTAGGGTAGTGTCTAGGGAAAACAAAACAAACTAGGGTAGGAGTAGTTGTCTAGTTAGGTAGTAAAAACAAACAAAAAAAAAAATTGTCTAGGTTAGGAGTAGTTGTCTAGGGTAGGGGTAGTTGTCTAGGGTTAGGGGTAGTGTCTAGGGTTAGGAGTAGTTGTCTAGGGTTAGGAGTAGTTGTCTAGGGTTAGGGTTAGTTGTCTAGGGTTAGGGGTAGTTGTCTAGGGTTAGGAGTAGTTGTCTAGGGTTAGGAGTAGTTGTCTAGGGTTAGGGATAGTTGTCTAGGGTTAGGGGTAGTTGTCTAGGGTTAGGGGTAGTTGTCTAGGGTTAGGAGTAGTTTCTAGGGTTAGGAGTAGTTGTCTAGGGTTAGTTGTCTAGGGTTAGGGGTAGTTGTCTAGGGTTAGGAGTAGTTGTCTAGGGTTAGGAGTAGTTGTCTAGGGTTAGGGGTAGTTGTCTAGGGTTAGGGGTAGTTGTCTAGGGTTAGGGGTAGTTGTCTAGGGTTAGAGGTAGTTGTCTAGGGTTAGGAGTAGTTGTCTAGGGTTAGTTGTCTAGGGTTATGAGTAGTTGTCTAGGGTTAGGGGTAGTTGTCTAGGGTTAGGGGTTATGTGGCAATAGAAACTTTTATTTGGCTATCAATTTCGTCTATGTGGCTATAGAGATCAAAGGAATAGCCACTTAATGTACACTTTTTGTATGTCTGGGCACTTCTTGATATCAAATGAATCTTAAAACAGTGATACAGGGCAATGAGGCAGAATGCAGTGTGCAAGACCCATAACTCTGTGTTGTACTTACCAAATTATCTCTCCTTTTCACCTCATTAAATGCTTGTCAGGAGCAAAACTCGAAATCTACTTGTATTCAAGGAAATGAAATTTAAAACAATGATACAGGGCAGTGTGCAAGAACCTTAACTCTGTGTTGTACTTACCAAATTATCTCCTTTTTTCACTTCATTAACTGCTCGTCAGGAGCATATCTCGAAAACTATTCAAAGAAATGAAATGAATCTTAAAACAGTGATACAGGGCAATGGGGTGTGGTGCAGTGTCCAAGAACCATAACTCTCTCTGTTGTACTTACCAAATTATCTCCCCTTTTCACTTCATTAAAAGAACGCAATTTCACTCTTCAACTTTATTTATTTTACAACGATTGCGAAGCAAGTTCTAACAACTTATATTAATCACTTTCGTTGGCGCGGATGAAAGCGTATATGTGTTGTCATTCGTGTGGGAGGAAACCGGAGTACCCGGAGAAAACCCACCTGTCCGATCTGGCGACCACCGTACCATCTCACATACTTCCTGTTCCGAGGATCGAACTCGAGTTACATTGGTGAGAAGCGAGCGCGCTAACCACAGCGCTAATCGGACAGCCGACACCTTCTTTTATAATTGACTCGAGGATGTGAGATACAATTATTTCTTGTTACTTAATATAACTGCCACATTCAAACAATGAGTGATACGTTATTCTTCGGAAACGAAAAAAAAAATTGTTGTTTCTAATAAAATATTTTTTATTAATCTGCAAATAGAAGATACGTCCACAATCGATAGCTTTATGTTGATTAATGAAAGATCGGCTAACATTCTCCCATCTCCCTCGTCTATGGTTCAGTGGTTGCTACCATCATTTGATTTCTTATTGAAGCATATGTTGCCCCGCATTGACGCATGGCATGAAACTTTAATAGAAATTGAGGTAATTGTCCGAGTTCAAACAGAAAGCAGAACACCGAAGAGACATGTCGGCTGGATGTTCTATGCATAGATGAAGAGACATGTCGGCTGGATGTTCTATGCATAGATGATCATATTATAGTTGAGTAATTGTGCTATAAGGTGATAAGTAGTACATCGTTCTTGTCTCGTGCATCGTGCATCAAACAAGTGATTCTCCGGCATTGTCCGCTATATTTTTCTCAGTTTTCAACTGTTATATACATTGTGTTTGTCGGTACTTTGATTCATGTTTCTGTATTACTAGTACATTTATTTGTGACTTCTTGTAGTGGTTAAAATCTGATTGGTTAGCGATGAGAGTGGTTAAAACTTGTGTGAGGGATAGTCAGTTCATGTCTTATGGTGTAGTGAGCGGGGGGGGTATTTAAAATGTGATGCGGTAGTGAGTGGGAATGTGAGGGGTTAAAGTGTGATGGGGTAGTGAGTGGGAATGTGAAGGGTTAAAGTGTGATGGGGTAGTGAGTGGGAATGTGAGGGGTGAAAGTGTGATGGG
>CM026404.1:66958500-66975988 GCA_014843695.1 Archivesica marissinica
TAGGAACGTACGTTGTTGTCATAGACCACCCAAGAACAAAGTCGAAGGATTAACAGTGCCCTTCATATGGAGAAAATCAGACTTCTAAGCAATGTGCAAAATGCAAGTAGGATTATTTGGGTACATGCGTGATTGATAACAGTGCAATTTCAGTGTGCAAGTGTCACCAATATACTGGTAAATATTATTTGGGTACATGCGTGATTGATAACAGTGCAATTTCAGTTCAATGTGTGTTGTGCGAGAGAGAGTGATTTAAACATAGTTCCTGGAAAGAGGCTGAATGGTCAAGTTCTATCAATTAGGATGCCAGCCCAATCTCTTTCGATACGTTTGTATCCCAAACAGGGCAATTTCCATTAAATATGATGAATTGCGTGCGATAGAGGGAGAGAGAGTGTCATTTAAACATTGTTCCTGGAAAGAGGCTGAATGGTCAAGATCTATCAAGGATGCCGGCCCAATCTCTTTCGATACATTTGTACCCCATACATGGCAATTAAGATGTACAAATGATTGAACGTGCTGCATGTTACCGGTACGTAAAATTAGTGCAGTGTGCGAAACCCATCCCTAATATTAACCCTAACCATAACAATAACCCTAACCCTTCCACTAAGCCTAACACCAACCTTTACCCTTACCCTAGCAATAACTGCAACACCTAACCGTAACCCTTACCTAAACACTAACCCAAAACACAAGCCTAACACTAACCCTAAGCATTGCGAGTACCGGTAAAGTGCATTCTATCTGAAAGAGCGGTCCAAAACCTGGCTACAATGCGTTGGTTGTACCCAATGATACCCCTGCCTTCGTGTAGATAATACTATGTACCAGTAACATGTAGATAATACTATGTACCAGTAACGTGTAGATAATACTATGTACCAGTAACGTGTAGATAATACTATGTACCAGTAACGTGTAGATAATACTATGTACCAGTAACGTGTAGATACTACTATGTACCAGTAACGTGTAGATAATACTATGTACCAGTAACGTGTAGATAATACTATGTACCAGTAACGTGTGGATAATACTATGTACCAGTAACGTGTAGATAATACTATGTACCAGTAACGTGTGGATAATACTATGTACCAGTAACGTGTGGATAATACTATGTACCAGTAACGTGTAGATAATACTATGTACCAGTAACGTGTAGATAATACTATGTACCAGTAACGTGTAGATAATACTATGTACCAGTAACGTGTAGATAATACTATGTACCAGTAACGTGTAGATAATACTATGTACCAGTAACGTGTAGATAATACTATGTACCAGTAACGAATATGTTGGTACATAGGGGGACCAGGAACCATGGACATTGTTGGCGTGTTTCCCCCTGTATCTTTTAACGGTACCTGGTGTAATCCAAATAATATGAAATGCCAATTTCAAATATACTCGTTATTAGTGCACGAGAAATCATGTTACAAATATATTTACTTGTGTACTCCTTATCCAGGTATAGACATCTGGTTGTCAAAAATATAAAAATGACGCATCATCCAGGATTCGATCCAGGATAGTAATATTACAAAGCACATATGTTATTCACTAGACAACGTAGCTACTTGATTCAACTTACGATATTAGATATAAATCGTATACCATGTCCATCCCAATTCCCTATTTCATTGTTATGAGTTAATCCAGTATTGGTAAATAGTGGCCACAGTTAACGCGTTTTACTAATAAGTCATGTTCATAGCTGATAATTCAGCAAATAATAGACAGTCTGTTTCTATATGATATTTCAAATAATATGATATTCATCTTTCGAAAACAGCTAAGCAGCATGGTAGCTTATATCAGTAATACTGTAACATGTGCAGGAATATAAATAGCTAAGCAGCATGGTAGCATATATCAGTAATACTGTAACATGTGCAGGAATATAAATAGCTAAGCAGCATGGTAGCATATATCAGTAATACTGTAACATGTGCAGGAATATAAATAGCTAAGCAGCATGGTAGCTTATATCAGTAATACTGTAACATGTGCAGGAATATAAATAGCTAAGCAGCATGGTAGCTTATATCAGTAATACTGTAACATGTGCAGGAATATAAATAGCTAAGCAGCATGGTAGCATATATCAGTAATACTGTAACATGTGCCGGAATATAAACAGCTAAGCAGCATGGTAGCATATATCAGTAATACTGTAACATGTGCAGGAATATAAATAGCTAAGCAGCATGGTAGCATATATCAGTAATACTGTAACATGTGCCGGAATATAAATAGCTAAGCAGCATGGTAGCATATATCAGTAATACTGTAACATGTGCAGGAATATAAATAGCTAAGCAGCATGGTAGCATATATCAGTAATACTGTAACATGTGCAGGAATATAAATAGCTAAGCAGCATGGTAGCATATATCAGTAATACTGTAACATGTGCAGGAATATAAATAGCTAAGCAGCATGGTAGCATATATCAGTAATACTGTAACATGTGCAGGAATATAAATAGCTAAGCAGCATGGTAGCATATATCAGTAATACTGTAACATGTGCAGGAATATAAATAGCTAAGCAGCATGGTAGCATATATCAGTAATACTGTAACATGTGCAGGAATATAAATAGCTAAGCAGCATGGTAGCATATATCAGTAATACTGTAACATGTGCAGGAATATAAACAGCTAAGCAGCATGGTAGCTTATATCAGTAATACTGTAACATGTGCAGGAATATAAATAGCTAAGCAGCATGGTAGCTTATATCAGTAATACTGTAACATGTGCAGGAATATAAATAGCTAAGCAGCATGGTAGCATATATCAGTAATACTGTAACATGTGCAGGAATATAAATAGCTAAGCAGCATGGTAGCATATATCAGTAATACTGTAACATGTGCAGGAATATAAACAGCTAAGCAGCATGGTAGCTTATATCAGTAATACTGTAACATGTGCAGGAATATAAACAGCTAAGCAGCATGGTAGCTTATATCAGTAATACTGTAACATGTGCAGGAATATAAACAGCTAAGCAGCATGGTAGCTTATATCAGTAATACTGTAACATGTGCAGGAATATAAACAGCTAAGCAGCATGGTAGCTTATATCAGTAATACTGTAACATGTGCAGGAATATAAACAGCTAAGCAGCATGGTAGCTTATATCAGTAATACTGTAACATGTGCAGGAATATAAACAGCTAAGCAGCATGGTAGCTTATATCAGTAATACTGTAACATGTGCAGGAATATAAACAGCTAAGCAGCATGGTAGCTTATATCAGTAATACTGTAACATGTGCAGGAATATAAATAGCTAAGCAGCATGGTAGCTTATATCAGTAATACTGTAACATGTGCAGGAATATAAATAGCTAAGCAGCATGGTAGCATATATCAGTAATACTGTAACATGTGCAGGAATATAAACAGCTAAGCAGCATGGTAGCTTATATCAGTAATACTGTAACATGTGCAGGAATATAAACAGCTAAGCAGCATGGTAGCATATATCAGTAATACTGTAACATGTGCCGGAATATAAATAGCTAAGCAGCATGGTAGCTTATATCAGTAATACTGTAACATGTGCCGGAATATAAATAGCTAAGCAGCATGGTAGCTTATATCAGTAATACTGTAACATGTGCAGGAATATAAATAGCTAAGCAGCATGGTAGCTTATATCAGTAATACTGTAACATGTGCCGGAATATAAATAGCTAAGCAGCATGGTAGCTTATATCAGTAATACTGTAACATGTGCAGGAATATAAATAGCTAAGCAGCATGGTAGCTTATATCAGTAATACTGTAACATGTGCAGGAATATAAATAGCTAAGCAGCATGGTAGCTTATATCAGTAATACTGTAACATGTGCAGGATTATAAACAGCTAAGCAGCATGGTAGCATATATCAGTAATACTGTAACATGTGCCGGAATATAAATAGCTAAGCAGCATGGTAGCTTATATCAGTAATACTGTAACATGTGCAGGAATATAAATAGCTAAGCAGCATGGTAGCATATATCAGTAATACTGTAACATGTGCAGGAATATAAATAGCTAAGCAGCATGGTAGCATATATCAGTAATACTGTAACATGTGCAGGAATATAAATAGCTAAGCAGCATGGTAGCATATATCAGTAATACTGTAACATGTGCAGGAATATAAATAGCTAAGCAGCATGGTAGCTTATATCAGTAATACTGTAACATGTGCAGGAATATAAATAGCTAAGCAGCATGGTAGCATATATCAGTAATACTGTAACATGTGCAGGAATATAAATAGCTAAGCAGCATGGTAGCATATATCAGTAATACTGTAACATGTGCAGGAATATAAATAGCTAAGCAGCATGGTAGCTTATATCAGTAATACTGTAACATGTGCAGGAATATAAATAGCTAAGCAGCATGGTAGCATATATCAGTAATACTGTAACATGTGCAGGAATATAAATAGCTAAGCAGCATGGTAGCATATATCAGTAATACTGTAACATGTGCAGGAATATAAATAGCTAAGCAGCATGGTAGCATATATCAGTAATACTGTAACATGTGCAGGAATATAAATAGCTAAGCAGCATGGTAGCTTATATCAGTAATACTGTAACATGTGCAGGAATATAAATAGCTAAGCAGCATGGTAGCTTATATCAGTAATACTGTAACATGTGCAGGAATATAAATAGCTAAGCAGCATGGTAGCTTATATCAGTAATACTGTAACATGTGCAGGAATATAAATAGCTAAGCAGCATGGTAGCATATATCAGTAATACTGTAACATGTGCAGGAATATAAATAGCTAAGCAGCATGGTAGCTTATATCAGTAATACTGTAACATGTGCAGGAATATAAACAGCTAAGCAGCATGGTAGCATATATCAGTAATACTGTAACATGTGCAGGAATATAAATAGCTAAGCAGCATGGTAGCATATATCAGTAATACTGTAACATGTGCAGGAATATAAATAGCTAAGCAGCATGGTAGCTTATATCAGTAATACTGTAACATGTGCAGGAATATAAATAGCTAAGCAGCATGGTAGCATATATCAGTAATACTGTAACATGTGCGGAATATAAATAGCTAAGCAGCATGGTAGCATATATCAGTAATACTGTAACATGTGCAGGAATATAAATAGCTAAGCAGCATGGTAGCATATATCAGTAATACTGTAACATGTGCAGGAATATAAATAGCTAAGCAGCATGGTAGCTTATATCAGTAATACTGTAACATGTGCAGGAATATAAATAGCTAAGCAGCATGGTAGCTTATATCAGTAATACTGTAACATGTGCAGGAATATAAATAGCTAAGCAGCATGGTAGCTTATATCAGTAATACTGTAACATGTGCAGGAATATAAATAGCTAAGCAGCATGGTAGCTTATATCAGTAATACTGTAACATGTGCAGGAATATAAATAGCTAAGCAGCATGGTAGCTTATATCAGTAATACTGTAACATGTGCAGGAATATAAATAGAGCTCAACGAACGACAACACCGTCACCAGTCAGCGTGACAATACACTACAATGCAAATTGATTATATTTAATCGGATATTACAAGTTACAACGCAAAAAAATAATGTGTGTGCCACTGATAAATGCCTATATATATATATATATATATATATATTCACCTTGAATACATGCATACAACATACTATTAACGAATGTAGACAACAAATAAATGATTAGCAAGAAATATGTTTGCCTGTTCCGGTCAACTCATGTACGTAGAAAGAATGCAGGCGCGTGAAATTTTGTTTTTCAAACCCAAAGTAAGATGGTGATTGAAAACTAGACAACATGCTACTTCCATAGGTAATATGTAACGGACACAAAGAAACCTTGAAAATGGGGAGAGTGACTTTTTTTATTAAGTTATTTATTAACAACAGTGTAAACTATACATATATCTATATATTCACCTTGAATACAAATACAAGTACTCTTCTATTCATTCCGATCAAAGTTGAGGTTCGCGGGTGGGGTGGGACAGATTATTTTAGATATTGAAACGGCTCTGGATTTTACTGGGCATGTCTTTTTTCTTACCGGATTTTACCTTATTGTAGGTTATTTTGACGTTCCACCTAAACCTAGAAAGCAAATCCAAAATTGAATTCAGTTATTCAGCAATTAGATGCATTTATCATGTTGAGCATATCAAACGTTCTCTTCATGAGTGTTATAATGAATAAACTGCACTACATTGCGCAAGAAAATAGACCAATGGCGCTGACGTCACAACAACGTCGTTGGCAACGTCAACAGAAGACGCCATATTTTCAAGCAACAAAACACGATTTAATGCGTTCCTATCAATTTCCATTATTAATGCAAGATTCTACAAGCGATTTTGTGGAAACTGGATCACCACCAGCAAGGTAATTTTCTCGGAATATAAAACATAATCTAATATAGAATAATACATCATTTCTGCACTGAATATACTACTTGTCCAGCTGTAGCAACTTCGCTTCATTCAATTTATATTGTATTGTATAACCATAATTCATTCTGCACCTCATTGATCAAAAACAATGTTAGCATCAATAGGTAATCTCTACTGCATTGAGAATAAACATAGTTAAACTGTGAGAACATATACACATATTAATATATCTTAATTAATGAAATAATCAAATGTAGATTGGCTGTAAACAAATGCCATGTGTTGAACTAATAAGTAGAGAATAGACAAGCTAGCGGAGGAATGACTTTGATTTGTTAGTCAGAAGTAACGAAACTTTAACTTTCTCCTTAAACATTGGTCTTAGTTTTCTGGTTGTTTTACAAAATGCTTACATTCTACCAATTTTTTATATACACTTTTATTTTAGCTCGATTGCGAAACAAGTTCTTTCAACTTATATAAATCACTCTCGAGACCTCATTCCTGATGGAATCCATCGCCACGAGGGAGAGAAGAGGCAACGTGGAATTTAAATGCCTTGCCTAAGGACACAATCGTAACGGCTCCAGCGGGGCTCGAACTCCAGACCTTTCGCACCTGAAGCGAACGCGCATCCACTGCACCATCACATTCTACCATTATATCTAACGTAGTACATTCTATAGATTTTAAAACTAACATAATATTGGATGAAACACACTTTATGCGAGTTACAGAAGTCTCCGCGCTGCGTGTTGCGGATGTGACGTCAGGTACGTTAGGAACGTACGTTGTTGTCATAGACCACCCAAGAACAAAGTCGAAGGATTACGATTTTACTCTTCATATGGAGACAATCAGACTTCTAAGCAATGTGCAAAATGCAAGTAGGAGCAAGTGTCACCAATATACTGGTATATATTATTTGGGTACATGCGTGATTGATAACAGTGCAATTTCAGTGTGCAAGTGTCACCAATATACTGGTAAATATTATTTGGGTACATGCGTGATTGATAACAGTGCAATTTCAGTTCAATGTGTGTTGTGCGAGAGAGTGATTTAAACATTGTTCCCGGAAAGAGGCTGAATGGTCAAGTTCTATCAAGGATGCCGGCCCAATCTCTTTCGATACATTTGTATCCCATACAGGGCAATTCAGATATGCAAATGATTGAAAGTGCTACATGTTACCGGTACGTAAAATTAGTGCAGTGTGCGAAACCCATCCCTAATATTAACCCTAACCATAACAATAACCGTAACCCTTCCACTAAACCTAACACCAACCTTTACCCTTACCCTAGCAATAACTGCAACACCTAACCGTAACCCTTACCTAAACACTAACCCAAAACACAAGCCTAACACTAACCCTAAGCACTGCGAGTACCGGTAAAGTGCATTCTATCTGAAAGAGCGGTCCAAAACCTGGCTACAATGAGTTGGTTGTATCCAATGATACCCCTGCCTTCGTGTAGATAATACTATGTACCAGTAACGAATATGTTGGTACATAGGGGGACCAGGAACCATGGACATTGTTGGCGTGTTTCCCCCTGTATCTGATTAGCGTAAACATATTTTATTTCCCAAAATTATATTGTTTGTACAATGCATATAATATACTCACACGAAATAGAAAGTGTGCACTTGATTAGAGATGATGATGATGATTGAGTTTATTTATCCTCGCCTCCGGCGAACCATATGGGCGAGCGTACTAAGATGATTATTCCTCTGTGGTGCTTATGATGACATCCTCAGATGGCTCCTTCTTTCCGTGCCAGGGTGGCAAGGCCTGGTCTGTACGTGGTCCCTTAGAGGGCCACCCTCCTCACGGTTGGTCACCCCGCAGCAGCATTTATACGGATCTGGCAGTTAGACACATGGTCGTCGATTGTCACTCAGGGGAGCGTGGATGCCACGACCGTTGCCGCTCCCTCAGGTCCGCTGTCTCGTCTATCCGCCGGAGAAGTAGAAGGAGAAGAAAGATTGAAGAAGCCAGCGAAGATATAGTGCACATTTCAAACACTATCTAGAAGAGACGGCGGATCTGTCCTAATGTGCCATAGCCGTGGGTCCACATGCTGGCGAGCCTCCCCCTTCGCAAAATCGACGACCAGAAGATCCCAGAATCCTACGCTGCTGCTGCGGGATGTGCCCGGGTCACGACGTGCACGTCGTGAGGAGATCGACCGGGATTTGATTAGAGGGAGAATTTGATACTTATATATATAAGCAATAAATAGGCAAATTTGGTATCAAAATGTGCAAAAATGTATTGGCTATACACGATGGTTTACTTTTCATTGAAATTTGATAATTATCAGAACACTGTTTTACGTGTGAATATAAGTATATAATTTTCCTCTAACCAAGTGCACACTTTCTTTTTCGTGTGAGTATACACGAATCAATTGACAGAGGATTAGAATGAAATAGTCTTATATAAATTATATTGACAGATGTGTCTCCCATAGTCTGCTCCATTTTAAATTAAAAATAGTTACCTCTCTTAGAGAAGCCTATCAACTCCCAAACATAAATAAATGTATCTTCTAAAAGGTGATCTATGTTTACAAACAACAAAAGTGGAAGTCGTGATAGCGTCGTGGATGCGCGTTCGCTTCAGGTGCTAAAGGTCCGGAGTTCGAGCCCCGCTGTCCAGAGCCGTTACGATTGAGCTCTTATGCAAAGCATTTGAATTCCATGTGGTCTCTTCTCTCCCTCGTGGCGATGGATTCCATCAGTAATGAGGTCTCGAGAGTGATTAATATAAGTTGTAATAAGTTGTTTCCCAATCGAGCTAAAACAAATTTGTATAAACTAACACCAAAATTACAACAGCATGCAGGTAGGAATACAATTTCTGTAAGCCAATAACATAAGGTTCGCTATTCCTAATAGAACACAATGCATTTCAAATACAAACCGAGACACAGAAAAAGCACAGTGGAAGTCGTGATAACGCAATGGTAGTATGTTCGCTTCAGGTGCGAACGACTCGGAGTTCGAACCCCGGTGGAGCCATTACAAGTGTGCCCTTAGGCAAGGCATATACATTACACATGCTCCTTCTCGTTGGAGCAATAATAGTTTGAATTGCCTAAATCGTACCTTTAGTGAAAAGTAACAATTAAACGGTGATGCTAAATTGTATTGGAAAGTATCATTTTCAAATGTAAGTCTTTTGAAAATAATAGGACATACTCTGTGTGATAATGAAGGCATCTAGAGAATTCAATAGCAGCGTCTGACCAGGATGAGGTCAACAGTTTTTAAGGTCAGACACCGCTATTGCAATTTCCATAGGCCATCTTATAACACACAGTGCCATTAGATTTCCCCCCAAAATAGTTTGGCACAAAAGACAGTAGTTTTCAACAGACTGGCCTTTGAGCCACAGGAAAATGTCAAATTTCAATGGGGTTGACCAAATGCGTTTTTTAAAATTTCCCACTAAAGGCACCAACCCCTACTCTGAAGGTAATTTGGTGTTGAATGTTGCACTGACACATGCATTTATAACATGCTGTTTATTTGTCACCAAATAGCCTGCAAGTATTTTTTTAATATTCCAAAATGCATCTCATATATTGTATTTTAATATTTAGAAGTCATTTTCACTATTTGTGACAATACCTACTCAGCCAATCAGTTCATGTATCAATAACTCTTAACTTCTACACTTTTCAACCAATCCCAGACCACTATATCAATAACATTGTCTGACCAGCACACGGACTACTTTCTAAGCATCCACAGCCATTGGGTAACTGTACACCATCTCTTTAAGATAAACGTATACTATTTCAAAAGAAAGCTACACGAATTAATTTTAAATGTAGAATTCTTAACACCCTCCTCCATCAAGTTAACAAGAGCTAAAGCGGATGCATTTTCCTGAAAAAGTTATTTATCAAAATGCGATTCCAATATACATTCATGTTTGGAAATGCTCCTGAATACCTTAAACATCATTTACATTCACCCCCGTTTAGTTTAATCATATTTTATTGCTTGTTTATATACAATGCAATTACAAATATAAACATGATAAATATATAAGCAAAATGATACAACTGCAATGCTATGCTTATATTTGAACAATGTAAGAATAAACTCTAGAAACAAATGAGTTGGGCAACAAGTTTTACCAACATTAGCTAGTGCCCTCCCCCAATAAACCAGATTGATGTTAACACAATGAGCGTAGCGATGTGTACTGTAATAACTATATAATTTTAACTTGGGGGAAATAAATGATCAGGATTAGAAAGGACAAACAAATAAAATAGAAACAAATAAATAGAGAAGCATTCTGTAACAGCTCTGCTTCTGCGCCATACGCACCGTACCCAGCCAACCAGACCCGTCGCCCCTACCAAACATAGGAGATCGGCTCTGAGAGAACAGCAGATATGTACTTGCATTGTGTTAGTAGATAATATGACGCTCAAAGCGCTTAGTGCTTTTGATGAACAGTTTCCTTTCCCAGTGTCTTACATCATCTTCATTACAACTAATGCCAACATCTAAGTTGAACATTTCCCGTAATACGTTTGTTTATTCAGATTCGTTCATTTGGAATTCACTACCTCATTATATTCAAAATTCCAACTAACTTAATATCTTTAAAACTCGATATTTACGATGGAATAAGTCAACGGAACCTTAGAAATCTAGTATACATACAAGTATATATACATATATGGAAGTACTGTATGGTAGTACAGGTTTTATACCAATATAATTGGTATTTTTCTACATCAGATCATGCATAACAGAAATTGTTCATCAAACATTGTTAATTTAGTTTGAAGTGATTGAAAGTGCTGTCAATAATGTTGTCATAACTTGTAGCCCAACCCAGTTGCTCCCCCTCCCCAGATTAAATCGAATACAGCGATAATAATGAATCCTAATATAATTTCATATTGTTTTCTACGTATTTCATTGTGTATATAATTGTAATGTAATGTATGAAAAAAATGCAATAATTATTAAACCAATATAATTATGGTTAGTTTTGGGGTATTTGGTTCAGCATTACCTACCGAGGGAGCAGTAGGTATTTGATGCCACTAAATTAAATGTGGAAGTCGTGATAGCGCAGTGGATGCGCGTTCGGTTCAAGTGCGAAAGGTCCGGAGTTCGAGTCCCGCTGGAGCCGTTACGAATGTGCCTTTAAGCAAGGCATTTAAATTCCACGTTGCCGCTTCTCTCTCCCTCGTGGCGATGGTTTCTACCAGGAGTGAGGTCTCGAGAGTGATTAATATACGTTGTAAGAACTTGTTTTGCAATCGAGCTAAAATAAAAGTGTATAAACTAATAAATTCAGCGCACACATAAGCATATTTACAGTTTTGTTCGTAAACAAAAGAATATTATGACAAACATAAACGTAACAAGATAGATGAGTTTTGTTCATGAAGATAATACATGAATAGTATTATTAATTAATTAATTAATGCATAATATTCATGAAGCAGTAAACAAAATCCTACCACAGGAACTTGAAATTTTATCCATAAGCCACCAAAGGTCTTGTACCTCTATCCTAGGACACTCCCTCTAGAACAAATAGAGGGGTGGTCATAGGATAGAGGTACAAGACCTTTGGTGGCTTATGGATAACATTTCAAGTTCCTGTGCTCCTACTGGCTTTATAAAATAATAAATCCTAGTTCATAAAAGGACGCCACACGGATTTGCTGCGCCAATTATCAAAGTCGTTGGCGGGAATGAAATATATGTTGTAATTCATGTGGGTGTGGGAGGAAACCGGATTACCACGCATGTCCGGTTTGGCAACCGCCATCTAAACATTGTTGAAGCGCAGAAAGGTGCAAACAATTAGTTGTAGATTAACAGTCTGTAGACACGTGCATTGCGCAGCAACACGTGCACTATGCACTAGCTTAACATATATTTTATTGTTTTTGCATTTGGTGATGCAAACTTTAATCAAACGTTATTGCATTAATCATAATACAGGGCTTGCAGCCAATTGTTTTAGCCAATTGTGTGATTTCATTAGCCAATTCCGACTAGTGCGCTTTATTTTTGTCATTCATTAAGATAACATTATCAACGTTGGGCGATTTATAGAGTTATCCATGCTCATTCTAATGATGTGCTTGTTTTGCAGATGAAATAGACACATTTATTACAAAATAAAACAGTACATACAATGTAAAACTGTTCGATTTCGGATGAAATAGTAAATGCAGTTATTTGCTTATAACTGTTGTACTAATTGAGACATCTTGTTTGTTTGTTTACGTTTATTTATCGTCGCTATCGGTTACCCATATGAGCGACGCCTCCTGAAGAGATTAGTCATTTTAGATTTTTGTAGGATAGTGCAATGATACAGAGAGACCCTTTCCAGAGTCTCCTCTGGGTCTTTTACGTGCACGGTGTAAAGCACCGACACGAGACTTCGGTTTAACGTCCCATCTGAAAGACTGTTAATTTTATTAGGGTCAGACCTACGAACCTGCGATCCCTGGATTACCAGTCCAGCGTGTTACCACTGGACTACAGATCCGTCTGTGAGACATCTTGTTCAAATTTGAACCTTATATATAGCATGTCCTGTTGATGACATTATGTGTAATGTTATACGGCTGGAATAATGTCTATCACACATTACACAAAACACAGCCGCCCATTATTTGAAGTATGTCGTGTAGAAGTTCTTCATTGCAGTGGAAGTCATGATAGCGCTGTAGTAGGACGTTAACCTCAGGTGCGAGAGGTCTGGAGTTCGGGCCTCGCTACGATTGTGCCCTTGGGCATGGTATTGAAATTCCACGTTCCCTCTTCTCTCTCCCTCGTGGCGATGGATTCCATCAGGAATGAGGTATCGGGAGTGATTAATATAAGTTGTAATAACTTGTTTCGCAATCGAGCTAAAAAAATTCTTCGCAGGAATGTAACTTGTCATAACATAATATGTGTGTGTCTGTAATTGTTGTTGCAACTATTCCTGTGTCATGTACTATTCTACAATACACTATGTTGTTGCAACTATTCCTGTGTCATGTACTATTCTACAATACACTATGTTGTTGCAACTATTCCTGTGTCATGTACTATTCTACAATACACTATGTTGTTGCAACTATTCCTGTGTCATGTACTATTCTTCAATAAACTATGTTGTTGCAACTATTCCTGTGTCATGTACTATTCTACAATAAACTATGTTGTTGCAACTATTCCTGTGTCATGTACTATTCTACAATACACTATGTTGTTGCAACTATTCCTGTGTCATGTACTATTCTACAATAAACTATGTTGTTGCAACTATTCCTGTGTCATGGACTATTCTACAATACACTATGTTGTTGCAACTATTCCTGTGTCATGTACTATTCTACAATAAACTATGTTGTTGCAACTATTCCTGTGTCATGTACTATTCTACAATAAAATGTTGTTGCAAGTATTCCTGTGTCATGTACTATTCTACAATACACTATGTGTTGCAACTATTCCTGTGTCATGTACTATTCTACAATAAACTATGTTGTTGCAACTATTCCTGTGTCATGTACTATTCTACAATACACTATGTTGTTGCAACTATTCCTGTGTCATGTACTATTCTACAATACACTATGTTGTTGCAACTATTCCTGTGTCATGTACTATTCTACAATAAACTATGTGTTGCAAACTATTCCTGTGTCATGTACTATTCTTCAATAAACTATGATGTTGCAACTATTCCTGTGTCATGTACTATTCTACAATACACTATGTTGTTGCAACTATCCTGTGTCATGTACTATTCAACAATAAACTATGTTGTTGCAACTATTCCTGTGTCATGTACTATTCAACAATAAACTATGTTGTTGCAACTATTCCTGTGTCATGTACTATTCTTCAATAAACTATGTTGTTGCAACTATTCTGTGTCATGTACTATTCTACAATACACTATGTTGTTGCAACTATTCCTGTGTCATGTACTATTCTACAATACACTATGTTGTTGCAACTATTCCTGTGTCATGTACTATTCTACAATAAACTATGTTGTTGCAACTATTCCTGTGTCATGTACTATTCTACAATAAACTATGTTGTTGCAACTATTCCTGTGTCATGTACTATTCTACAATAAAACTATGTTGTTGCAACTATTCCTGTGTCATGTACTATTCTTCAAAAACTATGTTGGTGCAACTATTCCTGTGTCATGTACTATTCTACAATACACTATGTTGTTGCAACTATTCCTGTGTCATGTACTATTCTACAATACACTATGTTGTTGCAACTATTCCTGTGTCATGTACTATTCTACAATAAACTATGTTGTTGCAACTATTCCTGTGTCATGTACTATTCTTCAATAAACTATGTTGTTGCAACTATTCCTGTGTCATGTACTATTCTACAATACACTATGTTGTTGCAACTATTCCTGTGTCATGTACTATTCTACAATAAACTATGTTGTTGCAACTATTCCTGTGTCATGTACTATTCTACAATAAACTATGTTGTTGCAACTAATCCTGTGTCATGTACTATTCTACAATAAACTATGTTGTTGCAACTATTCCTGTGTCATGTACTATTCTACAATACACTATGTTGTTGCAACTATTCCTGTGTCATGTACTATTCTACAATAAACTATGTTGTTGCAACTATTCCTGTGTCATGTACTATTCTACAATACACTATGTTGTTGCAACTATTCCTGTGTCATGTACTATTCTACAAATAAATATGTTGTTGCAACTATTCCTGTGTCATGTACTATTCTTCAATAAACTATGTTGTTGCAACTATTCCTGTGTCATGTACTATTCTACAATACACTATGTTGTTGCAACTATTCTGTGTCATGTACTATTCTACAATAAAACTATGTTGTTGCAACTATTCCTGTGTCATGTACTATTTACAATAAACTATGTTGTTGCAACTTCTGTGTCATGTACTATTCTACAATAAACTATGTTGTTGCAACTATTCCTGTGTCATGTACTATTCTTCAATAAACTATGTTGTTGCAACTATTCCTGTGTCGTGTACTATTCTACAATACACTATGTTGTTGCAACTATTCCTGTGTCGTGTACTATTCTACAATAAACTATGTTGTTGCAACTATTCCTGTGTCATGTACTATTCTTCAATAAACTATGTTGTTGCAACTATTCCTGTGTCATGTACTATTCTACAATAAACTATGTTGTTGCAACTATTCCTGTGTCATGTACTATTCTACAATAAACTATGTTGTTGCAACTATTCCTGTGTCATGTACTATTCTACAATAAACTATGTTGTTGCAACTATTCCTGTGTCGTGTACTATTCTACAATAAACTATGTTGTTGCAACTATTCCTGTGTCGTGTACTATTCTACAATAAACTATGTTGTTGCAACTATTCCTGTGTCGTGTACTATTCTACAATACACTATGTTTTTGCAACTATTCCTGTGTCATGTACTATTCTACAATACACTATGTTGTTGCAACTATTCCTGTGTCATGTACTATTCTACAATAAACTATGTTGTTGCAACTATTCCTGTGTCATGTACTATTCTACAATACACTATGTTGTTGCAACTATTCCTGTGTCATGTACAATTCTACAATAAACTATGTTGTTGCAACTATTCCTGTGTCATGTACTATTCTTCAATAAACTATGTTGTTGCAACTATTCCTGTGTCATGTACTATTCTACAATAAACTATGTTGTTGCAACTATTCCTGTGTCATGTACTATTCTACAATAAACTATGTTGTTGCAACTATTCCTGTGTCATGTACTATTCTACAATAAACTATGTTGTTGCAACTATTCCTGTGTCATGTACTATTCTACAATACACTATGTTGTTGCAACTATTCCTGTGTCATGTACTATTCTACAATACACTATGTTGTTGCAACTATTCCTGTGTCATGTACTATTCTACAATACACTATGTTGTTGCAACTATTCCTGTGTCATGTACTATTGTTCAATAAACTATGTTGTTGCAACTATTCCTGTGTCATGTACTATTCTACAATAAACTATGTTGTTGCAACTATTCCTGTGTCATTTACTATTCTACAATACACTATGTTGTTGCAACTATTCCTGTGTCATGTACTATTCTACAATAAACTATTGTTGTTGCAACTATTCCTGTGTCATGTACTAGTCTACAATACACTATGTTGTTGCAACTATTCCTGTGTCATGTACTATTCTACAATACACTATGTTGTTGCAACTATTCCTGTGTCATGTACTCTTCTACAATACACTATGTTGTTGCAACTATTCCTGTGTCATGTACTCTTCTACAATACACTATGTTGTTGCAACTATTCCTGTGTCATGTACTATTCTACAATAAACTATGTTGTTGCAACTATTCCTGGTCATGTACTATTTACAATACACTATGTTGTTGCAACTATTCCTGTGTCATGTACTATTCTACAATACACTATGTTGTTGCAACTATTCCTGTGTCATGTACTATTCTACAATACACTATGTTGTTGCAACTATTCCTGTGTCATGTACTATTCTACAATAAACTATGTTGTTGCAACTATTCCTGTGTCATGGACTATTCTACAATACACTATGTTGTTGCAACTATTCCTGTGTCATGTACTATTCTACAATAAACTATGTTGTTGCAACTATTCCTGTGTCATGTACTATTCTACAATACACTATGTTGTTGCAACTATTCCTGTGTCATGTACTATTCTACAATAAACTATGTTGTTGCAACTATTCCTGTGGCATGTACTATTCTACAATACACTATGTTGTTGCAACTATTCCTGTGTCATGTACTATTCTACAATAAACTATGTTGTTGCAACTATTCCTGTGTCATGTACTATTCTTCAATAAATTATGTTGTTGCAAGTATTCCTGTGTCATGTACTATTCTACAATACACTATGTTGTTGCAACTATTCCTGTGTCATGTACTATTCTACAATAAACTATGTTGTTGCAACTATTCCTGTGTCATGTACTATTCTACAATA
>CM026404.1:66976988-67020877 GCA_014843695.1 Archivesica marissinica
TCCACTAAACCTATCTTGTTTCAATAGAACAGACTCACCATTCATTCAAAAAACAACAATTTCTATATTTTAAAATGAACGTAAACTTGACAATAGTTTATAAAGCCACATATATTAGTACGTGGACATATATTATACAATAGTGCCCCAAGCAGGGTATTTATATACAGTATATTGTATGCTTGCTTGAATACTATGGTATATTAGACGTTGTTTCTGGAAATAGTTTGAATGGACAAGATATATCATGGATAGCGACCCAATTAATGTATTTCCATCAGGGGTGGCAACGAATGGCGATTAAGGTATTCGAATATTCGGTCGGGAGATATTCGAATATTCGAATATTTGTTTTAATTCTGTGAACAACTCAAAATATCTCAAACACAAACATTTTCACAATTAAACTACTTTCTGTTTTTTACCCTGCGTCATATCTTCTTCCTGTAAATTTGGCGACGACTCAATCAGTTATTGTTATCGCCCACTGTACACGCTACCATTCCCGATGAGACTTAAGTTAGTACACCAAATTATTACCTATGCTACTATATATAATAAATGAAGAATTCTATATAAGAACATGCAGGGTATTTATATACAGTATAGTGTATGCCTGCTTGTATACTATGGTATATTAGACGTTGTTTCTGGAAATAGTTTGAATGGACAAGATCTATCATGGATAGCGACCCAATTAATGTCTTTCCAATGTTTCCATAAATATTATCCCATACATGGCAATTTCCTTTTCACTTTACTAGCACAATGTGCGGAAATGTAATATATTATATATAAGACATTTATGAAGTGCTACAGAAATATCCACAGACGCTTGGAGTCTGGACAAGTGGTTTCGTTTAAAAAAAGTTATTTTTGTTGTTTTTAAAACCATTTTGATAAATCATAGGCTTGACACTATACATACAAAAATGTTAGGCCATATCCAAGCATATTTAAAAATGACACTCCATCACTATCTGAGTATTTATGGTCCAATATGGATATGGCCTAAAATTGTATGTTTAGTGTCAAGCCTATGGTTTATCAAAATGGTCTTAACTTTTTTTTAAATAAAATAAAAAATTTGGTTTTGAACACGAAACCACTTGTCCAGGCCCCAAGCGTCTGTGGAAAGACGAGCGTCTTGTATCAATATCCATTCATATTGATCTGTGTTCGGATCCGTATACAGAAGACCAGATATGTCTGTACACGAGGGAGCGACACACAATGATCTTCTAGCTGATCGTCTAGAAGCCTTTTCCATAGTCGTTGTATGTGTCGTTTTGTCCATGCTCCCTCTAGAGGCCAGCATTGAGGTGCGCATATCGCGGTAAAATCACACACCACAGCCTTAACGCCGGAATTGCGTTGATCTCGGATCTTTCTGTGAGTTTTACGTTTATTTATCGTTGCTACCGGTTGCCCATATGAGCGACGCCTCCTGAATAGATTAGACATTTTAGATTTTGGAGGATAGTGCATGATACAGACAGACCCATTCTAGAGTCTCCTCTGGTTCTTTTACGTGCACGGTGTAAAGCACCGACACGATACCTCGGTTTAACGTCCCACCTGAAACACTGTTAATTTTATTATGGTCAGACGGGGGATCGAACCTGCGATCCCTGGATTACCAGTCCAGCGTGTTACCACTGGACTACAGATCCGTCGGAACTTTCTATTTGATGCAGTAATTATTTGAATTCTGACTCAACAACGATAGGACGCCAGTTTTGTTTGTTTGCGTTAAGAGCCTCTTTCTGATTTCAAAATGGCCGGGGCGTGAATAAAAACTATTATGGACAGACGTATACACAACATGGAGGGGGAAATTGATGCAGCACACCTTTTGTTTAAATCCGCACCAGTAACTTTGGTGATATGATGACTCTCCAGTTACTAGTATTATCGATGAAGGAAGATCCGCCCTTCTGAGTGGTATTTCAGACACAGCCGGACGGGCATCCATGTAAAATAACACACCTTCCGCAAGCTGGCTGGATAGCTTACCCGCTTGAACGAATTCGACACTCTAGTGGGATACGAACCTGTTGTAATGAGGGGCAAGCTAATTGATTTTTACGACATTATCCACACGATAGATGGATCCATGACAGAAGAATAGATTAGATGTTCCAGTGGTAATAGTCGGATCCGTTCGTTGCTTTTGATGCTGCATCTGCTGCTGATGCTGCTACTGCTATTGTACACGTAATGCACAATATATTGTTTAAAATAGAAAAGCGAGAGTTGCAAATATAGCCAGAGCCGTGGATGGAACATGTCGCATCAAATTGTCATCTTAGAAGGAAGAAGAGTTCTGGGATAATTATCAACACTGCAATCGCAACACATCAGTAGTGTTCTGTTACACATCGACTTACTACAAACACAATACAATAACCGACAGAGAAATGCACGTATCATCTGATATGATTATGTCTGGTTCACAACCACCGCCATCGCCACATGTACCACAACCACCGCCACCGCAACCGCCACCACAACCACCGTCACCACAACCGCCACCGCAACCACCGTCACCACAACCGCCACCACAACCACCGCCACCACAACCGCCACCACAACCACCGCCACCACAACCACCGCCACCACAACCACCGCCACAACCACCGCCACCACAACCGCCACCACAACTACCGTCACCACAACCGCCACCGCCACCACCGCAACCACCACCACCACCACCACAACCACCGCCACCACAACCGCCACCATTATTCCTGTATTTAAAACACGAACTTACAGTGTAGGCGAGTGTCGTCCCATTCGTTGTACTTGCAATTTAATAAAACAAGCTAGAAGTGATCTACATGCATTATTTGTTTGCTACTATACACAAAGAAAAAAGTTAAGCACCCCCGGATATTTTCACAATGTCGAATGGCAAAAGCATGTATAATCCGCAATAGCCCTGAAATACTCGAATGTCTAATGTCATCTGAAAGAACAATCATCTAGCAAGACTAAAACGCAACAATGGCTAGCTGTGATTGTAATTTAATAGAGATTACATCATGTTATCACAAGTACTGTATTTACCATGAAACACAGCCCTCAAAAGTTTGGATGGACAAGTCCCAGAAAGAGCGTTAACATTGCTATTGTCACATAAAAATGTTCTTCGAAGACACTAGAGTACGTCTTCAGTAAGAATAATCAGTACCTGGTGGGCCCGCCATGTACCCGGATGACACTCTCCACC
Source organism: Archivesica marissinica (assembly GCA_014843695.1). Lineage (NCBI taxonomy): Eukaryota > Metazoa > Mollusca > Bivalvia > Venerida > Vesicomyidae > Archivesica > Archivesica marissinica. The sequence continues at coordinate 66,980,221 of CM026404.1, forward strand.
CTACGTCCCATGCTTCCAGTGAAACGTTGGATCTGTTCTCGGGTCAATAACATCCATTCACCATGCAGAGCTGCTTCCCACTGGTCTAAAGTCTGTACAGTGGGGTTCCGTGCCTGCATTCGCCGCCCTATAATGTCCCACACATGCTCCAGTGGATTCAGATCAGATTTTATCGCTGGCCAGGGTAGAGTTGTCACTGCATTGGCCCTCATGAAATCCACTACGGCACGTGATCTGTGAGGCCTGGTGTTGTCGTCCATGTACTGAGGTCGTAAGTGGGTGGTTGTCGAAATGTGGGACAACGACTGGCTGTAGGACGTCACGGATGTACTGAGCTCCGGTTAAATTGCCCCTGATGGTGACCAAATCCAGCTTGCAATCATGGGACAGGCATCCCCACACCATAACAAAGCCACCTCCATACGCAACAGTTGGATGAATGTTCCTGGGGGTATAAGCTGTGTTCTTGTGTCTCCAAACACGTCTACGTCCATCAGTAACTTGCAGTAAAAATCGACTTCCGTCTGACCAATGAATTTTCATCCAGGTCCTCAGATTCCAGTCTCATCTGGCCAAAAACCATGCCAAACGTGCACGTTTATGGTAGTCTCTTAACAAGGGACGCTTAATGACTCTTCTGGCCTTTAATACTGCCGCTTTGAGACGATTACGGACTGTTCTTGTGCTTATGGGTCGATTTGGTAAACACAGTCTTCTCATCTGAGGACTTGTACTGAAGGGTTCTCGGCGAGCAAGTCCTATCAGATCCCTGTCTTCTCGCGGTGTAGTGACAGTAGGTCTTCCCGACCTTGGACGGTCCATTGCACTTCCGGTCTGCGCATGCTTCCGGACTAAGCGGCTAACAATAGTGTAATGGTAGCCCAGATTTCGTCTTATCGCCTTAAAGGACATTCCTGCGGAATGCATACCAATAATCTGATTCCTAATCTCCATTGACACTCGTCTCCGTGCCATGTTCAATGATTATGCTGAAATGCCCGTTTCGCACTACGTTAAATACCCACAAATACAGTTGGTCCATACTGCTTTTTGTGATCCTCGAGGGTAGCATGCTGCACGTGCATGTCACAAGCGATGCAATCACAACTGTCACACATCACTGGTTACAACGTATCGTGCAAACCTACCCTTCCCATAAATGTACCTTCTTTAACTATTTCGAATAATCAGAGGGGGAAAATCATCCAAAATATCCAGGGGTGCTTAACTTTTTTCTTTGTGTATATGATTTGTTACAGAGGTATGGATCTACGAAGGGCCGAAAGAAATAAAATCCTAGTCAAAATTAGATTACAATCTACACCCGTTATGTCAACGTCGGTTATGTCGAATTCTCCGGTTATCTCGAAGTGTATTATACCCAGAAATTGAAGGTTCGGTAGTTTACAGTAACATATTGTTTCGTTCTGCATGATAATATTGATACATGAAGAACATAAAGCAGTAAAGTAGTAACTACTTTCCACACAACTTTTGATAGTTCGTCTTTGGGTTTTAATTGGCACCAACCGTTTAGGCCATATGGCAACCTCTGTGGTTATTGACGGACTCCGAGCAGTATTTCAGTTTGTTTGCCGGGGTTTTTTTTCTTGGGGGGGGGGGTAAAGTCGCAACAACAGCTTCGGTCATTTGGCGAGTTTCCAGCTATTATTGATGTAGGAAGAACCCGGTGCCCCTTCTGAGTAGTATTTCAGGCATGGATGGGCAGTCTGCGGGTAGAACCAGCGACCTTCCGCAAGTTAACTGGATATCTTCCTCACATGAAATTTAGACCTACAGCGGTAAGGTGCAAGTAATTTTAAGTGAACGACCGTAACCACTCGTCTAGAATTGACCCCTTTTCATCACATGTAGATATGCGATAGAAGTTAAATTTGCGAGTTAAACACCTAATAATTGCTGATCAAAACATGTTCCCCATTGCCGATCAAAATAAGCTAGCCCCTCACAGCTATAGATTCGATTGTTGGTTGTTTTTTGGTTTTTTAAAAAATATTTACCTATGTGGAGATATTGGAATTGATGAGTTTCCCCATTGCCGATCAAAATAAGCTAGCCCCTCACAGCTATAGATTCGATTGGTGGTTGTTTTTTTCTTAAATATTTGCCTATGTGTAGATATTGGAATAGATGAGTTTCCCCATTGCCGATCAAAATAAGCTAGCCCCCCACCCCCACCCACAGCTATATATGCGATTGTTGGTTGTTGTTTTTCTTAAATATTTGCCTATGTGGAGATATTGGAATAGATGAGTTTCCCCAATGCCGATCAAAATAAGCTAGCCCCTCGCAGCTATAGATTCGATAGTTGGTTGTTTTTTTCCTTAACTATTTGCCTATGTGGAGATATTGGAATAGATGAGTAGGACAAGGTAACATTATCTGGTTGGCTTATTAAATGTTCAGGCATCGAACGCCTGCATATGCATACCCAATTGATTGAAACCTTACATGTTCGTTCTAACAAGGCCAATATGTTGTTTCCACAGTATTTACTCTGATGCGGTTACAGCTAGTCAGCGAGCGAGTGTCATGGCTATATAGATTTTACCTTTACTTCAGTAATTGTTTGTGAAACAACAAGTGATATATTATTTATAGAATGCTCACGGAAAACTCGTATCAGATAAGGGTCGGGAACACTGGTGTTTGTGTAAGTATGTTTCTTTTAAGGTAGAGTATGTATTCATCGGATTTTAATAATGGATTCGTTAAATAGACACTATATTTATATTGGCACTTAGCATTTGTGAGACCTTTGCTTGAACTCCATAGCTATGAGGTTAAATACTGCATGGCGTCTTAATTTTGTGATATTTCGTGGGAAATTTGAAATTCAGAATGTTCGCGACTTCCTCAAATATAGATTTATTAAATACAAATTATATACGTGCATTTATGAATTTTAAACATACGCATTACTGTTGATGATGATGATTGAGCTTATTTACCCTCGCCTCCGGCGAACCATATGGGCGAGCGTGAATTACTGTTGATGATGATGATTGAGCTTATTTATCCTCGCCTCCGGCGAACCATATGGGCGAGCGTGCATTATGGTTAAGCCGTTATAGAGGTAATATGTCCCGCGTTGGAATGATGACGTCATTGTTTCTATTCATGGATTGTAAATTATGACATAGGCGGGTCTGTGGTCCATGTTAACACGTTGGACTTCGAATTCATGCTCGGTCCCCCGTCTGACCCTAATAATATTAAGTATTTCAGATGGGTCTATAAACCGAGGTATATGTATCGTTACTATACATTGGGAATGTAAAAGATCGAGAGTGATTAATATAAGTTGTTAAAACTTGCTTTGAAATCGTTGTAAAATAAATAAAGTTTAAACTAAAACTGTAAAAGAACCAGAGATGCTTCAGCGAATTGGAGCGTCTTCTGTATCTTGTCCTATCCTCCAAAATGTAATATGACTAATATACTTCTGTGTGTTTGTGTGTCTTACGTTTATTTATCGTCGCTACCGGTTGCCCATATGAACGACGCCTCCTGAAGAGATTAGTCAATTTAGATGTTGGAGGATAGTGCAATGATACGGACAGAGACCCATTCCAGAGTCTCCTCTGGTTCTTTTACGTGCACGGTGTAAAACACCGACACGAGACCTCGGTTTAATGTCCCATCTGAAACACTGTTAATTTTATTAGGGTCAGACGGGGGATCAAACCTACGATCCTGGATTACCAGTTCAGTGTGGTACCACTGGACTACAGATCCGTCTGTAATACACTTCTGGGGGCGTCGCCCCGATTAAATAGTGGTCGATGGTGACGTATACAACATATATATATATAATCGTATTTCTGCTTTACTGTTTATTTGCGTGTTTGTTTTAATGTTTTGTTTGTTTGTTTTAATGTTTTGTTTGTATTGCCAATCAAACATCCGTCAATTAGTTTAATTAAACGTTAGTGTGATACTCTGGTGCGGGTCGCTTAACCCATTCAACACCAAGTAACTCACATGGACTGGTCCATGATATTCATAAACCAATAAATGAATCAGAAAATCACATTTGGACAAGTTCATTTATCAAAATGGGTAATTATGTCTAAAAATAGTCATATCACTGGCAAAAAGTGCAGATCCTGATGAGACGGCTCGTCACGAGCCGGCTCATCTGGATCTACACTTTTTGTAAGCTTATTTAGAGGTCTGTGGTGTTGAAAGGGTTAAACAATATTGTATTCAAGAATAAGACACAACACAGGAATAGTTGTAACAATACAGTTAGATTAAATGTTGGCAAATATTGCGTCAATGTTGGTTGGTAAATATTGCGTCCAAACCACATGCTATGTCTTATCATTGTGCATGCAGTTACGGGCAATAACGGCAATTAAATGTGATTAGGCTAAACTACTGCCTTGCATATACATTGCAATATGCAGCTTATTGTTGTTTCCCAGGGAAAATCACTGTATCTTAATGAGAACAGTTTCTGAATAAAAGCCAATTACCGATATGAAGAAAATGATAGAGCCCTTCATTGCATAGCATAGAAATACAGAAATATACGCATTCGTTGCATATCATAGAAATATACGCATTCGTTTCATACTTAATTATTCGTCATAACTGCACGTATATGAACATTAGCTTTGGGCAAGACACGGAGTCAGGAACACTTAAGACGTCTGCATCCCGAACAATGAGACGCGAGTTCGAATCATTGACTTAACCTTGTTTTGCTTTGTACAACGCAACTGTATTATTGTGATACCATTTTAACTAGGATAAGCAATTTCAGAGATGAAAACCCTTTATTACTTAGATATGAATCTTAGCCTATTTGTTGCCGTTATTTGCCTACCACAATACTGTCTACCATCCAGGTTATTTGCCTACCACAATACTGTCTACCACCCAGGTTATTTGCCTACCACAATACTGTCTACCACCCAGGTTATTTGCCTACCACAATACTGTCTACCACCCAGGTTATTTGCCTACCACAATACTGTCTACCACCCAGGTTGATACGCTGTGCTTTGCAGTCTTATATTACGCTTGCTGGTTTGATACGGTCATGAGCCCACATCAAACAAGAAAAAGCCGTATCATAACTAGTTCAGGAGAAAATAACGCATGCGCACTCGGTGCTACTTTGTTTACTTCCTGTAGTGTCAACGTTAACAGATAACAGTTTTTTGTTGTTTCGTGGTTATTTCAATGGTTTTCGTGTATCTAATTCAGTAAGTGTGATTTATTTCAGTAATTTTGATTTATTCCTGATAAATGAATAACGGAGAGCATTATTAAATGTTCAAATTCATATCAAAGTAATAAAGGCGTTATTACGTGACTAGTTTCATGTCAACATATGTAGCGACTAGCCTAGGTTTCAGTCTGTCGATATTTTTCTTTTTTACCTCTGGCAAAATGATATTATCAGAAACTCAATACTACTCAATTGACGGTATCGGTGATAAAAATATAATAATATCAACGCCTGTTCCTACGCTAGGTATCGACGTACGGTAACTTGATATCAGCCTTCCGTTTTCGGTTTATTACGTTAAATATATATACTAGGGGACATGGAAAACGCACACTTCGGATAAGTGTGTTTTACATGAAAAACAATAACAATAGTTATAGTTGTTTAAACATTTTGGAATATTCTTAGTTGTTCAGTTTGTGCTTTGTAATAAAGATGTGATATATCTCTGATGGAATCCTTCGTATTTCGTTGTCATGTAATACTAATCATATAATGTACGTGTGCGTTTTCTATGTCCTCTAGTATATTTATGGAATTTAACTCTTTGCAGGCTGGGTAAAATAAATACTATAAATAGTTCAAATAACTGTAGCAGGTTCGATCCTCCGTCTGACCCTAATACAATTAACAGTCTTTCATATGGGACGTTAAACCGATGTCTCGTGTCGGTGCTTTACACCGTGCACGCAAAAGAACCAGAGGATACTCTGGAATGGGTCTTTGTCTGTATCATGCACTATCCTCCAAAAATCTAACATGACTAATCTCTTCAGGAGGCGTCGCTCATATGGGCAACCGGAAGCGACGTTAAATAAACGTAGAACACAATACACACACGCAGATGAAACTTCATTAATGTGTTTTTCTTATTTGTAACTGGCAACTACAGGAATAATATCAAGACATTCCATGATATAATTGACCGTTATTTTCATCTTTAGTGTGGAAAGAGTTACGTTGTGCTCTTTCAATAATTTCTATGTTCATGAACCCCCAGATTTCACAACCATATAATAGTATTAGCGCTAGTGCTTTCAAAAAGGATCGATTTGTATAAATCAAATGGAAGTGATAAAGACTTTATCTTACACAGAAGAGAAAACAGCGGATTATTTAGTTCAAATCTAGCTCTGCGAATATTGTTAAGCATTTGTCAAGCATTATAGATGGTTTAATGATATATGGACATGATTACCGTTTGGATATGTTCTACTATTTTTCTCGATTTGTTAATTCACCGTTTAACTACAACAACAACAACAACAACAACTTTTTATTTAACGTCAGGTTACAGGTTGTGTAACAACATGACATGAATATGTTGTACAAAATATAAACATTGGGTATACATGCATGGGGGGACAGCAATTGTACTATATGTCCTATAGACAATTACAACAATGTAACATAAGTTACACAAACAAACATCAAAATATACATCCAGGTGAATGTATGGACATATTTATGTGGATTATTTCTAAATACGTATGCATGCTCATATGAATATCGGTGTCTGTGAAAGATATATAAACATTATATAAACATTGACCAAATCAATTAATCACTAATATGCTACTACATACGGCAATACGACTGTTTAGAAAAATACCGTGATCATTTCATTATTTGACTGATTGCCAATTTATATCAATACAGTTTGAAGTTTTGTCGACAACTGTAAGTCCTTTTTAATTACGTTCTTTATTTATTTGCATGTCTTATATTTTTTAAAAGTTTATTTATCGTCGCAACGGCTTTCGGTTGCCCATTATCCACTGTATTTAATGTTTCACGAGGCTTTACGTTGAATGATTCGAGTGTTTATTTATGTTTTATTAAAGTTATTTAGAGTCGCTACCGGTTGCACATATGAGCGACGGGCAGTTTACCTAACAACACTTTTCCTGTGCAGCCTCCATCGGTTAACAGGTAATTGGTGCATCAACCGCTGTAAGAAACTGCCAAGATTTTCATATAAAGAAACACGATCTGAGCGGGGCTCGAGCCCGTGACCACCAGTCACCATCAGTGATAATAGGTTACAGTCGTATACAAGTCAGCGACCGTAACCACTCGACCACGGAGGCGGACGTAGAAAGTTTGCGATTTCTGCTTAAAATGTAGCATACACATCTTAAAACAGCTGACGGACATGTAGTCCAGTGGTTAACACGCCGGAATGGTAATCCCCGTCTGACCCTAATCAAATGAACAGGTCTTTCAGATGGGACATTAAACCGAGGTCTTCTGTCGGTGCTTTACACCGTGCACGTAAAAGAACCAGAGGAGACTCTGGAATGGGATTCTCTGTCTGTATCATTGCACTATCCTCCAACAATCTAAAATGACTAATCTCTTCAGGAGGCGTCGCTCATATGGACAACCGGTAGCGACGATAAATAAACGTAAAACACACACTCAAAACAACTGTCATAATATGCATACTAGTGATCATATCATATGTGTGCCTTAATCAGTATGACGAGTCGGCCTAGTGATTATACGTGTGCCTCAATCAGTATGGCGAGTCGGCCTAGTGATTATACGTGTGCCTTAATCAGTATGGCGAGTCGGCCTAGTGATTATACGTGTGCCTTAATCAGCATGGCGTGTATGCCCAGTGATTATACGTGTGCCTTAATCAGTATGACGAGTCGGCCTAGTGATTATACGTGTGCCTTAATCAGTATGACGAGTCGGCCTAGTGATTATACGTGTGTCTTAATCAGTATGACGAGTCGGCCTAGTGATTATACGTGTGTCTTAATCAGTATGACGAGTCGGCCTAGTGATTATACGTGTGTCTTAATCAGTATGACGAGTCGGCCTAGTGATTATACGTGTGTCTTAATCAGTATGGCGAGTCGGCCTAGTGATTATACGTGTGCCTTAATCAGTATGACGAGTCGGCCTAGTGATTATACGTGTGCCTTAATCAGTATGACGAGTCGGCCTAGTGATTATACGTGTGCCTTCATCAGTATGACGAGTCGGCCTAGTGATTATACGTGTGTCTTAATCAGTATGACGAGTCGGCCTAGTGATTATACGTGTGCCTTAATCAGTATGACGAGTCGGCCTAGTGATTATACGTGTGCCTTAATCAGTATGACGAGTCGGCCTAGTGATTATACGTGTGCCTTAATCAGTATGACGAGTCGGCCTAGTGATTATACGTGTCCCTTAATCAGTATGGCGAGTCGGCCCAGTGATTATACCTGTGTCTTAATCAGTATGGCGAGTCGGCCTAGTGGTTATACGTGTGCCTTAATCAGTATGACGAGTCGACCTAGTGATTATACGTGTGCCTTAATCAGTATGACGAGTCGGCCTAGTGATTATACGTGTGCCTTAATCAGTATGACGAGTCGGCCTAGTGATTTTACGTGTGTCTTAATCAGTATGGCGAGTCGGCCCAGTGAGCATACGTGTGCCTTAATCAGTATGACGAGTCGGCCTAGTGATTATACGTGTGCCTTAATCAGTATGACGAGTTGGCCTAGTGAGTATACGTGTGCCTTAATCAGTATGGCGAGTCGGCCTAGTGAGCATACGTGTGTCTTAATCAGTATGACGAGTCGGCCTAGTGATTATACGTGTGCCTTAATCAGTATGACGAGTCGGCCTAGTGATTTTACGTGTGTCTTAATCAGTATGGCGAGTCGGCCCAGTGAGTATACGTGTGCCTTAATCAGTATGACGAGTCGGCCTAGTGATTATACGTGTGCCTTAATCAGTATGACGAGTTGGCCTAGTGAGTATACGTGTGCCTTAATCAGTATGGCGAGTCGGCCTAGTGAGCATACGTGTGTCTTAATCAGTATGACGAGTCGGCCTAGTGAGCATACGTGTGTCTTAATCAGTATGACGAGTCGGCCTAGTGATTATACGTGTGCCTTAATCAGTATGACGAGTCGGCCTAGTGATTTTACGTGTGTCTTAATCAGTATGGCGAGTCGGCCCAGTGAGTATACGTGTGCCTTAATCAGTATGACGAGTCGGCCTAGTGATTATACGTGTGCCTTAATCAGTATGACGAGTCGGCCTAGTGATTATACGTGTGCCTTAATCAGTATGACGAGTCGGCCTAGTGATTATACGTGTGCCTTCATCAGTATGACGAGTCGGCCTAGTGAGTATACGTGTGCCTTAATCAGTATGGCGAGTCGGCCTAGTGAGCATACGTGTGTCTTAATCAGTATGACGAGTCGGCCTAGTGAGCATACGTGTGTCTTAATCAGTATGACGAGTCGGCCTAGTGAGCATACGTGTGCCTTAATCAGTATGGCGAGTATGCCTAGTGATTATACGTGTGCCTTAATCAGTATGACGAGTCGGCCTAGTGATTATACGTGTGCCTTAATCAGTATGACGAGTCGGCCTAGTGATTATACGTGTGTCTTAATCAGTATGACGAGTCGGCCTAGTGATTATACGTGTGTCTTAATCAGTATGACGAGTCGGCCTAGTGATTATACGTGTGTCTTAATCAGTATGACGAGTCGGCCTAGTGATTATACGTGTGTCTTAATCAGTATGACGAGTCGGCCTAGTGATTATACGTGTGCCTTAATCAGTATGGCGAGTCGGCCTAGTGATTATACGTGTGCCTTAATCAGTATGACGAGTCGGCCTAGTGATATACGTGTGCCTTAATCAGTATGACGAGTCGGCCTAGTGATTATACGTGTGCCTTAATCAGTATGACGAGTCGGCCTAGTGATTATACGTGTGTCTTAATCAGTATGACGAGTCGGCCTAGTGATTATACGTGTGCCTTAATCAGTATGACGAGTCGGCCTAGTGATTATACGTGTGCCTTAATCAGTATGACGAGTCGGCCTAGTGATTATACGTGTGCCTTAATCAGTATGGCGAGTCGGCCTAGTGAGTATACGTGTGCCTTAATCAGTATGGCGAGTCGGCCTAGTGATTATACGTGTGTCTTAATCAGTATGGCGAGTCGGCCTAGTGAGTATACGTGTGCCTTAATCAGTATGACGAGTCGGCCTAGTGAGCATACGTGTGTCTTAATCAGTATGACGAGTCGGCCTAGTGATTATACGTGTGCCTTAATCAGTATGGCGAGTCGGCCTAGTGAGCATACGTGTGCCTTAATCAGTATGGCGAGTCGGCCTAGTGAGTATACGTGTGCCTTAATCAGTATGGCGAGTCGGCCTAGTGAGTATACGTGTGCCTTAATCAGTATGGCGAGTCGGCCTAGTGAGTATACGTGTGCCTTAATCAGTATGGCGAGTCGGCCTAGTGAGTATACGTGTGCCTTAATCAGTATGGCGAGTCGGCCTAGTGAGTATACGTGTGCCTTAATCAGTATGGCGAGTCGGCCTAGTGAGTATACGTGTGCCTTAATCAGTATGGCGAGTCGGCCTAGTGAGTATACGTGTGCCTTAATCAGTATGGCGAGTCGGCCTAGTGAGTATACGTGTGCCTTAATCAGTATGGCGAGTCGGCCTAGTGAGTATACGTGTGCCTTAATCAGTATGGCGAGTCGGCCTAGTGAGTATACGTGTGCCTTAATCAGTATGGCGAGTCGGCCTAGTGAGCATACGTGTGCCTTAATCAGTATGACGTGTATGCCCAGTGATTATCATTCTGGATAACCAATGTCCGACAAACAACTGCAGCTTATCGAAATATTCTCTTATATTTCCAACCCTTTCAATTATTTCGGATGAATCTATAAACTGCCATTTTGTTATTAAATTCGCGACTTTTTTTATTGCATTTCAATGACATTAGAGTATAGGTCAGACACCGCTATTGCAAGTTCCATAGGTCACCATTATAACATACAGTGCCATTATATTTTCCCCCAAAATAGTTTGGCACAAAAGACAGTAGTTTTCAACAGACTGGCCTTTGAGCCACAGGAAAATGTCAAATTTCAATGGGGTTGACCGATTGCGGTTTTTTTAATTTCCCACTAAAGGTACCCACCCCCTACTCTGAAGGTAATTTAGTGGTGAATGTTGCACTGACACCTGCATTTATAATATGCTGTTTATTTGTCACCATATTGTCTGTAAATATTTTTTAATATTCCAAAATGCAGCTCATATATTGTATTTTAATATTTAGAAGTCATGTTCACTAGTTGTGACAATACCTACTCAGCCAATTCGTTCATGTATCAATAACTCTTAAGGGCTTCCCTACACGTTTTCAACCAATCCCAGACCACTATATCAATAACACCGTCTGACCTACACCAACACTGGCTGTATTGGGCGAATTAGGTAGGTTCACAATGTATGTGATAAGCAAAGAAAGGGTAATAAACTACTGGTTGAAGATAATGAAAACCCAAGACCCACACATGTATGGAATGTTTACTGAACAATGTAACAGAAATCAGGTCAATTGTTAGATAGATAGATAGATAGATAGATAGATAGATAGATAGATAGATAGATAGATAGATAGATAGATAGATAGATAGATAGATAGATAGATAGATAGATAGATAGATAGATAGATAGATAGATAGATAGATAGATAGATAGATAGATAGATAGATAGATAGATAGATAGATAGATAGATAGATAGATAGATAGATAGATAGATAGATAGATAGATAGATAGATAGATAGATAGATAGATAGATAGATAGATAGATAGATAGATAGATAGATAGATAGATAGATAGATAGATAGATAGATAGATAGATAGATAGATAGATAGATAGATAGATAGAGATAGATAGATAGATAGATAGATAGATAGATAGATAGATAGATAGATAGATAGATAGATAGATAGATAGATAGATAGATAGATAGATAGATAGATAGATAGATAGATAGATAGATAGATAGATAGAGATAGATAGATAGATAGATAGATAGAGATAGATAGATAGATAGATAGAGATAGATAGATAGATAGATAGATAGATAGATAGATAGATAGATAGATAGATAGATAGAGATAGATAGATAGATAGATAGATAGATAGATAGATAGATAGATAGATAGATAGATAGATAGATAGATAGATAGATAGATAGATAGATAGATAGATAGATAGATAGATAGATAGATAGATAGATAGATAGATAGATAGATAGATAGATAGATAGATAGATAGATAGATAGATAGATAGATAGATAGATAGATAGATAGATAGATAGATAGATAGATAGATAGATAGATAGATAGATAGATAGATTTCTTTATTTATAGAGGGTGACCTAATTAGTTTTGAACTAATCCTCCTTAGGGCCCTCTTCAATTTGTTAACACTATAGAATAAATGTACATACACAATAATTATAACATAGTTATGCCGTACAATATACATGCATAATGTTGTACAATGTATCTTAAACAACAGCCTAAGTAAATCAGGTACTTTGATAGAAATACAAAATGACATAAGCATATTGATTTACAATCATTATATATATATAACTGTCTAGTGTCTACCAATTAAAACGTTGTATCCATACTTTACATTTTGTCTTGAATATATTTAAAGATCTGGATGTCTTAATTTGGCGAACTAAGTCAACACATTGTTAGAGAGCCTAGATTTTAGTAATGTTTAGTTTAATTTCGATCAGAAGGTTAATAAATTACCTATATCTAAACACATTATTAGAGATCAATATATTCAATACCACTGCTCGAGGTTATAACACTTTTCTCAGATCTCAAACTCAAGCTCAAATGATTTGATTGGTTGATTCTGAGTTTTACTGCCAGTTGAACAAATCAGAAGTTTGAGACTGGGTTTGAGATAGGAGAAAAGTGTTATAACCTCGAGGCCCATGATTGTGTTTAAACTTTATTATTATAGAAAATTCAAAGCACATTTCTGCTATGAACAATATCTAGATGTAGTGTCGAATGCTATGTTACGAAACAGCTTACTTGGTTAATAAGGTTATGTCCTCATAATCTAGAAATTGAACTTGGACGATGTTCCGGTTTAGAAAGACAAGCACGGCATTGTATAGTATGTTCAAACAATGTTGTTGAGTCTGAATATCACTTCTTACATAGTTGTCCAAAATATTCAGATATTAGGACAAAGTATGTAGGCAACTGTTCGTGGCCTACCCTGCAACAATTCGTCTTTATACTTTCCTACAGTAAAAAGAAACTTACGTTAAAATGTGCAAAAGTTGTATAAGTGGTTTAAAAAACCAGGAACGAACCTTTGAAATTATTATACGTTATCCTATTATATGTTTATATTTTGTTTATTATGTAAAAATCTTGTATGTTTATATTAGTCTAAGCCATATTCTTATTATATTTTGGTAAATGGCCAAAGGCAGTGTATATTGCCGATTTGCCAATAAACTGAAACTGAATTTGATTCGGTATGTGTGACGTCCAGTTAACATGCCCACACATTGCACCCGGAGCATTGAACATTAGAAGCTACAACCCCTGATTATACTTGGTTGCCCCTCTCAACTTGATAGATGTTACTCATCACATTTTGACTTTATTGCAGTCTTTTATTGTGTTTGACATACAAATGCATTCCCTTGTATCTATCCTAACTTATTAGCTTATCAACTTTCGCCCCCCCACGGCGAACCATCTGGCCTCGGCCCCACGATGGACTATCTGCCCTCGCCCCACGGCGAACCATCTGTCCTCGGCCCCACGATGGACCATCTGCCCTCGCCCCACGGCGAACCATCTGTCCTCGCTCCCACGGCGAACCATCTGTCCTCGCTCCCACGGCAAACCATCTGTCCTCGGCCCCACGATGGACCATCTGCCCTCGCCCCACGGCGAACCATCTGTCCTCGCTCCCACGGCAAACCATCTGTCCTCGGCCCCACGAGGACCATCTGCCCTCGCCCCACGGCGAACCATCTGTCCTCGCTCCCACGGCAAACCATCTGTCCTCGGCCCCACGATGGACCATCTGCCCTCGCCTCACGGCGAACCATCTGTCCTCGCTCCCACGGCAAACCATCTGTCCTCGGCCCCACGATGGACCATCTGCCCTCGCTCCCACGGCAAACCATCTGTCCTCGGCCCCACGATGGACCATCTGCCCTCGCCCCACGGCGAACCATCTGTCCTCGCTCCCACGGCAAACCATCTGTCCTCGGCCCCACGATGGACTATCTGCCCTCGCCCCACGACGAACCATCTGTCCTCGCTCCCACGGCAAACCATCTGCCCTCGCCCCAACGACACACCATATTTCCTCACCCCCACAGCGGACCACCTGTCGGTGGAACGTACTAAGACCAAACTGATCGACATTCATGTTGTGTTTACAATATTATTGGCACACGCAAGCTTGACATCAGGTCTATTTCTACATGCTGCTCCTTGATATATAGAACTAGTATGCAGTGAATGGAGGTAACCACGCATATTTCACAAATTTCCACAACATTTTCAAATGATATTGACAGCTGTTACGTGTATCAAAAACAGAGTCTTTCATTAATACACATGTATAGGAATATTGCATGTTGCCTATTCACACGAGTAAGCCATCTGTACACACGAGTAAATGAGGGTTTTTCAACGAGTATTGTCACTACAATATTCTACAAAAAGGGGGATTGCGCCAAATTTGTTTTAAGGAATCGACTCCAAAATAAAAGTGTTCGTATATTACTCGTAGTATCAGCTTAGTTTAAACAATATTTCTGTCTTTGACTATACATAGTCAAGTATAAATAATATGTACATACATGTAGGATTGAGGAGAAAGCAACATGCTTGTATGGTTACCTCTGTCCTAGTGTCAGCTTGTAGAACATTACATTAGGAATAAAATCAACATGTGTTGCGTATATTGGGGTACACAATACATGTGTGCTGTTCAAAGAATGTGTGGGGGGGGGCTTCACATACTCTTCAAACAGCACACATATATTGTAAACACCAATAAACGAAACACAGGTTGATTTTGTTCCTTATATTTATACAACAATATGTTTTAACGTTAGCATACGTACAACAAAACCAGCATGTGTAATTGCTACAATGACGAATACATGTACATGGGCTACATATTCCCCATTGTGTTTCCTATGTACACAATGTAAACTCATCTGTGCGAACAACTGTTTCAACCAAGTTCCACAGCTTTGGTGCGAGTAGTACCGCCGTCCACTTCTGTCAGTCTCGTAGAGGCCCCGTCCGCCATACTGCATTTACCATGTTGTAAACGCAACTGTACGAACGGTGATTTTTTAACATTAGCAACTATATGTAAATACTGGTGTAAATATACTTCAGTACTGTACTTTCAAAGTAAAGTAATAATACCGTTGAAATATTACACTACTGTATAGGTAAGGTAATATACGATAGCTTACAGGTATTGTCCTTTCAAAGTAAAGTAATAATACCGTTGGAATATTACACTACTGTATAGGTAAGGTAATATACGATAGCTTACAGGTACTGTGCTTTCAAAGTAAAGTAATAATACCGTTGGAATATTACACTACTGTATAGGTAAGGCAATATACGATAGCTTACAGGTACTGTGCTTTCAAAGTAAAGTAATAATACCGTTGGAATATTACACTACTGTATAGGTAAGGCAATATACGATAGCTTACAGGTACTGTGCTTTCAAAGTAAAGTAATAATACCGTTGGAATATTACACTACTGTATAGGTAAGGTAATATAGGATAGCTTACAGATACTGTGCTTTCAAAGTAAAGTAATAATACCGTTGGAATATTACACTACTGTATAGGTAAGGTAATATACGATAGCTTACAGATACTGTGATTTATTGTTTAATAGGTTATACCTGACTTACATATAATGCAATAGTGTATCGAATGTTTGTTTACAACCGTTATTACTTTACTTCGAAAGCACAGTAAATATATATATATCAATAACTAGGCACATTTTGACTACCATAATGAAATAAAACGCAGAAATAAAAATTGTTACATCTAGATTGTGCTCTTCCGGTTACTAGTAGTATTACGGAATAGTTTTATAAATAATCAACTTAGATAACGTGAATACATCTAAGCAGTATGTATGAGTTACCCATTTCAAGCATTCAGATAATGGCGGAAGAAAAATCCTTCTTTTGCCTAAAATGTCAAGTTGTGCTAGTGGCTCAATTTGTGTCTTAATTACATTGTATACTGACACCAAAAAGAAACGGTGCGCTTTCCTTAGAGGTTAACTTTATATCCTTTTAGGGAAAATATGGCAATTTGGTATCAAAATGTGCGAACTATTGGGTAAAGTGAGGGATTCTTTTCTTCACTCATGATAGTAAAATCAATAATTCTAAAATTTTAGCGAAAGAATAACGCTCAATATAAAAGTATATATAAGAGTTGTTTTATGGTGTCCGTATATTATGATGATATTTTGGTAATACGGAAAAGTGCAATTAACGAAAATTGCCATTGCTTTACAGAAATTGTATTCATATAATTATGATGTTGTTATTTTGGTGTGACATTAGACAGGATCGGGAAGTAAACACAAATTTATTTCTTTGACGATACATTTGAAAGACTTCTCTAAGAGATAAAATGGGACAGGCTGTGACAACTCGATCTATCTATTTGCCTGGTGAACTTAAATATGCAAACAGCTATAAGACTTCACTTGATATTGTTCAGGACTATGTATTTCACGAAATATACTGAAATAAATTTAATATGGAAAATTTGTGCATACACATTTTGGAAGACCCTGCGTGAAGTTGGTTCTCATGCTATGTAAATATAACGTATCACCGCATTACCATTGCTAGTGGTATGAGTAACGCAGATAATGGCGGAGGATATAACCCGTCCTTCTGTTGCCTACAATGGCAAGTTGTGCTTTTTATGTGGCTCAGTTTGTGTTTCAATTTCACTGTGTGTTCTATTAGTTTGTGTTATAATTCCACGGTGTGTTCTATTAGTTTGTGTTATAATGTCACTGTGTGTTCTATTAGTTTGTGTTATAATGTCACTGTTAGTTCTATTAGTTTGTGCTATAATTTCACGGTGTGTTCTATTAGTTTGTGTTATAATTTCGCTGTGTGTTCTATTAGTTTGTGTTATAATGTCACTGTGTGTTCTATTCGTTTGTGCTATAATTTCACGGTGTGTTCTATTAGTTTGTGTTATAATGTCACTGTGTGTTCTATTAGTTTGTGTTATAATTTCACTGTGTGTTCCATTAGTTTGTGTTTTAATTTCACTGTGTGTTCTATTAGTTTTGTGGCATTTTCGTGCATTTAAAGAAAGTTTCCATTTAAGAAATGAATCGCGGGTTAATAGTTTCCATCGGGGTATGACCTACATTGGGTGTGGTTAAAGTGTGTGGAAGCCGAATGCTTATATTTACATTCAATATTGTTTTCAATGGCACAAAGGAAAATACAGCACACTTTGCATTTAAAATGTTTTTAGTCTAGATTTGCAATTTACCGTGCGCCGGAACAAGTAAATAGATCATCATTGGAAGAGCGTAAACTGTAAGACACCCTTTTCTCGCGAAGAACGCCACCCAACACTGCAAATGCGCATGCCCGTACCGTCGACTGCGCATGTCAGATGTATATCATTAGTTGAGAACCCTCATACGAAAGAATATACAATTAGGACACATACGTTCATAGAAGGAAATGCAATTGCGATGTAAATATTTACAGATAGTGTATTCCTACATGCATTCTGGTGTTATTTTGGTGTTACAGTATACAATAACCCGGTATCAAACAGAAATATTTCTTAGAAGAAACATGACCCCTAGTTTTTTTACATATAGTTTGGAACTTTGCCGTTGAAAATCAATAAAATGTTAAATATGCACTAGCGGAATACAGTATAGTGATTAAAAGTATTGTGTCGATATTTTGTTGTTTGTTTGATTATCGAGGACTATTTACTACAGCGTACGAATGCACCTTGATGTGTAATAAGGCTCAACGTATTCGAGATAAATAAAGTGCAAACGGTCTGGAGTTCGAGCCCCGCTGGAGCCGTTACGATTGTGTTCTTAGGCAAGGCATTTAAATGCCACGTTGTCTCTTCTCTCTCCCTCGTGGCTATTGATTCCATCAGGAATGAGGTCTCGAGAGTGATTAATATAAGTGTTAAGAACTTGTTTCGCAATCGAGCTAAAATAAATTTGTATAAACTACAGGCTTTTTTAAATTTATGTTTACTGTGGTAATGTGATAAAAGGATATGACACTCGTGGTGATCTTATACCATAGTTTATGAAACTCGTCTTGGAATTTTGCTATTAACCCTTTCCTTCATAGAGATTTAGCTTAATATACTATTATATCTCCATACAAACGACAGCTATTTAGCTATCATGCAGTGGATAAGTAGTCGCCATATCTATCCCACCTCCATAGATATTACTGGGACTACATGAGATTTAGCTTAATATACTATTATATCTCCATACAAACGACAGCTATTTAGCTATCATGCAGTGGATAAGTAGTCGCCATATCTATCCCACCTCCATAGATATTACTGGGACTACATGAGATTTAGCTTAATATACTATTATATATCCATACAAATGACAGCCGTGTAGCTATCATACAGTGGATAAGTAGTCGCCATATCTATCCCACCTCCATAGATATTACTGGGACTACACGAGGTTTAGCTTAATATACTATTATATCTCCATACAAACGACAGCCATTTAGCTATCATGCAGTGGATAAGTAGTCGCCATATCTATCCCACCTCCATAGATATTACTGGGACTACATGAGATTTAGCTTAATATACTATTATATATCCATACAAATGACAGCCATTTAGCTATCATACAGTGGATAAGTAGTCGCCATATCTATCCCACCTCCATATATATTACTGGTACTACACGAGGTTTAGCTTAATATACTATTATATATCCATACAAACGACAGCCATTTAGCTATCATGCAGTGGATAAGTAGTGGCCATATCTATCCCACCTCCATAGATATTACTGGGACTACATGAGATTTAGCTTAATATACTATTATATATCCATACAAATGACAGCCATTTAGCTATCATACAGTGGATAAGTAGTCGCCATATCTATCCCACCTCCATAGATATTACTGGTACTACATGAGATTCTCGCCTTTATTATGAGCATTGGTTTGGCTACTACACTGTCAATGTATGTCGTATTGGTAATGGCGTCAAGAGGTGCTTCTATGAGGGGAAGGGTTAAGCTGGTCAACGGCCTCGCTTAATAGTATAATTTCAAACTTCGTTTCGTGAACTATTGTATGAAATCACCACGAGTGTAATATCCTATATGTATTGCGGTGTATATAATCAAACTGGTGACCGTATCCATGGCAGCAAGAAAACAAACTATTTGCTTTTATTATAAGTGCCATCCGGAATAACAGGCATTGTCATGTTTCATTTGCACTTTAAACACATTTATTCTTCATGATAATAACATTCAACACATAATTATACAACATATAAAGATACGTGGATTGAATAGAAAGCTCAAAGCCTATTGACGTGTGTTCCACTTAAAATGAATTAATCGCGGGTTAATAGTTTCCATCTGGGTATGAACTACATTAGCGTAGATGCGACTTCTGCCTCAAAACACTTTAACCACGTGTAATGTAGTTCATACACCGACGGATCTGTAGTCCAGTGGTAACACGCTGGACTGGTAATCCAGGGCTCGCAGGTTCGATCCCCCGTCTGACCCTAATAAAATTAACAGTCTTTCAGATGGAACGTTAAACCGAGGTCTCGTGTCGGTGCTGTACACCGTGCACGTAAAATGGGTCCCTGTCTGTATCATTGCACTCTCCTCCAAAAATCTAAATGACTAATCTCTTCAGGAGGCGTCGCTCATATGGGCAACCGGTAGCGACGATAAATAAACGTAAATCACACACATATTTTACGTATAGCCTCACACGCAATTGCAGCTCCTAGAAACACAGCTATGCTATGACATTTTCTTAGAATATTAGTGTGGCTTTCTCCGAAGCTTTTGCAATGTTAATGTCAACCGAGTTTTGTCTGTCTTCTTCTTGCAAGATTTATTACTCGACACATTCTGTATTTTATATTCTTCCGTCATTCTTTCGACATGAAGTTGATTTATCTATATTTTTAATCTTAACGTGTTAATATTAGTTTCTAGTTTCTGCCAGCATTCACGGGGTTCTGTGAGTTAGTTCAATTCACGACTGTTTAGTTGTTTTAAGACAGGTATTCACGGTAAATGTTGTTGATATTTGTCTACAGTGATGTCCGATTCGTTAATTCAATGGCCAGGCATGCATAGACATATATATACAATCGGCAGCCTGTGACCCTATATCGAGGTATTTATCGATATATAAACAATAGTAACATGGGTGACGTGACCTAGTTTCGACATATAAACAATGGTAACATGGGTAAGGTGACCTAATTTCGATGTATAAACAATTGTAACATGGGTGAGGTGACCTAGTTTCGATTTATAAACAATGGTACCATGGGTGAGGTGACCTAGTTTCGAAGTATAAACAATGGTAACTTGGGTGCGGTGACCTAGTTTCTGACAGTCGTACGCACTAGTTGCATTTAGAAATTTTATATTCCTGTTCAAACGGATTGTCACAATTTCTAAAATAAAAGTTGCTATCATGCAATTGTATTCGTTACGAAGTCAGTCTTACACAAGTTTTGCAGTAATGAAATCTCTATATCAACATGTTTGGTGGAAGTCGTGATAGCGCGTGGTAGAGCGTTCGCTTCAGGTGCGAAATGCCTGGAGTTCGAGCCCCTGCTGGAGCCGTTACGATTGTGCCATTATGCAATGCATTTAATTTCACACTGCCTCTTCTCTCTGTCTCGTGGCGATGTATTACATCAGGAATGATGTCTCGAGAATGATTAATATCAGTTGTAATCGAGCAATCTAGCTCAAATAAAGTTGTATAGACTAACAATTTTTGATATATTTGAACATGGTTGAATACTATATACTCTTAGTTTGATTGGGTTAGTCTTTTTTCATTCCGACACTCCTCATATCTCCATTTATCCGTACTAAATCATAACAAAAAGGAAGTTAATGTGCATACAACACTTTTATCATATTATTTGTAATTAATATTGCTAGTATAAAAAACGGGACACTCGCATTCAATGCAAATTCGTATGTTTGGAACAAGAATGTATCTTTAAGCATTTCGTACGTTGCTTGTACTATTTCTAAATCACATTCACTTACACTTTATTTAGTTTATACAAATTTATTTTAGCTCGATTGCGAAACATTTATATTAATCACTCTCGAGACATCATTCCTGATGGAATCCATCGCCACGAGGGAGAGAGAAGAGGCAACGTGGAATTTAAATGCCTTGCCTAAGAACACACTCGTAACGGCTCCAGCGGGGCTCGAACTCCGGACCTTTTGCACTTTATTTATCTTATAACGATTGCGAAACAAACCCTAGCAACTTATATTAATCACTCTCGTTAGCGCGGATGAAAGCGTAAATGTGGTCATTCCTGTGGGAGGAAACCGGAGTACCCGGAGAAAACCCACCTTTCCGATCTGGCGACCACCGTACCATCTCACATACTTCCCGATACGATGATCGAACCATAAGTCGTATTATAGATAATACGCGGGCACATATCTATCTTCTTATTTAACAAATTAATAAATATACAACACTGAAACAATGTGTTAAGCTTAAATAATAACTCATAAAATAATTGGATTTACCGAGTAAAATAACAGTGTTAATCATGTAGAATACTGTAAAACAGTTCACAACACTTTCTGAATAATATCACCACGCGTAATTCGAAGCAATAAGCATCGTCTAGTCTGAGTACAGCCATTTACCATCGTAGAATAACACAAAACTACTGACATTAAAACAGATTCCCCCTTTTACTCGACTCCCAGAAGTGCTGTGATTATGCAGTTTGGAAGATCACCTACCATCGTATAGGAATCGATTTGGCAAATACTCTTTAAAAACTCGAATCCACGGCAATTATAGCAAATGGCTACAACGATGTTAAAATCAATATAGCAGACATCGTTACAACACTGATTATATGCAATGATACAGCGGTTTGCTATGTTTATTAAACTGAACGAATCGTTTGTATCAGAATTGTTTAAACTAGAAATGCAATGAATAAATACAGGACAATGTGCCTATCACTGTATCAAATATAAATGTATCTATACAAGCGTCTGTCCCGAGTTCATTCAATTGATCACGAAACTCAATTGGAATAACCAACCGAAGGCAAGTTGCAGTTTATACCATAGATTTCCGTGTTTGGTTGTATCAGCTTTTCACAGTAAAGACTATGTGTTGTATCGTATTGCATATTTTGAATATTTACCAGAATGTGCAGTCACACGATTTCTAATGTGGAGAATAACATGTTCTTATACTGTTTTTTTATTATTATTATGTTAAGTTTAATATTTAACGTCGCTACCTGTTGCCCATATGACGAGCAGTTTACATAATAACGCCTATCCTGGGCAGGGCTCCAGCGGTTAACCGGTACTTGGTCACCAGCCTTCGTATGAAGCTGCCAACTTTTTCATATAAAGAGACACGGTCTGAGCGAGGCTTGAACCCGTGAGTATCAGTATTGAAAGGTGACAGTGGTATACAGTAGTCAGTGACCACGGAGGGGGACCACACATGCTATGTTCCTACATGCTATGATGTAGCTTATAAAACCGTCAAGGTAGTCACCCTGGGTCTTCCTCCATTATTAATAGCTGTATAGTAGCTATATGACACTATTAATAGCTGGATAGTCGCTATATGACACCATTAATAGCTGGATAGTCGCTATATGACACCATTAATAGCTGGATAGTCGCTATATGATACCATTAATAGCTGGATAGTCCTATATGATACCATTACTAGCTGTATAGTCGTAATATGACACCATTAATAGCTGGATAGTCGCTATATGATATCATTAATAGCTGGATAGTCGCTATATGACACCATTAATAGCTGGATAGTCGCTATATGACACCATTACTAGCTGGATAGTCGCTATATGATACCATTAATAGCTGGATAGTCGCTATATGACACCAATACTAGCTGGATAGTCGCTATATGACACCATTAATAGCTGGATAGTCGCTATATGATACCATTAATAGCTGGATAGTCGCTATATGATACCATTAATAGCTGGATAGTCGCTATATGACACCATTAATAGCTGGATAGTCGCTATATGATACCATTAATAGCTGGATAGTCGCTATATGATACCATTAATAGCTGGATAGTCGCTATATGACACCATTAATAGCTGGATAGTCGCTATATGACACAATTCATAGCTGGATATTCGCTATATGACACTATTAATAGCTGGATATTCGCTATATGACACTATTAATAGCTGTATAGTCGCTATATGACACATTAATAGCTGGCTAGTCGCTATATGACACCATTAATAGCTGGATAGTCGCTATATGACACTATTAATAGCTGCATAGACGCTATATGACACTATTAATAGCTGTATTGTCGCTATATGACACCATTAATAGCTGCATAGTCGCTATACGACACCATTAATAACTGGATAGTCGCTATATGATACAATTAATAGCTGGATAGTCGCTATATGACACCATTAATAGCTGGATAGTCGCTATATGATACCATTAAGAGCTGGATAGTCACTATATGATACCACTAATAGCTGGATAGTTGCTATATGACACCATTAATAGCTGGATATTCGCTATATGACACTATTAATAGCTGGATAATCGCTATACGACACTATTAATAGCTGTATAGTCGCTATATGACACATTAATAGCTGGCTAGTCGCTATATGACACCATTAATAGCTGGATAGTCGCTATATGACACTATTAATAGCTGCATAGACGCTATATGACACTATTAATAGCTGTATTGTCGCTATATGACACCATTAATAGCTGCATAGTCGCTATATGACACCATTAATAGCTGGATAGTCGCTATATGACACTATTAATAGCTGCATAGACCCTATATGACACTATTAATAGCTGTATTGTCGCTGTATGACACCATTAATAGCTGCATAGTCTCTATACGACACCATTAATAGCTGTATAGTCGCTATATGACACCATTAATAGCTGGATGGTCGCTATATAACACCATTAATAGTTGTATAGTAGCTATATGACACTATTAATAGCTGGTTAGTCGCTATATGACACCATTAATAGCTGGATAGTCGCTATATGATACCATTAATAGATGGACAGTCGCGACATGACACCATTAATAACTGGATAGTCGCTATATGATACCATTAATAGCTGGATAGTCGCTATATGACACCATTAATAGCTGGATAGTCGATATATGACACCATTAATAGCTGGATAGTCGCTATATGACACCATTAATAGCTGGATAGTCGCTATATGACAACATTAATAGCTGGATAGTCGCTATATGACACCATTAATAGCTGGATAGTTGCTATATGACACCATTGATAGCTGTATATTCGCTATATGACACTATTAATAGCTGGATAGTAGCTATATGACACCATTACTAGCTGGATAGTCGCTTTATGACACCATTAATAGCTGTATAGTCGCTATATGACACCATTAATAGCTGGATAGTCACTATATGACACCATTAATAGCTGGATAGTCGCTATATGACACCATTAATAGCTGGATAGTCACTATATGACACAATTAATAGCTGGATAGTCGCTATATGACACAATTAATAGCTGGATAGTCGCTATAAAAATTATGACACTATTAATAGCTGAATAGTTGCTATATAACACTATTAATAGCTGGATAGTCGCTATATGACACCATTAATAGCTGGATAGTCGCTATAAATATTATGACACTATTAATAGCTGGATAGTCGCTATATGATACAATTAATAGCTGGATAGTCGCTATATGATACAATTAATAACTGGATAGTCGCTATATGACACCATTAATAGCTGGATAGTCGCTATATGACACTATTAATAGCTGGATAGACGCTATATGTTACCATTAATAGCTGGATAGTCGCTATATGACACAATTAATAGCTGGATAGTCGCTATATGACACCATTAATAGCTGGATATCAGCTATATGACACTATTAATAGCTGGATATTCGCTATATGACACTATTAATAGCTGGTTAGTCGCTATATGACAACATTAATAGCTGGATAGTCGATATATGACACCACTAATAGCTGGATAGTCGCTATATGACACCATTAATAGCTGGATAGTCGCTATATGATACCATTAATAGCTGGATAGTCGCTATATGACACCACTAATAGCTGGATAGTCGCTATATGACACCTTTAATAGCTGGATAGTCGCTATATGATACCATTAATAGCTGGATAGTCGATATATGACACCACTAATACCTGGATAGTCGCTATATGACACCACTAATAGCTGGATAGTCGCTATATGACACCACTAATAGCTGAATAGTCGCTATATGACCTTAGCTGTCGGTTTGACTTTTAAGTCCAAAGAAACAAACAAACATAGCCGTCACTGATAAATAGTATGCAATGCAGTGTGTCCTTCAGGACCACCCTATTTGCAAACACAAACATAGTAGAGAAGAATAATGAAAGAACGGTACATATTTTCAGAGAATAATTCAAACGCTTCTTCTGGAGTACCTTCCTGGATCTCAGCACGGTCTTCAGCAGGCTCACTATAGTCATTCTCTATACACGTTGCTTTCTTATATTTACTCTACTGTTATTCATTGCAGACATCTTTGTAAT
Source organism: Archivesica marissinica (assembly GCA_014843695.1). Lineage (NCBI taxonomy): Eukaryota > Metazoa > Mollusca > Bivalvia > Venerida > Vesicomyidae > Archivesica > Archivesica marissinica. Next base: position 67,006,283 of record CM026404.1, read on the forward strand.
TACATTATAAGGCTTAGTGTACGTGCATTAATAGAGGTGTCACAACAGGGGCCGCGGACGCAAATTATAGTAAGATGGGTGGAGGTTGTGTGGTCGTAGCTTGCGGCAGGTGAAATAATGACCTGTGTACCGGCAAATCGCGCCGGATGCGTTCTGGTTCTCCGAACCATCCGCCCTATTATGCGCATCACGATCGCGCATCAATGACTATTTTAGCTAGAGAATTAATTCCCAAATGCCAGCTGCCTCCCGATGTTTGACTGGTAATCCAGGGATCGCAGGTTCGATCCCCCGTCTGACCCTAATAAAATTAACAGTCTTTCAGATGGGACATTAAACCGAGGTCTCGTGTTGGTGTTTTACATCGTGCACGTAAAAGAACCAGAGGCGACTCTGGAATGGGTCTCTGTCTGTATCATTACACTATCATCCAAAATTCTATAATGACTATTCTCTTCGGGATGCGTCGCTCATATGGGCAACCGGTAGCGACGATCAATAAATATAAAACACGCACGCACGCACGCACACACACACACACGCGCGCGCGCGCACGCAAACACACACGCACGCACGCAAACACACACACACACACACCTGCCGACGCGCCTGAATGTACTTTCACAATTTCCTTGCTTTATGTGCGACTTTAAACTCTCAAAACAAACAAACCTTGCAATTTTTGTTTGCAAGTTTTAATGCTAAGCTAACTATTCTTGCGTTTATATGTGCACCAGTTCATTAACAATACAACTGTCGTCACTCTTTATTTAATATTCATATCTCCGCATATTATACATACTTCCAGAATACACTGGAGATCATTCCAATAAACTTTGAGCTTTCTATTCGGAATGAGCATCTATTGTTAACTAGTGTGTGCATTGTTGAATATTATCTAGATTCCTGATGTTATTATGGATATGTTTACACCAATTTAGTGGAGTTTATGTAATTGTTCAAGTGTGTATTGCGTAATTTAGTCCAGTTTCGTGTCATTTATCAACTATGTACAGTGCAATTTTATTTAGTCGAGTGCTATTTATCAACTATGTACCGCGTAATTTAGTCGTTGTTCATGTCATTTATCAACTGTGTACCACGTAATTTAGTCGTAGTTCGTGTCATTTATCAACTGTGTACCGCGCAATTTTGTCGTAGTTCGTGTCATTTATCAAACTGTGTACCGAGTAATGTAGTCGTAGTTCATGTCATTTATCAAACTGTGTACCGAGTAATTTAGTCGTAGTTCATGTCATTTATCAACTGTGTACCGCGTAATTTAGTGGTAGTTCGTGTCATTTATCAACTGTGTACCGCGTAATTTAGTCGTAGTTCGTGTCATTTATCAACTATGTACCGCGTAATTTAGTCGTAGTTCATGTCATTTATCAACTGCGTACCGCGTAATTTAGTCGTAGTTCGTGTCATTTATCAACTGTGTACCGAGTAATTTAGTCGTAGTTCATGTCATTTATCAACTGTGTACCGCGTAATTTAGTCGTAGTTCATGTCATTTATCAACTGTGTACCGCGTAATTTAGTCGTAGTTCGTGTCATTTATCAACTATGTACCGCGTAATTTAGTCGTAGTTCGTGTCATTTATCAACTATGTACCGCGTAATTTAGTCGTAGTTCATGTCATTTATCAACTATGTACCGCGTAATTTAGTCGTAGTTCGTGTCATTTATCAACTATGTACCGCGTAATTTAGTCGTAGTTCATGTCATTTATCAAACTGTGTACCGGTAATTTAGTCGTAGTTCATGTCATTTATCAACTGTGTACCGAGTAATTTAGTCGTAGTTCATGTCATTTATCAACTGTGTACGCGTAATTTAGTCGTGTTCTGTCATTTATCAACTGTGTACCGAGTAATTTAGTCGTAGTTCATGTCATTTATCAACTGTGTACCGCGTAATTTAGTCGTAGTTCATGTCATTTATCAACTGTGTACCGCGTAATTTAGTCGTAGTTCATGTCATTTATCAACTGTGTACCGAGTAATTTAGTCGTAGTTCATGTCATTTATCAACTGTGTACCGAGTAATTTAGTCGTAGTTCATGTCATTTATCAACTGTGTACCGCGTAATTTAGTCGTAGTTCGTGTCATTTATCAACTGTGTACCGAGTAATTTAGTCGTAGTTCATGTCATTTATCAACTGTGTACCGCGTAATTTAGTCGTAGTTCGTGTCATTTATCAACTGTGTACCGAGTAATTTAGTCGTAGTTCATGTCATTTATCAACTGTGTACCGCGTAATTTAGTCGTAGTTCGTGTCATTTATCAACTGTGTACCGCGTAATTTAGTCGTAGTTCATGTCATTTATCAACTGTGTACCGAGTAATTTAGTCGTAGTTCATGTCATTTATCAACTGTGTACCGCGTAATTTAGTCGTAGTTCGTGTCATTTATCAACTGTGTACCGCGTAATTTAGTCGTAGTTCGTGTCATTTATCAACTGTGTACCGCGTAATTTAGTCGTAGTTCATGTCATTTATCAACTGTGTACCGCGTAATTTAGTCGTAGTTCGTGTCATTTATCAACTGTGTACCGCGTAATTTAGTCGTAGTTCGTGTCATTTATCAACTGTGTACCGCGTAATTTAGTCGTAGTTCGTGTCATTTATCAACTGTGTACCGCGTAATTTAGTCGTAGTTCGTGTCATTTATCAACTGTGTACCGAGTAATTTAGTCGTAGTTCATGTCATTTATCAACTGTGTACCGCGTAATTTAGTCGTAGTTCGTGTCATTTATCAACTGTGTACCGCGTAATTTAGTCGTAGTTCGTGTCATTTATCAACTGTGTACCGAGTAATTTAGTCGTAGTTCGTGTCATTTATCAACTGTGTACCGAGTAATTTAGTCGTAGTTCGTGTCATTTATCAACTGTGTACCGAGTAATTTAGTCGTAGTTCGTGTCATTTATCAACTGTGTACTGAGTAATTTAGTCGTAGTTCGTGTCATTTATCAACTGTGTACCACGTAATGTTGTCGTAGTTCCTGTCATTTATCAACTGTGTACCGACTAATGTAGTCGTAGTTCATGTAATTTATCAACTGTGTACCGCGTAATTTAGTCGTAGTTCATGTCATTTATCAACTGCGTACCGCGTAATTTAGTCGTAGTTCATGTCATTTATCAACTGTGTACCGCGTAATTTAGTCGTTGTTCGTGTCATTTATCAAACTGTGTACCGCGTAATTTAGTCGTAGTTCATGTTATTTATCAACTGTGTACCGCGTAATTTAGTCGTAGTTCGTGTCATTTATCAACTGTGTACCGAGTAATTTAGTCGTAGTTCGTGTCATTTATCAACTGTGTACCGAGTAACTTAGTCGTTGTTCATGTCATTTATCAACTGTGTACCGAGTAATTTAGTCATGGTTCATGTCATTTATCAACTGTGTACCGAGTAATTTAGTCGTATTTCATGTCATTTATCAACTGTGTACCGAGTAATTTAGTCGTAGTTCGTGTCATTTATCAACTGTGTACCGAGTAACTTAGTCGTTGTTCATGTCATTTATCAACTGTGTACCGAGTAACTTAGTCGTTGTTCATGTCATTTATCAACTGTGTACCGAGTAATTTAGTCGTAGTTCATGTCATTTATCAACTGTGTACCGAGTAATTTAGTCGTAGTTCGTGTCATTTATCAACTGTGTACCGAGTAATATAGTCGCAGTTCATGTCATTTATCAACTGTGTACCGAGTAATGTAGTCGTAGTTCGTGTCATTTATCAACTGTGTACCGAGTAATGTAGTCGTAGTTCATGTCATTTATCAACTATGTACCGAGTAATTTAGTCGTAGTTCGTGTTATTTATCAAATTGTGTACCACGTAATTTAGTTGTAGTTCGTGTCATTTATCAACTGTGTACCGCCTAATTTAGTTGTAGTTCGTGTCATTTATCAACTGCGTACCGCGTAATTTAGTCGTTGTTCGTGTCATTTATCAAACTGTGTACCGCGTAATATAGTCGTAGTTCATGTAATTTATCAACTGTGTACCGCGTAATTTAGTCGTAGTTCGTGTCATTTATCAACTGTGTACCGAGTAATTTAGTCGTAGTTCATGTCATTATTCAACTGTGTACCGAGTAACTTAGTCGTTGTTCATGTCATTTATCAACTGTGTACCGAGTAATTTAGTCATGGTTCATGTCATTTATCAACTGTGTACCGAATAATTTAGTCATGGTTCATGTCATTTATCAACTGTGTACTGAGTAATTTAGTCGTTGTTCATGTCATTTATCAACTGTGTACCGAGTAATTTAGTCGTAGTTCATGTCATTTATCAACTGTGTACCGAATAACTTAGTCGTTGTTCATGTCATTTATCAACTGTGTACCGAGTAATTTAGTCATGGTTCATGTCATTTATCAACTGTGTATCGAGTAATTTAGTCATGGTTCATGTCATTTATCAACTGTGTACCGAGTAATTTAGTCGTTGTTCATGTCATTTATCAACTGTGTACCGAGTAATTTAGTCGTAGTTCATGTCATTTATCAACTGTGTACCGCGTAATTTAGTCGTAGTTCGTGTCATTTATCAACTATGTACCGCGTAATTTAGTCGTAGTTCGTGTCATTTATCAACTATGTACCACGTAATTTAGTCGTAGTTCATGTCATTTATCAACTATGTACCGCGTAATTTAGTCGTAGTTCGTGTCATTTATCAACTATGTACCGCGTAATTTAGTCATAGTTCGTGTCATTTATCAACTGCATAGCGCGTAATTTAGTCGTAGTTCATGTCATTTATCAAACTGTGTACCACGTAATTTAGTTGTAGTTCATGTCATTTATCAAACTGTGTACCGAGTAATTTAGTTGTAGTTCGTGTCATTTATCAACTGCGTACCGCGTAATTTAGTCGTAGTTCATGTCATTTATCAACTGTGTACCGAGTAATTTAGACGTTGTTAATGTCATTTATCAACTGCGTACCGAGTAAATTAGTCATAGTTCATGTCATTTATCAACTGTGTACCGAGTAATTTAGTCGTAGTTCATGTCATTTATCAACTGCGTACCGAGTAATTTAGTCGTAGTTCATGTCATTTATCAACTGTGTACCGCGTAATTTAGTCATAGTTCGTGTCATTTATCAACTGTGTACCGAGTAATTTAGTCGTAGTTCATGTCATTTATCAACTGTGTACCACCTAATTTAGTTGTAGTTCGTGTCATTTATCAACTGTGTACCGCGTAATTTAGTCGTAGTTCATGTCATTTATCAACTGCGTACCGCGTAATTTAGTCGTAGTTCGTGTCATTTATCAACTGTGTACCGCGTAATTTAGTCGTTGTTCGTGTCATTTATCAAACTGTGTACCGCGTAATTTAGTCGTAGTTCATGTAATTTATCAACTGTGTAGCGCGTAATTTAGTCGTAGTTCGTGTCATTTATCAACTGTGTACCGAGTAATTTAGTCGTAATTCATGTCATTATTCAACTGTGTACCGAGTAATTTAGTCATGGTTCATGTCATTTATCAACTGTGTACTGAGTAATTTAGTCGTTGTTCATGTCATTTATCAACTGTGTACCGAGTAATTTAGTCGTAGTTCATGTCATTTATCAACTGTGTACCGAGTAACTTAGTCGTTGTTCATGTCATTTATCAACTGTGTACCGAGTAATTTAGTCGTTGTGCATGTCATTTATCAACTGTGTACCGAGTAATTTAGTCGTAGTTCGTGTCATTTATCAACTGTGTACCGAGTAATTTAGTCGTAGTTCATGTCATTTATCAACTGTGTACCGCGTAATTTAGTCGTAGTTTGTGTCATTTATCAACTGTGCACCGCGTAATTTAGTTGTAGTTCACGTCCTTTATCAAACTGTGTACCGAGTAATTTAGTCGTAATTCATGTCATTTATCAAATTGTGTACCACGTAATTTAGTTGTAGTTCGTGTCATTTATCAACTGTGTACCGCCTAATTTAGTTGTATTTCGTGTCATTTATCAACTGCGTACCGCGTAATTTAGTAGTAGTTCATGTCATTTATCAAATTGTGTACCACGTAATTTAGTTGTAGTTCGTGTCATTTATCAACTGTGTACCGTGTAATTTAGTTGTAGTTCGTGTCATTTATCAACTTCGTACCGCGTAATTTAGTCGTAGTTCATGTCATTTATCAACTGTGTACCGAGTAATTTAGTCGTTGTTAATGTCATTTATCAACTGCGTACCGAGTAATTTAGTCGTAGTTCATGTCATTTGTCAACTGTGTACCGAGTAATTTAGTCGTAGTTCATGTCATTTATCAACTGCGTACCGAGTAATTTAGTCGTAGTTCATGTCATGTATCAACTGTGTACTGCGTAATTTAGTCATAGTTCGTGTCATTTATCAACTGTGTACCGAGTAATTTAGTCGTAGTTCATGTCATTTATCAACTGTGTACCACCTAATTTAGTTGTAGTTCGTGTCATTCATCAACTGTGTACCGCGTAATTTAGTCGTAGTTCGTGTCATTTATCAACTGCGTACCGCGTAATTTAGTCGTAGTTCGTGTCATTTATCAACTGTGTACCGCGTAATTTAGTCGTTGTTCGTGTCATTTATCAAACTGTGTACCGCGTAATTTAGTCGTAGTTCATGTCATTTATCAACTGTGTACCGCGTAATTTAGTCGTAGTTCGTGTCATTTATCAACTGTGTACCGAGTAATTTAGTCGTAGTTCATGTCATTATTCAACTGTGTACCTAGTAACTTAGTCGTTGTTCATGTCATTTATCAACTGTGTACCGAGTAATTTAGTCATGGTTCATGTCATTTATCAACTGTGTACCGAATAATTTAGTCATGGTTCATGTCATTTATCAACTGTGTACTGAGTAATTTAGTCGTTGTTCATGTCATTTATCAACTGTGTACCGAGTAATTTAGTCATGGTTCATGTCATTTATCAACTGTGTATCGAGTAATTTAGTCATGGTTCATGTCATTTATCAACTGTGTACCGAGTAATTTAGTCGTTGTTCATGTCATTTATCAACTGTGTACCGCGTAATTTAGTCGTAGTTCGTGTCATTTATCAACTGTGTACCGCGTAATTTAGTCGTAGTTCGTGTCATTTATCAACTATGTACCGCGTAATTTAGTCGTAGTTCATGTCATTTATCAACTATGTACCGCGTAATTTAGTCGTAGTTCGTGTCATTTATCAACTATGTACCGCGTAATTTAGTCATAGTTCGTGTCATTTATCAACTGCATAGCGCGTAATTTAGTCGTAGTTCATGTCATTTATCAAACTGTGTACCACGTAATTTAGTTGTAGTTCATGTCATTTATCAAACTGTGTACCGAGTAATTTAGTTGTAGTTCGTGTCATTTATCAACTGCATAGCGCGTAATTTAGTCGTTGTTCATGTCATTTATCAACTGTGTACCGAGTAATTTAGTCGTAGTTCATGTCATTTATCAACTGTGTACCGCGTAATTTAGTCGTAGTTCATGTCATTTATCAACTGTGTACCGAGTAATTTAGTCGTTGTTAATGTCATTTATCAACTGCGTACCGAGTAATTTAGTCATAGTTCATGTCATTTATCAACTGTGTACCGAGTAATTTAGTCGTAGTTCATGTCATTTATCAACTACGTACCGAGTAATTTAGTCGTAGTTCATGTCATTTATCAACTGTGTACCGCGTAATTTAGTCATAGTTCGTGTCATTTATCAACTGTGTACCGAGTAATTTAGTCGTAGTTCATGTCATTTATCAACTGTGTACCACCTAATTTAGTTGTAGTTCGTGTCATTTATCAACTGTGTACCGCGTAATTTAGTCGTAGTTCATGTCATTTATCAACTGCGTACCGCGTAATTTAGTCGTAGTTCGTGTCATTTATCAACTGTGTACCGCGTAATTTAGTCGTTGTTCGTGTCATTTATCAAACTGTGTACCGCGTAATTTAGTCGTAGTTCATGTAATTTATCAACTGTGTACCGCGTAATTTAGTCGTAGTTCGTGTCATTTATCAACTGTGTACCGAGTAATTTAGTCGTAGTTCATGTCATTTATCAACTGTGTACCGAGTAATTTAGTCGTTGTTCATGTCAATTATCAACTGCGTACCGAGTAATTTAGTCGTAGTTCGTGTCATTTATCAACTGAGTACCGAGTAATTTAGTCGTTGTTCATGTCATTTATCAACTGTGTACCGAGTAACTTAGTCGTTGTTCATGTCATTGATCAACTGTGTACCGAGTAATTTAGTCGTAGTTCGTGTCATTTATCAACTGGGTACCGCATAATTTAGTCGTAGTTCATGTCATTTATCAACTATGTACGGAGTAATTTCGTTGTTGTTCGTGTCATTTATCAACTGCGTGCCGCGTAATTTAGTTGCTGTTCGTGTCATTTATCAATTGTGTACGAGTAATTTAGTCGTAGTTCATTTCATTTATCAACTGTGTACCGAGTAATTTAGTCGTAGTTCATGTCATTTATCAACTGTGTACCGAGTAATTTAGTCGTAGTTCGTGTCATTTATCAACTGTGTACCGAGTAATTTAGTCGTAGTTCGTGTCATTTATCAACTATGTACCGAGTAATTTCGTTGTTGTTCGTGTCATTTATCAACTGCGTGCCGCGTAATTTAGTTGCTGTTCGTGTCATTTATCAACTGTGTACCGAGTAATTTAGTCGTAGTTCATGTCATTTATCAACTGTGTACCGCGTAATTTAGTTGTAGTTCACGTCCTTTATCAACTGTGTACCGAGTAATTTAGTCGTAGTTCATGTCATTTATCAACTGTGTACCGAGTAATTTAGTTGTAGTTCATGTCCTTTATCAACTGTGTACCGAGTAATTTAGTCGTAGTTCATGTCATTTATCAACTGTGTACCGAGTAATTTAGTCGTAGTTCGTGTCATTTATAAACTGTGTATCGAGTAATTTAGTCGTAGTTCATGTCATTTATCAACTGTGTACCGAGTAATTTAGTCGTAGTTCGTGTCATTTATCAACTGTGTACCGAGTAATTTAGTCGTAGTTCGTGTCATTTATCAACTGTGTACCACGTAATTTAGTCATAGTTCGGGTCATTTATCAACTGCGTACCGCGTAATTTAGTCGTAGTTCGTGTCATTTATCAAACTGTGTACCGAGTAATTTAGTCGTAGTTCATGTCATTTATCAACTGTGTACCGAGTAATTTAGTCGTTGTTCATGTCATTTATCAATTGCGTACCGCGTAATTTAGTCGTTGTTCATGTCATTTATCAACTGCGTACCGCGTAATTTAGTCGTAGTTCGTGTCATTTATCAACTGTGTACCGCGTAATTTAGTCGTAGTTCGTGTCATTTATCAACTGTGTACCTCGTAATTTGGTCGTAGTTCGTGTCATTTATCAACTGTGTACCGAGTAATTTAGTCGTTGTTCATGTCATTTATCAACTGTGTACCGCGTAATTTAGTCGTAGTTCGTGTCATTTATCAACTGCGTACCGCGTAATTTAGTTGTTGTTCGTGTCATTTATCAACTGTGTACGAGTAATTTAGTCGTAGTTCATGTCATTTATCAACTGTGTACCGAGTAATTTAGTCGTAGTTCATGTCATTTATCAACTGTGTACCGAGTAATTTAGTCGTAGTTCGTGTCATTTATCAACTGTGTACCGAGTAATTTAGTCGTAGTTCGTGTCATTTATCAACTGTGTACCGAGTAATTTAGTCGTAGTTCGTGTCATTTATCAACTGTGTACCGAGTAATTTAGTCGTAGTTCGTGTCATTTATCAACTGTGTACCGAGTAATTTAGTCGTAGTTCGTGTCATTTATCAACTGTGTACCGAGTAATTTAGTCGTAGTTCGTGTCATTTATCAACTGTGTACCGAGTAATTTAGTCGTTGTTCGTGTCATTTATCAACTGTGTACCGCGTAATTTAGTTGTTGTTCGTGTCATTTATCAACTGTGTACCGAGTAATTTAGTCGTAGTTCATGTCATTTATCAACTGTGTACCGAGTAATTTAGTCGTAGTTCATGTCATTTATCAACTGTGTACCGAGTAATTTAGTCGTAGTTCATGTCATTTATCAACTGTGTACCGAGTAATTTAGTCGTAGTTCATGTCATTTATCAACTGTGTACCGAGTAATTTAGTCGTAGTTCATGTCATTTATCAACTGTGTACCGAGTAATTTAGTCGTAGTTCGTGTCATTTATCAACTGTGTACCGAGTAATTTAGTCGTAGTTCGTGTCATTTATCAACTGTGTACCGCGTAATTTAGTCGTAGTTCGTGTCATTTATCAACTGCGTACCGCGTAATTTAGTCGTAGTTCGTGTCATTTATCAAACTGTGTACCGAGTAATTTAGTCGTAGTTCATATCATTTATCAACTGTGTACCGAGCAATTTAGTCGTTGTTCATGTCATTTATCAATTGCGTACCGCGTAATTTAGTCGTTGTTCATGTCATTTATCAACTGCGTACCGCGTAATTTAGTCGTAGTTCGTGTCATTTATCAACTGTGTACCACGTAATTTAGTTGTAGTTCGTGTCATTTATCAACTGTGTACCTCGTAATTTGGTCGTAGTTCGTGTCATTTATCAACTGTGTACCGAGTAATTTAGTCGTTATTCATGTCATTTATCAACTGCATACCGCGTAATTTAGTCGTAGTTCATATCATTTATCAACTGTGTACCGAGTAATTTAGTCGTTATTCATGTCATTTATCAACTGCATACCGCGTAATTTAGTCGTAGTTCATGTCATTTATCAACTGTGTACCGCGTAATTTAGTCATAGTTCGTGTCATTTATCAACTGTGTACCGCGTAATTTAGTCGTAGTTCATGTCATTTATCAACTGTGTACCGAGTAATTTAGTCGTAGTTCGTGTCATTTATCAACTGTGTACCGAGTAATTTAGTCGTAGTTCGTGTCATTTATCAAATGTGTACCGAGTAATTTAGTCGTAGTTCGTGTCATTTATCAACTGTGTACCGAGTAATTTAGTCGTAGTTCGTGTCATTTATCAAATGTGTACCGAGTAATTTAGTCGTAGTTCGTGTCATTTATCAACTGTGTACCGAGTAATTTAGTCGTAGTTCGTGTCATTTATCAACTGTGTACCGAGTAATTTAGTCGTAGTTCGTGTCATTTATCAACTGTGTACCGAGTAATTTAGTCGTAGTTCGTGTCATTTATCAAATGTGTACCGAGTAATTTAGTCGTAGTTCATGTCATTTATCAACTGTGTACCGAGTAATTTAGTCGTAGTTCGTGTCATTTATCAACTGTGTACCGAGTAATTTAGTCGTAGTTCGGTCATTTATCAACTGGTACCGAGTAATTTAGTCGTAGTTCATGTCATTTATCAACTGTGTACCGAGTAATTTAGTCGTAGTTCATGTCATTTATCAACTGTGTACCGCGTAATTTAGTCGTAGTTCATGTCATTTATCAACTGTGTACCGAGTAATTTAGTCGTAGTTCATGTCATTTATCAACTGTGTACCGAGTAATTTAGTCGTAGTTCATGTCATTTATCAACTGTGTACCGAGTAATTTAGTCGTAGTTCATGTCATTTATCAACTGTGTACCGAGTAATTTAGTCGTAGTTCGTGTCATTTATCAACTGTGTACCGAGTAATTTAGTCGTAGTTCATGTCATTTATCAACTGTGTACCGAGTAATTTAGTCGTAGTTCGTGTCATTTATCAACTGTGTACCGAGTAATTTAGTCGTAGTTCGTGTCATTTATCAACTGTGTACCGCGTAATTTAGTCGTAGTTCATGTCATTTATCAACTGTGTACGGTAATTTAGTCGTAGTTCGTGTCATTTATCAACTGTGTACCGAGTAATTTAGTCGTAGTTCATGTCATTTATCAACTGTGTACCGAGTAATTTAGTCGTAGTTCATGTCATTTATCAACTGTGTACCGAGTAATTTAGTCGTGTTCATGTCATTTATCAACTGTGTACCGAGTAATTTAGTCGTAGTTCGTGTCATTTATCAACTGTGTACCGAGTAATTTAGTCGTAGTTCATGTCATTTATCAACTGTGTACCGCGTAATTTAGTCGTAGTTCGTGTCATTTATCAACTGTGTACCGCGTAATTTAGTCGTAGTTCGTGTCATTTATCAACTGTGTACCGAGTAATTTAGTCGTAGTTCGTGTCATTTATCAACTGTGTACCGCGTAATTTAGTCGTAGTTCATGTCATTTATCAACTGTGTACCGCGTAATTTAGTCGTAGTTCGTGTCATTTATCAACTGTGTACCGAGTAATTTAGTCGTAGTTCGTGTCATTTATCAACTGTGTACCGTAATTTAGTCGTAGTTCGTGTCATTTATCAACTGTGTACCGGTAATTTAGTCGTAGTTCGTGTCATTTATCAACTGGTACCGGTAATTTAGTCGTAGTTTGTGGTTTTTTGTTTGTTTTTTGTGTGGTTTGTTTTTGTTTTTTGTGTGAGTAATTTAGTCGTAGTTCGTGTCATTTATCAACTGTGTACCGAGTAATTTAGTCGTAGTCGTGTCATTTATCAACTGTGTACGAGTAATTTAGTCGTGTTCATGTCATTTATCAACTGTGTACCGAGTAATTTAGTCGTGTTCATGTCATTTATCAACTGTGTACCGAGTAATTTAGTCGTAGTTCATGTCATTTATCAACTGTGTACCGAGTAATTTAGTCGTAGTTCATGTCATTTATCAACTGTGTACCGAGTAATTAGTCGTAGTTCATGTCATTTATCAACTGTGTACGAGTATTGTGTGTTTGTTTTTTGTTGTATTTAGTCGTAGTTCGTGTCATTTATCAACTGTGTACCGAGTAATTTAGTCGTAGTTCGTGTCATTTATCAACTGTGTACCGAGTAATTTAGTCGTAGTTCATGTCATTTATCAACTGTGTACCGAGTAATTTAGTCGTAGTTCGTGTCATTTATCAACTGTGTACCGCGTAATTTAGTTTTAGTTCATGTCATTTATCAACTGTGTACCGAGTAATTTAGTCGTAGTTCATGTCATTTATCAACTGTGTACCGAGTAATTTAGTCGTAGTTCGTGTCATTTATCATGTTAGTAATTTAGTCTAGTTGTGTCATTTATCAACTGTGTACCGAGTAATTTAGTCGTAGTTCATGTCATTTATCAACTGTGTACCGAGTAATTTGTTGTAGTTCGTGTCATTTATCAACTGTGTACCGAGTAATTTAGTCGTAGTTCATGTCATTTATCAACTGTGTACCGAGTAATTTAGTCGTAGTTCGTGTCATTTATCAACTGTGTACGAGTAATTTAGTCGTAGTTCATGTCATTTATCAACTGTGTACCGAGTAATTTAGTCGTAGTTCGTGTCATTTATCAACTGTGTACCGAGTAATTTAGTCGTTGTTCATGTCATTTATCAACTGTGTACCGGTATTAGTCGTAGTTCGTGATTTATCAACTGTGTACCGGTAATTTAGTCGTAGTTCTGTCATTTATCAACTGTGTACCGAGTAATTTAGTCGTGTTATGTCATTATCAACTGTGTACCGAGTAATTTAGTCGTAGTTCGTGTCATTTATCAACTGTGTACCGAGTAATTTAGTCGTAGTTCATGTCATTTATCAACTGTGTAAGTTCATGTCATTTATCAACTGTGTACCGAGTAATTTAGTCGTTGTTCGTGTCATTTATCAACTGCGTGCCGCGTAATTTAGTTGCTGTTCGTGTCATTTATCAATTGTGTACGAGTAATTTAGTCGTAGTTCATTTCATTTATCAACTGTGTACCGAGTAATTTAGTCGTAGTTCATGTCATTTATCAACTGTGTACCGAGTAATTTAGTCGTAGTTCGTGTCATTTATCAACTGTGTACCGAGTAATTTAGTCGTAGTTCGTGTCATTTATCAACTGTGTACCGAGTAATTTAGTCATTGTTCGTGTCATTTATCAATCTGTGTACCGAGTAATTTAGTCGTAGTTCGTGTCATTTATCAACTGTGTACCGAGTAATTTAGTTGTTGTTCGTGTTATTTATCAACTGCGTATCGCGTAATTTAGTCGTATTTCGTGTCATTTATCAACTATGTACCGAGTAATTTCGTTGTTGTTCGTGTCATTTATCAACTGCGTGCCGCGTAATTTAGTTGCTGTTCGTGTCATTTATCAACTGTGTACCGAGTAATTTAGTCGAGTTCATGTCATTTATCAACTGTGTACCGCGTAATTTAGTTGTAGTTCACGTCCTTTATCAACTGTGTACTGAGTAATTTAGTCGTAGTTCATGTCATTTATCAACTGTGTACCGAGTAATTTAGTTGTAGTTCATGTCCTTTATCAACTGAGTACCGAGTAATTTAGTCGTAGTTCATGTCATTTATCAACTGTGTACCGAGTAATTTAGTCGTAGTTCGTGTCATTTATAAACTGTGTATCGAGTAATTTAGTCGTAGTTCATGTCATTTATCAACTGTGTACCGAGTAATTTAGTCGTAGTTCGTGTCATTTATCAACTGTGTACCGAGTAATTTAGTCGTAGTTCGTGTCATTTATCAACTGTGTACCACGTAATTTAGTCATAGTTCGGGTCATTTATC
>CM026404.1:67021877-67068413 GCA_014843695.1 Archivesica marissinica
AATTTAGTCGTAGTTCATGTCATTTATCAACTGTGTACCGCGTAATTTAGTTGTAGTTCGTGTAATTTATCAACTGTGTACCGAGTAATTTAGTCGTAGTTCGTGTCATTTATCAACTGTGTACCGACTAATTTAGTCGTAGTTCATGTCATTTATCAACTGTGTACCGAGTAATTTAGTCGTAGTTCGTGTCATTTATCAACTGTGTACCGCGTAATTTAGTCATAGTTCATGTCATTTATCAACTGTGTACCGAGTAATTTAGTCGTAGTTCATGTCATTTATCAACTGCGTACCGAGTAATTTAGTCGTAGTTCATGTCATTTATCAACTGTGTACCGCGTAATTTAGTCATAGTTCGTGTCATTTATCAACTGTGTACCGCGTAATTTAGTCGTAGTTCATTTCATTTATCAACTGTGTAACGAGTAATTTAGTCGTAGTTCGTGTCATTTATCAACTGTGTACCGAGTAATTTAGTCGTAGTTCGTGTCATTTATCAACTGTGTACCGAGTAATTTAGTCGTAGTTCATGTCATTTATCAACTGTGTACCGAGTAATTTAGTCGTAGTTCGTGTCATTTATCAACTGTGTACCGAGTAATTTAGTCGTAGTTCGTGTCATTTATCAACTGTGTACCGAGTAATTTAGTCGTAGTTCGTGTCATTTATTAAATGTGTACCGAGTAATTTAGTCGTAGTTCATGTCATTTATCAACTGTGTACCGAGTAATTTAGTCGTAGTTCATGTCATTTATCAACTGTGTACCGAGTAATTTAGTCGTAGTTCATGTCATTTATCAACTGTGTACCGCGTAATTTAGTCGTAGTTCATGTCATTTATCAACTGTGTACCGCGTAATTTAGTCGTAGTTCGTGTCATTTATCAACTGTGTACCGAGTAATTTAGTCGTTCATGTCATTTATCAACTGTGTACCGAGTAATTTAGTCGTAGTTCGTGTCATTTATCAACTGTGTACCGCGTAATTTAGTCATAGTTCATGTCATTTATCAACTGTGTACCGAGTAATTTAGTCGTAGTTCGTGTCATTTATCAACTGTGTACCGAGTAATTTAGTCGTAGTTCGTGTCATTTATCAACTGTGTACCGAGTAATTTAGTCGTAGTTCATGTCATTTATCAACTGTGTACCGAGTAATGTAGTCGTAGTTCGTGTCATTTATCAACTGTGTACCGCATAATTTAGTAGTAGTTCATGTCATTTATCAACTGTGTATCGCGTAATTTAGTCGTAGTTTGTGTCATTTATCAACTGTGTACCGCGTAATTTAGTCGTTGTTCGTGTCATTTATCAAACTGTGTACCGCGTAATTTAGTCGTAGTTCATGTAATTTATCAACTGTGTACCGCGTAATTTAGTCGTAGTTCGTGTCATTTATCAACTGTGTACCGAGTAATTTAGTCGTAGTTCATGTCATTTATCAACAGTGTACCGAGTAATTTAGTCATGGTTTATGTCATTTATCAACTGTGTACTGAGTAATTTAGTCGTTGTTCATGTCATTTATCAACTGTGTACCGAGTAATTTAGTCGAAGTTCGTGTCATTTATCAACTGAGTACCGAGTAATTTAGTCGTAGTTCATGTCATTTATCAACTGTGTACCGAGTAACTTAGTCGTTGTTCATGTCATTTATCAACTGTGTACCGAGTAATTTAGTCGTAGTTCGTGTCATTTATCAACTGGGTACCGCATAATTTAGTCGTAGTTCATGTCATTTATCAACTATGTACCGAGTAATTTCGTTGTTGTTCGTGTCATTTATCAACTGGTGCCGCGTAATTTAGTTGCTGTTCGTGTCATTTATCAATTGTGTACGAGTAATTTAGTCGTAGTTCATTTCATTTATCAACTGTGTACCGAGTAATTTAGTCGTAGTTCATGTCATTTATCAACTGTGTACCGAGTAATTTAGTCGTAGTTCGTGTCATTTATCAACTGTGTACCGCGTAATTTAGTCGTAGTTCATGTTATTTATCAACTGTGTACCGCGTAATTTAGTCGTAGTTCGTGTCATTTATCAACTGTGTACCGAGTAATTTAGTCGTAGTACGTGTCATTTATCAACTGTGTACCGAGTAACTTAGTCGTTGTTCATGTCATTTATCAACTGTGTACCGAGTAATTTAGTCATGGTTCATGTCATTTATCAACTGTGTACCGAGTAATTTAGTCGTATTTCATGTCATTTATCAACTGTGTAGCGAGTAACTTAGTCGTTGTTCATGTCATTTATCAACTGTTTACCGAGTAACTTAGTCGTTGTTCATGTCATTTATCAACTGTGTACCGAGTAATTTAGTCGTAGTTCATGTCATTTATCAACTGTGTACCGAGTAATTTAGTCGTAGTTCGTGTCATTTATCAACTGTGTACCGAGTAATGTAGTCGTAGTTCGTGTCATTTATCAACTGTCTACCGAGTAATGTAGTCGTAGTTCATGTCATTTATCAACTGTGTACCGAGTAATTTAGTCGTAGTTCGTGTCATTTATCAACTGTGCACCGCGTAATTTATTTTTAGTTCACGTCCTTTATCAAACTGTGTACCGAGTAATTTAGTCGTAGTTCATATCATTTATCAACTGTGTACCGAGTAATTTAGTCGTAGTTCGTGTCATTTATCAAACTGTGTACCGAGTAATTTAGTCGTAGTTCGTGTCATTTATCAACTGGGTACCGCGTAATTTAGTCGTAGTTCATGTCATTTATCAACTATGTACCGAGTAATTCTGTTGTTGTTCGTGTCATTTATCAACTGTGTACCGCGTAATTTAGTCGTAGTTCATGTCATTTATCAACTGCGTACCGCGTAATTTAGTCGTAGTTCATGTCATTTATCAACTGTGTACCGAGTAATTTAGTCGTTGTGCATGTCATTTATCAACTGTGTACCGAGTAATTTAGTCATAGTTCGTGTCATTTATCAACTGTATACCGAGTAATTTAGTCGTAGTTCATGTCATTTATCAACTGTGTACCGAGTAATTTAGTCGTTGTTCATGTCATTTATCAACTGTGTACCGAGTAATTTAGTTGTAGTTTGTGTCATTTATCAACTGTGTACCGAGTAATTTAGTTGTAGTTCGTGTCATTTATCAACTGTGTACCGCGTAATTTAGTCGTAGTTCGTGTGATTTATCAAACTGCGTACCACGTAATTTAGTCATAGTTCATGTAATTTATCAAACTGTGTACCACTTAATTTAGTCATAGTTCGTGTCATTTATCAACTGCGTACCGCGTAATTTAGTCGTAGTTCATGTCATTTATCAAACTGTGTACCACGTAATTTAGTCGTAGTTCGTGTCATTTATCAACTTCGTACCGAGTAATTTAGTCGTTGTTCATGTCATTTATCAACTGTGTACCGAGCAATTTAGTCGTAGTTCGTGTCATTTATCAACTGTGTACCGAGTAATGTAGTCGTAGTTCATGTCATTTATCAACTGTGTACCGAGTAATTTAGTCGTAGTTCGTGTCATTGATCAACTGTGCACCGCGTAATTTAGTTGTAGTTCACGTCCTTTATCAACTGTGTACCGAGTAATTTAGTCGTAGTTCATGTCATTTATCAACTGTGTACCGAGTAATTTAGTCGTAGTTCGTGTCATTTATCAAACTGTGTACCGAGTAATTTAGTCGTAGTTCGTGTCATTTATCAACTGCGTACCGCGTAATTTAGTCGTAGTTCATGTCATTTATCAACTGTGTACCGAGTAATTTCCTTGTAGTTCGTGTCATTTATCAACTGTGTACCGCGTAATTTAGTAGTAGTTCATGTCATTTATCAACTGCGTATCGCGTAATTTAGTCGTAGTTCGTGTCATTTATCAACTGTGTACCGCGTAATTTAGTCGTTGTTCGTGTCATTTATCAACTGTGTACCGAGTAATTTAGTCGTAGTTCATGTCATTTATCAACTGTGTACCGAGTAATTTAGTCGTTGTTCATGTCATTTATCAACTGTGTACCGAGTAATTTAGTCGTAGTTCGTGTCATTTATCAACTGAGTACCGAGTAATTTAGTCGTAGTTCATGTCATTTATCAACTGTGTACCGAGTAACTTAGTCGTTGTTCATGTCATTTATCAACTGTGTACCGAGTAATTTAGTCGTAGTTCGTGTCATTTATCAAGTGGGTACCGCATAATTTAGTCGTAGTTCATGTCATTTATCAACTATGTACTGAGTAATTTCGTTGTTGTTCGTGTCATTTATCAACTGCCTGCCGCGTAATTTAGTTGCTGTTCGTGTCATTTATCAATTGTGTACGAGTAATTTAGTCGTAGTTCATTTCATTTATCAACTGTGTACCGAGTAATTTAGTCATTGTTCGTGTCATTTATCAAACTGTGTACCGAGTAATTTAGTCGTAGTTCGTGTTATTTATCAACTGTGTACCGAGTAATTTAGTCGTATTTCGTGTCATTTATCAACTATGTACCGAGTAATTTCGTTGTTGTTCGTGTCATTTATCAACTGGTGGTTTTGTTTGTTCGTGTCATTTATCAACTGTGTACCGAGTAATTTAGTCGTAGTTCATGTCATTTATCAACTGTGTACCGCGTAATTTAGTTGTAGTTCACGTCCTTTATCAACTGTGTACCGAGTAATTTAGTCGTAGTTCATGTCATTTGTCAACTGTGTACCGAGTAATTTAGTTGTAGTTCACGTCCTTTATCAACTGTGTACCGAGTAATTTAGTCGTAGTTCATGTCATTTATCAACTGTGTACCGAGTAATTTAGTCGTAGTTCGTGTCATTTATAAACTGTGTATCGAGTAATTTAGTCGTAGTTCATGTCATTTATCAACTGTGTACCGAGTAATTTAGTCGTTGTTCGTGTCATTTATCAACTATGTACCGCGTACTTTAGTCGTAGTTCATGTCATTTATCAAACTGCGTACCGCGTAATTTAGTCATAGTTCATGTAATTTATCAAACTGTGTACTACGTAATTTAGTCATAGTTCGTGTCATTTATCAACTGTGTACCACGTAATTTAGTTGTAGTTTGTGTCATTTATCAACTGCCTACCGCGTAATTTAGTTGTAGTTCGTGTCATTTATCAACTGCGTACCGCGTAATTTATTCGTAGTTCATGTCATTTATCAACTGTGTACCGAGTAATTTAGTCGTAGTTCGTGTCATTTATCAACTGCGTACCGAGTAATTTAGTCGTAGTTTGTGTCATTTATCAACTGTGTACCGAGTAATTTAGTCGTAGTTCGTGTCATTTATCAACTGTGTACCACGTAATTTAGTCATAGTTCGGGTCATTTATCAACTGCGTACCGCGTAATTTAGTCGTAGTTCGTGTCATTTATCAAACTGTGTACCGAGTAATTTAGTCGTAGTTCATATCATTTATCAACTGTGTACCGAGCAATTTAGTCGTTGTTCATGTCATTTATCAATTGCGTACCGCGTAATTTAGTCGTAGTTCATATCATTTATCAACTGTGTACCGAGCAATTTAGTCGTTGTTCATGTCATTTATCAACTGTGTACCACGTAATTTAGTTGTAGTTCGTGTCATTTATCAACTGTGTACCTCGTAATTTAGTCGTAGTTCGTGTCATTTATCAACTGTGTACCGAGTAATTTTGTCGTTATTCATGTCATTTATCAACTGCATACCGCGTAATTTAGTCGTAGTTCATATCATTTATCAACTATGTACCGAGTAATTTAGTCTTTATTCATGTCATTTATCAACTGCATACCGCGTAATTTAGTCGTAGTTCATGTCATTTATCAACTGTGTACCGCGTAATTTAGTCATAGTTCGTGTCATTTATCAACTGTGTACCGCGTAATTTAGTCGTAGTTCGTGTCATTTATCAACTGCGTACCGCGTAATTTAGTCGTAGGTCATTTCATTTATCAACTGCGTACCGAGTAATTTAGTCGTAATTCGTGTCATTTATCAACTGTGTACCGAGTAATTTAGTCGTAGTTCATATCATTTATCAACTGTGTACCGAGCAATTTAGTCGTTGTTCATGTCATTTATCAATTGCGTACCGCGTAATTTAATCGTTGTTCATGTCATTTATCAACTGTGTACCACGTAATTTAGTTGTAGTTCGTGTCATTTATCAACTGTGTACCTCGTAATTTAGTCGTAGTTCGTGTCATTTATCAACTGTGTACCGAGTAATTTTGTCGTTATTCATGTCATTTATCAACTGCATACCGCGTAATTTAGTCGTAGTTCATATCATTTATCAACTATGTACCGAGTAATTTAGTCGTTATTCATGTCATTTATCAACTGCATACCGCGTAATTTAGTCGTAGTTCATGTCATTTATCAACTGTGTACCGCGTAATTTAGTCATAGTTCGTGTCATTTATCAACTGTGTACCGCGTAATTTAGTCGTAGTTCGTGTCATTTATCAACTGCGTACCGCGTAATTTAGTCGTAGGTCATTTCATTTATCAACTGCGTACCGAGTAATTTAGTCGTAATTCGTGTCATTTATCAACTGTGTACTGAGTAATTTAGTCGTAGTTCGTGTCATTTATCAAATGTGTACCGAGTAATTTAGTCGTAGTTCGTGTCATTTATCAACTGTGTACCGAGTAATTTAGTCGTAGTTCGTGTCATTTATCAAATGTGTACCGAGTAATTTAGTCGTAGTTCGTGTCATTTATCAACTGTGTACCGAGTAATTTAGTCGTAGTTCGTGTCATTTATCAACTGTGTACCGAGTAATTTAGTCGTAGTTCGTGTCATTTATTAAATGTGTACCGAGTAATTCAGTCATAGTTCATGTCATTTATCAACTGTGTACCGAGTAATTTAGTCGTAGTTCATGTCATTTATCAACTGTGTACCGAGTAATTTAGTCGTAGTTCATGTCATTTATCAACTGTGTACCGAGTAATTTAGTCGTAGTTCATGTCATTTATCAACTGTGTACCGCGTAATTTAGTCGTAGTTCATGTCATTTATCAACTGTGTACCGAGTAATTTAGTCGTAGTTCGTGTCATTTATCAACTGTGTACCGAGTAATTTAGTCATAGTTCATGTCATTTATCAACTGTGTACCGAGTAATGTAGTCGTAGTTCGTGTCATTTATCAACTGTGTACCGAGTAATGTAGTCGTAGTTCGTGTCATTTATCAACTGTGTACCGAGTAATGTAGTCGTAGTTCATGTCATTTATCAACTGTGTACCGCGTAATTTAGTCGTGCTTTATATCATAATTATATTAACGGTCCCATGTATACACTGCGCATGCCCAATGTAATATCGCAATTCGAGCACGTTTATGAGGGCGTGATGTTGATATTCGTGCTAACAATAATGGAACTACTTTATACATTCGATAATAACAACTTGCAATGTAATTTGATGCAATTGGAAGTTGTTTAGATACCGTGCGTTGCTGGGTTGATGATAAACGTTGATATACACTCGAATATAGCGTGATAACCGACATATTCCAAGATCGAATTGTTTTATGGATTACAGACATTCATAAGCATGGCACTGATGCCGGTGGCTACCAAGTGATAGTAAGATGGAATACATTGTACTTAAGTCAGATTTCCCCATCTTTAAAAAAGTCAGATTTTCCCATCTTTATAAGTCAGATTTTCCCATCTTTATAAAAATCAGATTTTCCCATCTTTATAAAAGTCAGATTTTCCATGTTTATAAAATTCAGAGTTTTCGTCTTTATATATATATATATATATATCCATATATATATAGTTTATTACAAAGGTACCTTGCCTATCAGTATAACATATACAGCATAGTATCACATAGCCTAGTGACCGTGGCCTAGTGGTTAAGGTACCTTGCCTATCAGTATAACATATACAGCATAGTATCACATAGCCTAGTGACCGTGGCCTAGTGGTTAAGGTACCTTGCCTATCAGTATAACGTATACAGCATAGTATCACATAGCCTAGTGACCGTGGCCTAGTGGTTAAGGTACCTTGCCTAGTGACCGTGGCCTAGTGGTTAAGGTACCTTGCCTATCAGTATAACGTATACAACATAGTATCACATGGCCTGGTGGTCGTGGCCTAGTGGTTAAGGTACCTTGCCTATCAGTATAACGTATACAACATATTAGCACATGGCCTAGTGGCCGTGGCCTAGTGGTTAAGGTACCTTGCCTATAAGTATAATGTATACAACATAGTATCGATGGCCTAGTGGTCGTGGCCTAGTGGTTAAGGCGTTCGCATATAGAGCTGGAGGTCGATGGTTGGAACCCCCTGACGAGGGGTTCGTTCTGATATGGCCGGTTGGTGAGCCGCCAGCTAGTTATATAATGGCTACCGATTGCCTTTGCCTATCAGCTTGGCGTCTAGTCTAAAAGCATAGGATTCCGGAAGTACTGATGTTCATTAAAAATGTGTCTCATAAGTCAGTAATGGCTGGCACTTTCAATAGGGGTGACACTATAATAAACAAAACATTTTACTTTACTTGTATACATGTTATCGTAAAGAGTATTTATTAGAAACATTTATAGACAATATAATATTTCTTTCTTACTGAAATTCACTATCATGCATGTGTTCTGTAAAAAATCACATGCTCAGTGAGAAGAATAGTTTATTAATGGTAACACAAGACACCATTCGGTATTTCGTTTTTTTAAGTTATACATCATCAACTTTCAAACAATACATGTACTAGTAGCTTATAACAACTATCTGAACTTTAATACGTGCTGTCTTTTCCAATAATATAGTTTTATGTAAAGAATCTAATTCGTGATTCCGGCAGAAGGCATTCTAGCAAAAAAGTGAAATTCATCTTCTATATATGCTATTACATAAGTGGCATTTGCGATCATCTAACGGAATATATTTTGGTTTATGCCATCTACCTGATTCAATTTCTAATCTATGAACTAAAAGAACCACCGGTGGTAAACACACTTCCTAAATAAGTAAACTGCTTTACAATTTCAATTATTTCTCTATTATATGCAAACTGAACAGTTCACATATTTGCTCCACCTTTCTTAAATATTATTATTGTTTATTTACTTATGTTCACAATTAACTTCCACTTTGGACAATAATCATACAATATATTTAACCCCTATAAAAGTAAGATTTTCCCATTGTTATACTTTTCAGAATATCTATGTTTATAAAAATCAGATTTTCCCATCTTTATAAAAATCAGAATGTTATCAAATTCATTTTTTTCCATCTGTGTATGTGTGTGCGGGCATGCGTGCGTTCGTGTGTGTGTTTTACGTTTATTTATCGTCGCTACCGGTTGCCCATATACGATGAAGAGATTAGTCATTTTAGATTTTTCGAGAATAGTGTAATGATACAGATAGAGACCCATTCCAGAGTCTCCTATTGTTCTTTTACGTGCACGGTGTAAAGCACCGACACGAGACCTCGGTTTAAAGTCCCATCAGAAAGATCGTTAATTTTATTAGGGTCAGACTGTGGATCGAACCTGCGATCCCTGGATTACCAGTCCAGCGTGTTAACCGTATGTAGTGGACACGCACAACGAAATATATATATCACATGCGCGTGTAGTCCTTGACCCATCACCCGCACTGCCACAATACTATCCAACTATTAAAAATAATGGTCTCTGAAACTGTACTCAGTTTTTCACATTTCCTTTATAAACTACATGTACTTAGCTTGCAACTCGATTCATTAAATAAATTATGTTCTCACTCAAGTAACAAAGCATACACATTCCTTAGCCCGGCGATACCTCTACGGTGAGCGGAATGGTAATGTACTTATATCGGCTTCAACAATGAGTTCCCGCGGATTTGTGAGACGGCCTTTCGTTTCATTTACGAATTTATTGATATCGGCATCAGAAGTGTGTTTCCGAACGATTTGTGAGACAGATTTTATAAATTTCCATTAACGATTTAACTCATATTGACCTAAAATGGACATATTATCGTTTCATTAGCGATTTACATTTATTGGTTTCAATACTGGGTTTAGCTTCCTCAATGTTAACATGTTAATGAGCTCTCATGGGTACTTAACAACCGCTTGTCAATGTTCCTACAACCTAACTATATCAGTTTCTGATCAAACTTTGTGTATAAAGTTTAAACTTTATTTATTTTACAACGATTGCGAAGCAAGTTCTAACAATGTATATCAATGTATATATATCAATGTTCTACTATGTCCTTTGAATTTGTTCTTAAACTTTACTTTTAAATTGTAATCATTGTTTTATTAGTTTACTATACCTTTAAATTGTAATCATTATTTTATTAGATTACTTTACCTTTAAATTGTAATCATTATTTTATTAGATTACTTTACCTTTAAATTATAATCATTATTTTATTAGATTACTTTACCTTTAAATTGTAATTATTGTTTTATTAGATTACTTTACCTTTAAATTATAATCATTATTTTATTAGATTACTTTACCTTTAAATTGTAATTATTGTTTTATTAGATTACTTTACCTTTAAATTGTAATTATTATTTTATTAGATTACTTTACCTTTAAATTATAATCATTATTTTATTAGTTTCTTTACCTTTAAATTATAATCATTATTTTATTAGTTTACTTTACCTTTAAATTATAATCATTATTTTATTAGTTTACTTTACCTTTAAATTGTAATCATTGTTTTATTAGTTTACAGTCAACTTAATTCTTTAATTTTAAATCATGATGACAATTGTATGATTCTGTTATTTGTTTTTTGTTTGTTTTTGTTTTATCCTATGTACATGTATTGTAAAGCACGTTTGAACGTATGTTGCTATATGAGAAGAGTGCTATATAAATCCGGTATTATAATAATAATAATAATAATAATAACAACTTATATTAATCACTCTCGTTGGCGCCGATGAAAGCGTATATATGGTCATTCGTGTGGGAGGAAATCGGAATACCCGGAGATAATCCACCTGTTCGATCTGGCGACCACCGTACCATCTCAATTACTTCCCGGTCCGAGGCTCGAACCTGGGTTACATTGGTGAGAAGCGAGCGCGCTAACAACTGGGCTAATCGGACAGCCATTATGTGTATTTTGAGGGTTCGTCTAGGAAGTAAGTTATTTGATGTTGGAAGACATCGGTCATGGCATGTGGTCAGGGCGGACAACGAAATGTCCATTCCCCTTGAGTCATTGACTATATGCCGCATAAATGTGACGTTCTGGTGAGGGCCGTTTTCTAATGTTGTTAGACAGGACGCTGGAGCCGTTACGATTGTGCCCTTAGGCAAGGCATTTAAATTCCACGTTGCCTCTTCGCTCTCCTCGTGGCGATGGATTCCATCAGGAATGAGGTCTCGAGAGTGATTAATATAAGTTATAAGAACTTGTTTCGCAATCGAGCTAAAATAAATGTGTATAAACTAATGTTGTTAAAACTCGTGGCCCAAACCATTTGTATTATCATGCTATATTTTTGTAACATTGTGTTGTATATTATAGTATGATGAATTCAATAAAATATTATTAAACTAACATGCCGCTGTAAAATCAACCATTTTTCCATGAGTCAAGTACCAGTGTCTGTATCTCTCCGATTGCTGTCCACTAGTAGCGTCAGTGGGTTCCAGTCTGTCGATTTTTCACGTTTTAACTTCTAGCCAAAAAAAATCGCCAGACTGGAACCCAGGCTACTAGAGGACAGCAATCGGAGAGATACAGACACTGGTACTTGACTCATGGAAAATGGTTGATTTTACAGCGGCATGTTAGTTTAATAATATTTAAGATTATGTTCAGAAACTCAATACGGCCCAATTAATAGTCTCGGTGTTAAAATATATTTATTTGACTGACCGGGCAAAATATATCGACGCCTGTTCCCATGCTAGTCCTCTAGATCTAAATCAAAAACAAATATGCTGAATATAACAACATGCGCTAGCAACAACAACAATATACTGCACTATTTATAAAGATTACTGAGTACAAACTATTGAACATCCCTAAGAGATTGGACTATTTTATAAAGAGTACTGGCTTGATTTGATTAAATGCAATCCATTGAACATCCCTAAGCGACTACACTTATTTTTTATAACGAAAAGCGTCGTAATTGGATTAATACCGTACCCAGTAATTTACTCTAAATGATGCTGCATGACATTTTTAATTAACAAGTTATGTAGATTTATGTTATTGATCGAGATAATAATGTATTTATTTCTATTCCAGGTGGTTGTGAATACATTACGCACAGCTGTTACATTCGTGATTAGTTATAATAGGAACACAGACTAATATACATTTGCAGCATTATCTAGTACAG
This sequence comes from Archivesica marissinica, assembly GCA_014843695.1. Classification (NCBI taxonomy): domain Eukaryota; kingdom Metazoa; phylum Mollusca; class Bivalvia; order Venerida; family Vesicomyidae; genus Archivesica; species Archivesica marissinica. The sequence continues at coordinate 67,034,183 of CM026404.1, forward strand.
GAAAGGATGTGGAAAAAAATACAAGTCTGAATTTAACGAGTATTTAGACACTTGTATATAAGCATTCATTCAAGTACGAACGTGTAACATATTCAAGTTTGGACTTATGCTATGCATCGGTACCACCGTACTGGTATATGATTAATTCAAGTACAAAAGTGTAACATATTCAAGTTTGGACTTAAGCTATGCATCGGTACCACCGTACTGGTATATGATTAATTCAAGTACAAAAGTGTAACATATTCAAGTTTGGACTTATGCTATGCATCGGTACCACCGTACTGGTATATGATTAATTCAAATATAAACGTGTAACATATTCAAGTTTGGACTTAAGCTATGCATCGGTACCACCGTACTGGTATATGATTAATTCAAGTACAAACGTGTAACATATTCAAGTTTAGAATTAAGCTATGCATCGGTACCACCGTACTGGTATATGATTAATTCAAGTACACACGTGTAACATATTCAAGTTTGGACTTAAGCTATGCATCGGTACCACCGTACTAGTATATAATCAATATTCAAGTACGAAAGTGTAACATATTCAAGTTTGGATTTAAACTATATATATGTACTGGTATTTAATCAATTCAAGTACAAATGAGGAAAAAATATCACGTTTGGATTTAATAGGCTAAATATCGGAACTGGTGTGCATTCGACGTTTCTGGTACGAATGTGTAACACGCTTATAGTTATGTTATATATAGTTACTGGCAACTTATCCAGCCCTTTGAAGAAAACCAATTCAGGATAATATAGGCTACACGCCGGAAAACAAAGGAATTTAAATATAGTTTTTAACGAACACTATAAAACACATACGCGATGGATATAACAGCTTCGAAAATTGCAATTTAACAAAGCATATCTAGTCACTGCAAATAAATATCCCCTTGTTGCTATAGAAGTGAAAAGCTACAGCACAGATTGGTTATGGTAATTCGAAACGTCAACTACTATATTCCCTATTTGCTCTACGTGCGATGATTTCCCTGAATTATCTTGCAATGTCGGTATACGAAGCACTATTCTTGGAAATGGTATTGAATCCAAGAAATGCACTAACTATTATCCAGTGAAATTCTAATCGACTGGGACTTTACGTATTAGAACATATGTCGGAATATTCTTTAATTGGTGAATGGTTAAATATGGCGTATATATCTAGAGGTAGGTTAACCAACTAATCTGAACTACTTGCGAGCTGTCTTTAACAAGCTGTCAGATATGTGTGTGATGAAATCGCGTGTCAGCAAAATTCTTAGGAGATGTCGAAAATTGGAATATACACAATAATTATAACAACTCTATCTTAGAGCGGTATTATTCGGAGTTATCTGTGAAACGAAATTGGATGTGTTCTCATGTTACAGAGTACGCGCATTGCTCGTGTATATATATACATATATAGATATAGATAGATATGCAAGCGTTTTGAAAACAGTGACATATTGATGTCGAGCTCACGTATGAACACGTTCAAAATAGCAATGTTGAAGTTAACACGATAGCTGCTAGCACGTGCTTTGGATTATGTTGTATTAACTTGACAGGGAGCATTAATGACAGTGTTATATATCTACTACCAAGGAATAGATGCACGGAATAGGTGGTAACGGTTGCTGAGTACAATGCCAATGCTCGATGGATTGACGGGAGTTGTGCTTGTTACCGTATTCGGGTCCATATTTGTGATCACCTGCATAATTTCGGCGATAAAAGCCGTTAGGTAAGAATTTATAGGCGATAAAGTATGTTAGGTAAGCATTTAGAGGCGATAAAGTCCGTTAGGTAAGAATTTATAGGCGATAAAGTCCGTTAGGTAAGAATTTATAGACGATAAAGTCCGTTAGGTAAGAATTTAAGGCGATAAAGTCCGTTAGGTAAGAATTTATAGGCGATAAAGTCCGTTAGGTAAGAATTTAGAGGCGATAAATACAGGTATATAGGTACGTATTTAGAGGCGAGTATGGCCGTTAGATAAGCATTTAGAGGCGAGTACAACCTCTAAGGATTTAGAGGCGAGCAATGTAGCTATATTAGCATTTAGATGAGAGCACGACTGTTAGGTCAGCATTTAGAGGTAAGCACAGCATTTAGGTCAACATTTAGAGGTAAGCACAGCATTTAGGTAAGCATTTAGAGGTGAGCATATCATTTAGGTCAGCATTTAGATGTGAGCACAGTATTTAGGTCAGCATTTAGATGTGAGCACAGCATTTGGGTCAGCATTTAGATGTGAAGCATTTAGATGCGAGCACAGCATTTAGGTCAGCATTTAGAGGTGGGCACAGCATTTAGAGGTGAGCACAGCATTTATGTCAGCATTTAGATGTGAGTACAGCATTTAGGTCAGCATTTAGATGTGAGCACAGTATTTAGAGGTGAGCACAGCATTTAGGTCAGCATTTAGATGTGAGTACAGCATTTAGGTCAGCATTTAGATGTGAGCACAGCATTTAGGTCAGCATTTAGATGTGAGCACAGCATTTAGATCAGCATTTAGATGTGAGTACAGCATTTAGGTCAGCATTTAGATGTGAGTACAGCATTTAGGTCAGCATTTAGATGTGAGTACAGCATTTAGGTCAGCATTTAGATGTGAGCACAGCATTTAGGTCAGCATTTAGATGTGAGCACAGCGTTTAGGTCAGTATTTAGATGTGAGTACAGCATTTAGGTCAGCATTTAGATGTGAGCACAGCATTTAGGTCAGCATTTAGATGTGAGCACAGCATTTAGGTCAGTATTTAGATGTGAGTACAGCATTTAGGTCAGCATTTAGATGTGAGCACAGCATTTAGAGGTGAGCACAGTATTTAGAGGTGAGCACAATATTTAGATCAGCATTTAGAGGCGAGTAAAACCGCTAGAAAAGCAGAGTTTATCATTTAGAGGAGAGGAACACCAACATAAAACATTTAGAGGCGATAATATATTGCTTTTAGATAAACATTTAAGAGGCCGCAGCTATGCATGCATTTATAGGCGAGTTCCAACTCTTACCAAGTTTCGTGGTTAGTGCGATTCTCTGGTGATCACGTGTAAAAACTATCATATTTATTAGAACCAGACAATGCGGAAGTTGTATTTTGTCTCGTAGTAATTTAGTTGTAAACACAATGACGTTGCCATTTAGTGGTGGTCGTATAGCAACGAAATACATTGATTAGGCAGCTTCCTCCGATATAAAGTTAGCACGAAAAAGGAAAGAAGGTATATATACAAGCATTAATAGAGCTTGTTTCTGCATAGAGGCAGATCAGTGGTCTGGTTTCCAGTCTGTCAATATTTCACCTTTTTTACATCTGACATAATGAAATACAGTCAAACCTGTGTTAGTGGTCACCTCTATTAAGTAGCCAACCTGTATTAAGCAGCCAGTTTCCAGATTCCCAATAGGTTTTATTATATACATTTGACCTCTATTAAGCAGCCACCTGTGCTAAGCAGCCACTTTGTGAGATTCCCTTGTCTGGCTGCTTAAGACAGGGTTGACTGTATTGATATTCTCAGAAACTCAAAACGGCTCCATTAATGGTCTAGATGTTAAGCATAGATTTATAATGACTGACCAGGCAAAATATATCAACGCCTGTTCCAAGGCTATCAGATTAGCTCCAAGTACAGAAAGCAAGACGGGCTGTGGTCTAAGTTGTTTAAGGAGACGGCCTATAGATCCAGCGATCTCTAGTTAGATCCCCTATCCAGAGGCACATCTGGAATTAGGGCGCCTTATGTATCTAGAAATAACGTGTCTACTGCTTTTCTGTAGGCGTAGTACATAAGGCAAACATTTTGCCTACTAAACACATGATACTATTATGCAAAGGCTGTCCATCAATGAAACCCGGATTCGATCCTCTGACCGGGAAGTATGCGAGATGGTATTGTGGTCGCCATATCAGACATGCGAGTTGTCTCCAGGTACTCCGGTTTCATTTAACACCAATGATCACATTATACTCTTTCATCCGCGTCAACGGGAGTGATTAAAATAATAATAATATAGGCTTAAGTTGTTAAAGCTTGTTTCTCAATCGTTATAAAAATAACTGACGTTTATACTAAATACATAGTAACATCTGACACTTACAGTGTACCACACTTCAGTTTGCAATTACAGTCTACATCCGTTATGTCGAATTTCGTCGGACCGAACAAAATACTTCAAAAATAACCGAAGTTTGACGTAAACGAAATTCTATATAAACTTACGTACACTTGGCTGTCCGATTAGCGCAGTGGTTAGCGCGCTCGCTTCTCACCAATGCAACCCGGGTTCGATCCTCGGACCGGGAAGTATGTGAGATGGTACGTTGGTCGCCAGAGGGTATGAACGGTGATCACATGGGGTATTATTAGCCAATCAGAGGTTATGAACGATGATCACATGGGGTCAGCCAATCAGAGGTTATGAACGGTGATCACATGGGGTCAGCCAATCAGAGGTTATGAACTGTGATCACATGGTGTATTATCAGCCAATCAGATGTTATGAACGGTGATCACATGGGGTATTATCAGCCAATCAGAGGTTATGAACGGTGATCACATGGCGTATTATCAGCCAATCAGAGGTTATGAACGGTGATCACATGGCGTATTATCAGCCAATCAGAGGTTATGAACGGTGATCACATGGGGTATTATTAGCCAATCAGAGGTTATGAACGATGATCACATGGCGTATTATCAGCCAATCAGAGGTTATGAACTGTGATCACATGGTGTATTATCAGCCAATCAGAGGTTATGAACGGTGATCACATGGGGTATTATCAGCCAATCAGAGGTTATGAACGGTGATCACATTGCGTATTATCAGCCAATCAGAGGTTATGAACGGTGATCACATGGCGTATTATCAGCCAATCAGAGGTTATGAACGGTGATCACATGGGGTATTATTAGCCAATCAGAGGTTATGAACGGTGATCACATGGGGTATTATTAGCCAATCAGAGGTTATGAACGGTGATCACATGGGGTATTATCAGCCAATCAGAGGTTATGAACGGTGATCACATGGCGTATTATCAGCCAATCATAGGTTATGAACTGTGATCATACAGCCAATCAGAGGTTATGAACGGTGATCATACAGCCACTCAGAGGTTATGAACGGTGATCACATGGGGTATTATCAGCCAATCAGAGGTTATGAATGGTGATCATACAGCCAATCAGAGGTTATTAACGGTGATCACATGGGGTATTATCAGCCAATCAGAGGTTATGAACGGTGATCATACAGCCACTCAGAGGTTATGAACGGTGATCACATGGGGTACTATCAGCCAATCAGAGGTTATGAACGGTGATCACATGGTGTATTATCAGCCAATCAGAGGTTATGAACTGTGATCACATGGCGTATTATCAGCCACTCAGAGGTTATGAACTGTGATCATACAGCCAATCAGAGGTTATGAACGGTGATCACATGGGGTATTATCAGCCGATCAGAGGTTATGAACTGTGATCATACAGCCAATCAGAGGTTATGAACGGTGATCACATGGGGTATTTTCAGCCAATCAGAGGTTATGAACTGTGATCGCACGGGGTATTATCAGCCAATCAGAGGTTATGAACGGTGATCACATGGCGTATTATCAGCCAATCAGAGGTTATGAACGGTGATCACATGACGTATTATCAGCCAATCAGAGGTTATGAACGGTGATCACATGGGGTATTATCAGCCAATCAGAGGTTATGAACTGTGATCACATGGCGTATTATCAGCCAATCAGAGGTTATGAACTGTGATCATACAGCCAATCAGAGGTTATGAACGGTGATCATAAGCCAATCAGAGGTTATGAACGGTGATCACATGGGGTATTATTAGCCAATCAGAGGTTATGAACGGTGATCACATGGGGTATTATCAGCCAATCAGAGGTTATGAACGGTGATCACATGGCGTATTATCAGCCAATCAGAGGTTATGAACGGTGATCACATGACGTATTATCAGCCAATCAGAGGTTATGAACGGTGATCACATGGGGTATTATTAGCCAATCAGAGGTTATGAACTGTGATCACATGGGGTATTATCAGCCAATCAGAGGTTATGAACTGTGATCACATGGCGTATTATCAGCCAATCAGAGGTTATGAACTGTGATCATACAGCCAATCAGAGGTTATGAACGGTGATCATAAGCCAATCAGAGGTTATGAACGGTGATCACATGGGGTATTATTAGCCAATCAGAGGTTATGAACGGTGATCACATGGGGTATTATCAGCCAATCAGAGGTTATGAACTGTGATCATACAGCCAATCAGAGGTTATGAACGGTGATCATACAGCCACTCAGAGGTTATGAACGGTGATCACATGGGGTATTATCAGCCAATCAGAGGTTATGAATGGTGATCATACAGCCAATCAGAGGTTATGAACGGTGATCACATGGGGTATTATCAGCCAATCAGAGGTTATGAACGGTGATCATACAGCCAATCAGAGGTTATGAACGGTGATCACATGAGGTACTATCAGCCAATCAGAGGTTATGAACGGTGATCACATGGCGTATTATCAGCCAATCAGAGGTTATGAACGGTGATCACATGGTGTATTATCAGCCAATCAGAGGTTATGAACTGTGATCACATGGCGTATTATCAGCCACTCAGAGGTTATGAACTGTGATCATACAGCCAATCAGAGGTTATGAACGGTGATCACATGGGGTATTATCAGCCAATCAGAGGTTATGAACTGTGATCATACAGCCACTCAGAGGTTATGAACGGTGATCACATGGGGTATTATCAGCCAGAGGTTATGAACTGTGATCGCACGGGGTATTATCAGCCAATCAGAGGTTATGAACGGTGATCACATGGTGTATTATCAGCCAATCAGAGGTTATGAACGGTGATCACATGGGGTATTATCAGCCAATCAGAGGTTATGAACGGTGATCACATGGGGTATTATCAGCCAATCAGAGGTTATGAACTGTGATCATACAGCCAATCAGAGGTTATGAACGGTGATCACATGGGGTATTATCAGCCAATCAGAGGTTATGAACTGTGATCACATGAGGTATTATCAGCCAATCAGAGGTTATGAACGGTGATCACATGGGGTATTATCAGCCAATCAGAGGTTATGAACGGTGATCACATGGGGTATTATCAGCCAATCAGAGGTTATGAACTGTGATCATACAGCCAATCAGAGGTTATGAACGGTGATCACATGGGGTATTATCAGCCAATCAGAGGTTATGAACTGTGATCACATGAGGTATTATCAGCCAATCATAGGTTATGAACTGTGATCACATGGTGTATTATCAGCCAATCAGAGGTTATGAACGGTGATCACATGGGGTATTATCAGCCAATCAGAATCGTGCCATTGCAAGTTATTTGCAATTATAAAAATATAACTTGTATATGTTGTAGTGTTGGCATTATGTGTCCATACTGAATATTGCAAAAACAAATCAAGGAGCAATGCAATGCAATGTTTTATTCTATGGTCAAATCTATTTCAAAATGTCTGATACAGCTAGGATCAAAATGTCGGATACAACTGGGATCAAAATGTCGGATACAACTGGGATCAAAATGTCGGATACAACTGGGATCAAAATGTCGGATACAACTGGGATCAAATGCTGTACAAATTAATGTAAAGATATGTTGATTGGAAAAAATCGTAAGACAAAATAACGCAAAATGGTCTTGTTGCATATTTATTGAAACTCGTAAGAATACATGTTTCACTGAAAAGAAAGTGAAATGTGTTACCATATCAACAAGTATTATATATGCAGCACCAACTTAAAATTAAAGGATTTCTATACAATTTTGTCTAAGACGATGTGCATGCATGTACTAGAAAGTGCTGAACATGTTTGTCTAGTATATGCCATTGCTTACGGTTATGTCGAATTCTCCGGTTATCTCGAAGTCGGATCAAAGCCCCGTTTCAGACACTATCATTTTACATATAACTGGATCTGTTTATATCGAATGTTGTTAAGTCAAACGTTATTATGTCGAAGTATTTTGTTCGGTCGGACACGGATGTAGACTGTATTTATAACTAAATAGAAAAGAGAAGCGTAGATGGTTGTATCCAGGTACTTCTGACACAAGAATTGACGCTGTGACCTCCTGACTCAAGTAGCTGAAAATACAATAAAGATAAATGTGTGAACATTTCACAGAGTAGCCTGCAGAGTTCAGACATTTATAGAAACAATTAAACGCTCGAGTTAAGATTTTTTTTTTTTTTGCTCAGTTAACCCCCATTGCCTCAGAAGCTAGCGGCGCATATTTAAATAGCATTATGTACATGTCGTGGTTGAGGGAAAACAAAGCTAACATATAACAATACATTAATCTGATAAATAGATTGGCAATGAATCAAACACAGTGAACCAGACCGACTAAAATAGCTCACATACTGAAATACTTGCAGCAGGATATATTTGGAAAATTGCAATGTTCCTCTCTTCCAATATATATATATACATACATATCTATATTGTTTTATACAGACGGATCTGTAATCAAATGGTTAACACGTTGGACTGGTAATCCAGGAATCGCAGGTTCAACCCCCCAGTCTGACCCTAACAAAATGAACTGTCTTTAAACCGAGGTCTCATGCCGGTGCTTTACATCATGCACGTAAAAGAACCAGAGGGGATTTTGGAATGGGTCTTTGTCTGTATCAATGCAATATCCTCCAAACATCTAAAGTGACTAATCTCTTCAGGAGGCGTCGCTCATATGGGCAACCGGTAGCGACGATAAATAACCGTAAAACACACATTATTTTGTTTTGACACTCTGTTTACGCAGACTGATAAAGAAATGGTATCGCAGAGAACTATCTGTAAATATTGCTACAGATGCAGCCAGACTTATCAAACTTTCAACTCTGGTCGACCTCCTTTTTTGATTCTACGATTACGCTGTCAGTAACCTCTCCGTGTACAGACGTCGTCTGTACTTTGTGAGTAGTTGATACAACCAACATGACAATCCATTGAACCAACACGAGAATAGATTGAAGTGATACAACCAACACGAGAATCGATTGAAGTGATACAACCAACGCGAGAATCGATTGAAGTGATACAACCAACACGAGAATATATTGAAGTGATACAACCAACACGAGAATCGATTGAAGTGATACAACCAACATGAGAATCGATTGAAGTGATACAACCAACACGAGAATCGATTGAAGTGATACAACCAACACGAGAATAGATTGAAGTGATACAACCAACACGAGAATCGATTGAAGTGATACAACCAACACGAGAATAGATTGAAGTGATACAACCAACACGATAATAGATTGAAGTGATACAACCAACACGAGAATAGATTGAAGTGATACAACCAACACGAGAATAGATTGAAGTGATACAACCAACACGAGAATCGATTGAAGTGATACAACCAACACGCGAATCGATTGAAGTGATACAACCAACGCGAGAATAAATTGAAGTAGCTACAACCAACACGAGAATAGATCGAAGTGATACAACCAACACGAGAATATATTGAAGTGATACAACCAACACGAGAATAGATTGAAGTGATACAACCAACACGAGAATAGATCGAAGTGATACAACCAACACAAGAAGCGATTGAAGTGATACAACCAACACGAGAATCGATTGAAGTGATACAACCATCGCGAGAATAGATTGAAGTAGCTACAACCAACACGAGAATAGATCAAAGTGATACAACCAACACGAGAATATATTGAAGTGATACAACCAACACGAGAATTGATTGAAGTGATACAACCAACACGAGAATAGATTGAATTGATACAACCAACACGAGAATCGATTGAATTAGCTACAACTCGTCTTCAAGAGTTGATACAACCAACACGAGAACAGATTGAAGTGATACAACCAACACGAGAGTAGATTGAAGTGATACAACCAACACGAGAATAGATTGAAGTGATACAACCAACACGAGAATATATTGAAGTGATACAACCAACACGAGAATTGATTGAAGTGATACAACCAACACGAGAATAGATTGAAGTGATACAACCAACACGAGAATAGATTGAAGTGATACAACCAACACGAGAATATATTGAAGTGATACAACCAACACGAGAATAGATTGAAGTGATACAACCAACACGAGAATAAATTGAATTGATACAACCAACACGAGAATCGATTGAATTAGCTACAACTCGTCTTCAAGAGTTGATACAACCAACACGAGAATCGATTGAAGTGATACAACCAACACGAGAATATATTGAAGTGATACAACCAACACGAGAATAGATTGAAGTGATACAACCAACACGAGAATCGATTGCAGTGATACAACCAACACGAGAATATATTGAAGTGATACAACCAACACAAGAATATATTGAAGCAGTTACAACTAGTCTTCAAGAGTTGATACAACCAACACGAAAATATATTGAAGTGATACAATCAACACGAGAATAGATTGAAGTGATACAACCAACACGAGAATAGATTGAAGCAGTTACAACTAGTCTTCAATAGTTGATACAACCAACACGAGAATATATTGAAGTGATACAACCAACACGAGAATATATTGAAGTGATACAACCAACACGCGAATATATTGAAGTGATACAACCAACACGAGAATTGATTGAAGTGATACAACCAACACGAGAATTGATTGAAGTGATACAACCAACACGATAATTGATTGAAGTGATACAACCAACACGAGAATATATTGAAGTGATACAACCAACACGAGAATTGATTGAAGTGATACAACCAACACGAGAATTGATTGAAGTGATACAACCAACACGAGAATTGATTGAAGTGATACAACCAACACAAGAATATATTGAAGTGATACAACCAGCATGAGAATATATTGAAACAGTTACAACTCGTCTTCAAGAGTTGATACAAACAACACGTTACATGCAATCGCAGTACGTGTATCCGTTGCAAACAATAACGAGTTGCATAGTGTATGATAGCCACCCTCGAGTTGGAGAAATGTTTTCCGAGTCGCTTGAACCTAGTGGAGTTGGAGAAATGTTTTCCGAGTCGCTTGAAACTAGTCCGGGAGTTGGAGAAATGTTTTCCGAGTCGCTTGAACCTAGTGGAGGTGGAGACATGTTTTCCGAGTCGCTTGAACCTAGTGGAGGTGGAGACATGTTTTCCGAGTCACTTGAACCTAGTGGAGGTGGAGACATGTTTTCCGAGTCGCTTGAACCTAGTGGAGGTGGAGACATGTTTTCCGAGTCACTTGAACCTAGTGGAGGTGGAGACATGTTTTCCGAGTCGCTTGAACATAGTGGAGTTGGAGAAATGTTTTCAGAGTCGCTTGAACCTAGTGGAGTTGGATACATGTTTTCCGAGTCGCTTGAACATAGTGGAGTTGGAGACATGTTTTCCGAGTCGCTTGAACCTAGTGGAGTTGGAGACATGTTTTCCGAGTCACTTGAACATAGTGTAGGTGGAGACATGTTTTCCGAGTCGCTTGAACCTAGTGGATAGTGGAGTTGGAGACATGTTTTCCTAGTCACTTGAACATAGTGGAGGTGGAGACATGTTTTCCGAGTCGCTTGAACCTAGTGGATAGTGGAGTTGGAGACATGTTTTCCTAGTCACTTGAACATAGTGGAGGTGGAGACATGTTTTCCGAGTCGCTTGAACATAGTGGAGTTGGAGAAATGTTTTCCGAGTCGCTTGAACCTAGTGTAGGCCATACTCCACCTCATGTTATTTGGTCACATGCGGACAAAATCCCTCATCTAAAAACCCATAATCCCCTCCTTCAAACTCTAAACCCCTAACCCTCTCTAACCCTAATTATAACTCCGGCCGGAATGTGTCCACCTGTGTTAAACACATAGGGGTATCGTCCGGGGGATATTGTCCGTGTCATGATTGAACCCGATTTACAAGAAATAGTAGATTGCCGGGTGTGTCCATGTTCCGAACAAATGAAATAGTACCCCACCTGTACTGATGCAACTCGGGGTCGATCATCTAACCGGGAAGTATGCGAGCTGGTACGTTAGTCGCCACATCGGACAGGTTTTCTCCAGGTACACCGGCTTCCTCACACACAAACGACCACATATACGCTTCCATCCGTGCTGTGATAAAACTTGTTTGGCAATCGTTGTAAAATAAATAAAGCTTACACCTTTGTTTTCATTAACACTAAATATTTATTCATGTTCGCATATATACATATTTATTGTTTCATATATATTTATTGGTAATGCTATTACGATCAATATCCCTCCCGTGTCCGTGTTGTCATAAATCGCTGAATATCGAGATATATTGAACATCAACCTGTTATTAGCGCTGATACCCCATATCTGTTCATTTCATTTAATGAGACGCACAGCATAGGAAACGATGTCAGTTCACCTGATCAAAGGTGGAAAATAATACAAACTTTGGTATTTTATAAGTTTTTAACGTGCTAATGTGTACTTCTACGAAATATCAATAGGGTTTTACATTGGGTTTTACATATATACCACTTAATCCACCTGCTGTTGTATTAGTTTGAAGTGAGGTATTTGAAATCACTGCCGTTATACTGCGAGGGAACTGATTGTGCACGGGGTTAGTACTGAGAGGGGACTGATTGTGCACGGGGTTAGTACTGAGAGGGGACTGCTTGTGCACGGGGTTAGTACTGAGTGGGGACTGATTGTGCACGAGGTTAGTACTGAGAGGGGACTGATTGTGTACGGGGTTAGTACGGTGAAAGCACTGATTGTGCACGGGGTTAGTACGGTGAAAGCACTGATTGTGCACGGGGTTAGTACGGTGAAAGCACAGGTTGTGTACGGGGTTAGTAGGGTGAAAGCACTGATTGTGCACGGGGTTAGTACGGTGAAAGCACTGATTGTGCACGGGGTTAGTACGGTGAAAGCACTGATTGTGTATGGGGTTAGTACGGTGAAAGCACAGGTTGTGTACGGGGTTAGTACGGTGAAAGCACTGATTGTGCACGGGGTTAGTACGGTGAAAGCACTGATTGTGCACGGGGTTAGTACGGTGAAAGCACTGGTTTTGTACGGGGTTAGTACGGTGAAAGCACTGATTGTGCACGGGGTTAGTACGGTGAAAGCACTGATTGTGCACGGGGTTAGTACGGCGAGAGCAGTGATTGTGCACGGGGTTAGTACAGCGAGAGCACTGATTGTACACGGGGTTAGTACTGAGAGGGGACTGGTTGTGCACGGGGTTAGTACGGCGAGAGCAGTGATTGTGCACGGGGTTAGTACTGAGAGGGAACTGATTGTGCACGGGGTTAGTACTGAGAGGGGACTGATTGTGCACGAGGTTAGTACTGAGAGGGGACTGATTGTGCACGGGGTTAGTACTGAGAGGGGCCTGATTGTGCACGAGGTTAGTACTGAGAGGGGACTGATTGTGCACGGGGTTAGTACTGGGAGGGGACTGATTGTGCACGAGGTTAGTACTGCGAGGGGACTGATTGTGCACGGGGTTAGTACGGTGAAAGCACTGATTGTGCACGGGGTTAGTACGGTGAAAGCACTGATTGTGCACGGGGTTAGTACGGTGAAAGCACTGGTTTTGTACGGGGTTAGTACGATGAAAGCACTGATTGTGCACGGGGTTAGTACGGTGAAAGCACTGATTGTGTACGGGGTTAGTACGGTGAAAGCACTGATTGTGCACGGGGTTAGTACGGCGAGAGTACTGATTGTGTACTGGGTTGGTACAGCGAGACTACTGGTTGTGTACTGGGTTAGTACAGCGAGAGTACTGATTGTGTACTGGGTTAGTACAGCGAGAGCACTGATTGGGTATGGGGTTAGTACAGCGAGAGCACTGATTGTGTACTGGGTTAGTACAGCGAGAGCACTGATTGGGTATGGGGTTAGTACAGCGAGAGCACTGATTGGGTATGGGGTTAGTACAGTGAGAGCACTGATTGTGTACGGGGTTAGTACAGCGAGAGCACTGATTGTGTACTGGGGTTAGTACAGCGAGAGCACTGATTGTGTACTGGGTTAGTACAGCGAGAGCACTGATTGTGTATGGGGTTAGTACAGCGAGAGTACTGATTGTGTATGGGGTTAGTACAGCGAGAGTACTGGTTGTGTACTGGGTTAGTACAGCGTGAGTACTGATTGTGTACTGGGTTAGTACAGCGAGAGTACTGATTGTGTACGGGGTTAGTACAGAGAGAGTACTGATTGGGTACTGGGTTAGTACAGCGAGAGTACTGATTGTGTATGGGGTTAGTACAGCGAGAGTACTGATTGTGTATGGGGTTAGTACAGCGAGAGTACTGGTTGTGTACTGGGTTAGTACAGCGTGAGTACTGATTGTGTACTGGGTTAGTACAGCGAGAGTACTGATTGTGTACTGGGTTAGTACAGAGAGAGTACTGGTTGTGTACTGGGTTAGTACAGCGAGAGTACTGGTTGTGTACTGGGTTAGTACAGCGAGAGCACTGATTGTGTATGGGGTTAGTACAGCGAGAGTACTGATTGTGTACGGGGTTAGTACAGCGTGAGTACTGATTGTGTACGGGGATAGTACAGCGTGAGTACTGATTGTGTACGGGGTTAGTACAGTGAGAGAACTTTCGGAGCAGCAGACGAGTGAGTATGGAACGTGTGTGCTGAATCACTTGTGTTATATAATATTATACCGTTTATATGAGACAACATCAGTAAATACGCGGGTGACTGACAACGCACAATGCCCATTTTTAACTTTGGGATACAAGGATATGTATCTAACAAAACCATAATAGAAATAAAAACCCAACAAACATAAAGTTAGTGCATAAAACAATCATTTGATATTTATATTCCAAAAACAATGCACACTACTTCTTAAAGCGACATTATATCGCAAAAAGCAAATAAAACGCATTTTTTTTCACGTATTTCACAATGCATTGCTATTACAAATTCTTCTGAATACATTCGAACACTACAGTCAAACAACCAGGTCTGAACGATCAAAGATCAGACAGGTTCATTTCATACACAATAATATGGTGGTTAATATTTTAGTGTATTGGAAATTTGGTTTATATTATAAAAAATTACAACAGTCATGTATATACATCATACTTGACTATGACAGTTAGACCTTAGTTTAAGAAAAAACTTTTTATTAAATTATATTTATTTTATGCACGAAATAGTCGTGACACATCTAAAATACACACGCTATGTGGCTACATAAGTGCATTTTTACACATACCAGTCATATTCAGTACACAATGAGCAAACAAACACGACATAGTTATTGCTTGAGAAATTGGTAAAAATGTACATGCATTTTGTACGAAGGAGAAGGAGTCTGGATTGCAGGTGGCGCTAAATCAAACCAAGCCATAGATTCGTGGCGCTAAATCAAACCAAGCCATATATTCATTTACTATTGACCTCACTTCTGACAGCGATGGGGACAGCGGCTCGGATACAGAGACAGCCAGCGAAGGCGAAGATACCGATTGATACTGTGAAATGAACTGTAACTGTATTGCTTGAATTGCTTGAAATGAAATAAAGTTGAAAATTAAATTATGAGAACAAAATTCAAAAATGAGAGTACAAGTACATACAATTCACTTTATATAAAATATAAATTTAAAAAAAAAAAGTAATAATACACCCAGTGAGATTTGAACTCGCAACTACAAAATATATCATATGATATTTTATCTGTATTCCTCAGTCGTTACTGTTCGGCCACTTATTGACTGTGCGATGTTTATATGTTATTATACTAATGTTATTATAATAATAAATGCCCCATGATATACGAAAGCTTCCACCCCTCTTAAATGGATGTGGCCGATCTTTGATCGTTCAAAGTTGGAAGTTTATTTATAACATTGAATCCATAAACAGTGTGTTTGAGGTATACAAACTTTCAAAAGTGAACGTAGGATTTCATATAACGGTCATCCACGCTCCTGAAATGACGTTTGTGTGTCATTGGAGTCAATACTAAACGCGTGATCCTGTCGCTTAGAGATAATTTAACTAAGATTAGTCTACAAATAAATATGCATAGGCACACATGTGAGATATAACGGTAAATATGTACCATAAATCTCGATATTCGGGATACACAGGTTATATTACGCATGGATGTCGACCCTGTTTACATATACGTATACGACGTTTGTTTATTAGTTGAAATACTCAGTTTATGAGGCAAATATTTAGGGGGGGGGGGAATTATACCATAAAATAGAAAATTACATTCTGTATAATTTTGCGTTTTCACATATGTAGTGTCGCTTTAAGAATCATAGATAAAGTCTGCTCATTCTGTTACATTTTTTTGATCTAATGGGAGGTCATTAATGTCGGTAAACATGTGACCCAACCCATTTGCTTCTTATAAATTATAACAGTTTCGCTCATATATACGGTGTTCCGTTAGGGCCATCGCGGTATATAGAGGGAAATCAGGAAGGCGATGGTACGATGGCACGACGGTACGATGTCGATGGTACGATGGCACGATGTCGATGGTACGATGGCACGATGTCGATGGTACGATGGTACGATGTCGATGGTACGATGGCACGATGCCGATGGTACGATGGTACGATGTCGATGGTACGATGTCGATGATACGATGGTACGATGGTCAACGCCATCGTACCATCGACATCGTGCCATCGACATCGTACCATCGTACCATCGGCATCGTGCCATCGTACCATCGTACATACGTTCTTCTCAATTCTGTTGACGTACTGTATATTATAAAAGACAATTTATGTACATATTGATATTGAAATAACATATTGTTTAAACGAAAACTAAACTAAAATCTACAGGATGTTTAGAGCAAATACACACCTTCAGCGTAGTGAATACACACACAATTTATCTTTATACACATTTATTTTAGCTCCATTGGGAAACAAGTTCTTACACCATATATTATTAATCACTCTCGAGACCTCATTCCTGGTGGAATTCATCGCCACGAGGGAGACAGAAGAGGCAACGTGGAATTTAAATGCCTTGCCTAAGGGCACAATCGTAACGTCTCTAGCGGGGCTCGAACTCCGGACAGTTCGCACCTGATGCGAACGCGCATCCACTGCGCTATCACGAATTCCACAACTTATCGAGAAGTCATGCAGCTTGAATAAGAATCGTATGTTCTGCATAATTAGGATTATGGTTAATTATACAATTAGTCATTTATGGCTAACGGCTTTTAGTTGGTAACTTTATATCTGGAAGCTGCGTAATTGCTGCCAATGCCATTCGTTAGTATACGGTACCATTAAATATCAACGCCATTGTGCTTATAACTGAATTATTACGAGACAAAATATAGCGTTGTCTGGTTCTAGAAAATACGATTGGTTTTGGTAAGGGCTAGTGTGAGAATCGTACATAGTTCATATATAAAAATATAAGCGGAACATCTATACAGTACAAGAGAACACTGTCCGATTAGCGCAGTGGTTAGCGCGCTTGCTTCTCACCAATGCCACCCGGGTTCGATCCTCGGACTGGGAAGTATGTGAGATGGTACGGTGGTGGCCAGATCGGACAGGTGGGTTTTCTCCGGGTACTCCGGTTTTCCTCCCACACGAATTACCACATATACGCTTTCATCCGACGGGAGTTTGCTTCGGAATCGTTGTAAAATAAATAAAGTTTAAACTTTTTTAAGAGAACACTGGTGGTGCTCAGTTTATTCGGGCCGTTAAATGAGCCGTAACTATTTAAGGTTGTAATTGCGTGTGTGTTTTACGTTTATTTATCGTCGCTACCGGTTACCCATATGAGCGACGCCTCATGAAGAGATTAGTCGTTTTAGATTTTGGAGGTGCATGATACAGACAGAGACCCATTCCAGAGTCTCCTCTGGTTCTTTTACGTGCACGGTGTAAAGCACCGACACGAGACCTCGGTTTAACGTCCCATCTGAAAGACCTGCGATCCATGGATTACCAGTCCGGCGTGTTAGCACTGGACTACAGATCCGTCTGTGTGGTAATTGCAGCTAATTATTGGCAATATCGTGTCACGAATAAAAGTTAATCCTGAGGAAGGAGGTTAACGATTGGCTGTTAAGGGACACGTGATGGTAATAACGCTGCTGATTGGATACGCCCGGCTGACGACCAACACTGTCTATTAATAGACGTGAGTAATGAGTCCTAAGCTATTAAATCACAAAAAACAAGCACATATTTTTATGTAAGCATAAAATACATATATATGTTTGTCGTCATTGTGCATTCATAAAATGAAATATTTAAACCATTTGCCCCCAGAATAATCTATTGTAGTATAGTGTAGTAGTCAGGTAATCTGTGTACTTTCGAATACCTCTATCTACTCACGATTGAGCCAGGAATATTCTGTTGTTCGTCTATGTTGTTAGGTTCATGTACATTTTACTTTCTGAAATGTAGACAGTGAAACCGCTCAAACCTATAACTAACGCCAAGGAAATGTCTAGATAATCTATATCCTATATCAAGATAAACGGTCACAAACAGGTGTGCGCAACGTTATAGTTACCAAAGCATTCCAAATAGTCGTTAGCCTTCTCTTACTAATGTAACGTAGATATTGATGTGATTCTGTCTATATCTTGGAACCATGATCGTTAGCTGGCAAATTTCACAAACAAGTATTACGAAATAAAAATTTTATTAATTATTCATCTTAGAATGCATTTTGCCGGCAACATTTTAACAAGCACACCAGATATAACGCCTCGATTATAACCAGCACATTCGCTTATCTCCCCTCTTCCCACAAGTAAGTGCGCTATTTTTTAATGGACACAACGGTCGAATCCTCTTAAAGAAGATATTAACCAATCAATTCATCATGTCCATCATATAGTTACATGATAATCATGAAACCAATCAGAATTCACTAGGCTAATTATGCCTTGACATAAATGATCTAATTTGAAACAGCTTATTGATAATATGTGATATGTAGGCCTATCCGGTTATAGTACGATATAACGGTACCATCAGCACTAAATAATGCCAATCTATTGTACAATTGCAACAAGCACTAACCTTGTAATATAGGTATTTTGGAAACCCTACCACCTAATTGTTGCCACCCATCTGCTACTAAGCAACTAATGCGTTCCAAAGTGTTGCCATCCTTCTGCTACTAAGCAACTAATGCCTTCCAAAGTGTTGCCATTCTTCTGCTACTAAGTAACTAATGCCTTCCAAATTGTTGCCATCCTTCTGCTACTAAGCAACTAATGCCTTCCAAAGTGTTGCCATTCTTCTGCTACTAAGCAACTAATGCCTTCCAAATTGTTGCCTTCCTTCAGCTACTAAGCAACTAATGCGCTACAAATTGTTGCCATCCGTCTGCTACTAAGCAACTAATTCCTTCTAAATTGTTGCCATCCTTCTCAGTTCTGCTACTAAGCAACTAATGCCTTCCAAAGTGTTGCCATCCTTCTGCTACTAAGCAACTAATGCGCTACAAATTGTTGCCATCCTTCTACTACTAAGCAACTAATGCGTTACAAATTGTTGCCATTCTTCTGCTACTAAACAACTATTGCGTTACAAATTGTTGCCGTCTTCTGCTACTAAGCAACTAATGCGCTACAAATTGTTGCCATCCATCTGCTACTAAGCAACTAATGCCTTCCAAATTGTTGCCATCCTTCTGCTACTAAGCAACTAATGCGTTACAAATTGTTGCCGTCCGTCTGCTACTAAGCAACTAATTCCTTCCAAATTGTTGCCATCCTTCTGCTACTAAGCAACTAATTCCTTCCAAATTGTTGCCATCCTTCTGCTACTAAGCAACTAATGCGTTCCAAAGTGTTGCCATCCTTCTGCTACTAAGCAACTAATGCTTTCCAAATTGTTGCCATCCTTCTGCTACTAAGCAACTAATGCCTTCCAAATTGTTGCCATCCTTCTGCTACTAAGCAACTAATGCGCTAAAAATTGTTGCCATACTTCTGCTGCTACTAAGCAACTAATGCCTTCCAAATTGTTGCCGTCCGTCTGCTACTAAGCAACTAATTCCTTCCAAATTGTTGCCATCCTTCTGCTACTAAGCAACTAATTCCTTCCAAATTGTTGCCATCCTTCTGCTACTAAGCAACTAATGCGTTCCAAAGTGTTGCCATCCTTCTGCTACTAAGCAACTAATGCTTTCCAAATTGTTGCCATCCTTCTGCTACTAAGCAACTAATGCCTTCCAAATTGTTGCCATCCTTCTGCTACTAAGCAACTAATGCGCTACAAATTGTTGCCATACTTCTGCTGCTACTAAGCAACTAATGCCTTCCAAATTGTTGCCATCCTTCTGCTACTAAGCAACTAATGCGCTACAAATTGTTGCCATACTTCTGCTACTAAGCAACTAATTCCTTCCAAATTGTTGCCATCCTTCTGCTACTAAGCAACTAATGCGTTCCAAAGTGTTGCCATCCTTCTGCTACTAAGCAACTAATGCTTTCCAAATTGTTGCCATCCTTCTGCTACTAAGCAACTAATGCCTTCCAAATTGTTGCCATCCTTCTGCTACTAAGCAACTAATGCGCTACAAATTGTTGCCATACTTCTGCTGCTACTAAGCAACTAATGCCTTCCAAATTGTTGCCATCCTTCTGCTACTAAGCAACTAATGCGCTACAAATTGTTGCCATACTTCTGCTACTAAGCAACTAATTCCTTCCAAAGTGTTGCCATCCTTCTGCTACTAAGCAACTATTGCGCTACAAATTGTTGCTATCCTTCTGCTACTAAGCAACTAATGCGTTCCAAATTACTGTAATATTTATACTACTAAGCTACTTAATGCGTTCCAAATTACTGTAATATTTATACTACTAACCTACTTAATGCGTTCCATATTACTGTACTATTTATACTACTAAGCTACTTAATGCGTTCCAAATTACTGTGATATTTATACTACTAAGCTACTTAATGCGTTCCATATTACTGTAATACTTATGCTACTAAGCTACTTAATGCGTTCCAAATTGCTGTAATATGTATACTACTAAGCTACTTAATGCGTTCCAAATTACTGTAATATTTATACCACTAAGCTACTTAATGCGTTCCAAATTACTGTAATATTTATTCTACTAAGCTACTTAATGCGTTCCATATTACTGTACTATTTATACTACTAAGCTACTTAATGCGTTCCAAATTACTGAAATATTTATTCTACTAACCTACTTAATGCGTTCCATATTACTGTAATATTTATACTACTAAGCTACTTAATGCGTTCCAAATTACTGAACTATTTATTCTACTAAGCTACTTAATGCGTTCCATATTACTGTAATATTTATACTACTAAGCTACTTAATGCGTTCCAATTAACTGTAATATTTATACTACTAAGCTACTTAATGCGTTCCATATTGCTGTAATAGTTATACTACTAAGCTACTTAATGCGTTCCATATTACTGTAATATTTATACTACTAAGCTACTTAATGCGTTCCAAATTACTGTAATATTTATATTACTAAGCTACTTAATGCGTTCCAAATTACTGTAATATTTATACTACCAAGCTACGTAATGCGTTCCAAATTACTGTAATATGTATACTACCAAGCTACTTAATGCGTTCCATATTACTGTAATAGTTATACTACCAAGCTACTTAATGCGTTCCATATTACTGTAATAGTTATACTAATAAGCTACTTAATGCGTTCCAAATTACTGTAATATTTATACTACTAAGCTACTTAATGCGTTCCAAATTACTGTACTATTTATACTACTAAGCTACTTAATGCGTTCCATATTACTGTACTATTTATACTACTAAGCTACTTAATGCGTTCCAAATTACTGTAATATGTATACTACTAAGCTACTTAATGCGTTCCATATTACTGTAATACTTATACTACTAAGCTACTTAATGCGTTCCAAATTGCTGTAATATTTATACTACTAAGCTACTTAATGCGTTCCAAATTACTGTACTATTTATACTACTAAGCTACTTAATGCGTTCCAAATTACTGTAATATTTATACTACTAAGCTACTTAATGCGTTCCAAATTACTGT
This sequence comes from Archivesica marissinica, assembly GCA_014843695.1. Classification (NCBI taxonomy): domain Eukaryota; kingdom Metazoa; phylum Mollusca; class Bivalvia; order Venerida; family Vesicomyidae; genus Archivesica; species Archivesica marissinica. Next base: position 67,056,312 of record CM026404.1, read on the forward strand.
AATATTTATACTACTAAGCTACTTAATGCGTTCCATATTACTGTAATACTTATACTACTAAGCTACTTAATGCGTTCCAAATTGCTGTAATATTTATACTACTAAGCTACTTAATGCGTTCCAAATTACTGTACTATTTATACTACTAAGCTACTTAATGCGTTCCAAATTACTGTAATATTTATACTACTAAGCTACTTAATGCGTTCCAAATTACTGTAATATTTATACTACTAAGCTACTTAATGCGTTCCATATTACTGTAATACTTATACTACTAAGCTACTTAATGCGTTCCAAATTGCTGTAATATTTATACTACTAAGCTACTTAATGCGTTCCAAATTACTGTAATATTTATACTACAAGCTACTAATGCGTTCCAAATTACTGTAATATTATACTACTAAGCTACTTAATGCGTTCCATATTACTGTAATATTTATACTAAAGCTACTTAATGCGTTCCAAATTACTGTAATATTTATACTACTAAGCTACTTAATGCGTTCCATATTACTGTAATATTTATACTACTAAGCTACTTAATGCGTTCCAAATTACTGTAATATTTATACTACTAAGCTACTTAATGCGTTCCATATTACTGTATATTTATACTACTAAGCTACTTAATGCGTTCCAAATTACTGTAATATTTATACTACTAAGCTACTTAATGCGTTCCATATTACTGTAATACTTATACTACTAAGCTACTTAATGCGTTCCAAATTACTGTAATATTTATACTACTAAGCTACTTAATGCGTTCCAAATTACTGTAATATTTATACTACTAAGCTACTTAATGCGTTCCAAATTACTGTAATATTTATTCTACTAAGCTACTTAATGCGTTCCATATTACTGTATATTTATACTACTAAGCTACTTAATGCGTTCCAATTACTGAATATTATCTACTAAGCTACTTAATGCGTTCATATTCTGTAATATTTATCTACTAAGCTACTTAATGCGTTCCATTGTTTGGTTTTTGTTTTTTTTTGGTTTTTGTTTTTTTGTTAATTACTGTAATATTTATACTACTAAGCACTTAATGCGTTCCAAATTACTGTAATATTTATACTACTAAGCTACTTAATGCGTTCCAAATTACTGTAATATTTATACTACTAAGCTACTTAATGCGTTCCAAATTACTGTAATATTTATACTACTAAGCTACTTAATGCGTTCCAAATTACTGTAATACTTATACTACTAAGCTACTTAATGCGTTCCATATTACTGTAATACTTATAATACTAAGCTACTTAATGCGTTCCATATTACTGTACTAGTTATACTACTAAGCTACTTAATGCGTTCCATATTACTGTAATACTTATACTACTAAGCTACTTAATGCGTTCCATGTTACTGTACTAGTTATACTACTAAGCTACTTAATGCGTTCCATATTACTGTACTAGTTATACTACTAAGCTACTTAATGCGTTCCATATTACTGTAATACTTATACTACTAAGCTATGTAATGCGTTCCAAATTACTGTAATATTTATACTACTAAGCTACTTAATGCGTTCCAAATTACTGTAATAGTTATACTACTAAACTACTTAATGCGTTCCAAATTACTGTAATAGTTATACTACTAAGCTACTTAATGCGTTCCAAATTACTGTAATACTTATACTACTAAGCTACGTAATGCGTTCCAAATTACTGTAATATTTATACTACTAAGCTACGTAATGCGTTCCAAATTACTGTAATATTTATACTACTAAGCTACTTAATGCGTTCCAAATTACTGTAATATGTATACTACTAAGCTACTTAATGCGTTCCAAATTACTGTAATAGTTATACTACTAAGCTACTTAATGCGTTCCAAATTACTGTAATAGTTATACTACTAAGCTACTTAATGCGTTCCAAATTACTGTAATAGTTATACTACTAAGCTACTTAATGCGTTCCAAATTACTGTAATAGTTATACTACTAAGCTACGTAATGTGTTCCAGATTACTGTAATAGTTATACTACTAAGCTACTTAATGCGTTCCAAATTACTGTAATATGTATACTACTAAGCTACTTAATGCGTTCCAAATTACTGTAATAGTTATACTACTAAACTACTTAATGCGTTCCAAATTACTGTAATAGTTATACTACTAAGCTACTTAATGCGTTCCAAATTACTGTAATAGTTATACTACTAAGCTACTTAATGCGTTCCAAATTACTCTAATATGTATACTACCAATGCGTTTGAAATTGTTGCCATTAATTCTTCTGCTAGTAATCTATAAAAATCTTTCCAAATTGTTGCTATCCTTCTGCTTATAAGCTGCTAATGTGTTCCAAATTACTGTGGACCTTCTGTGGTAAGCTACTAATGTGTTCCAAATTACTGTGGTCCTTCTGTGGTAAGCTACTAATGTGTTCCAAATTACTGTGGTCCTTCTGTGGTAAGCTACTAATGTGTTCCAAATTACTGTGGTCTTTCTGTGCTAAGCTACTAATGTGTTCCAAATTACTGTGGTCCTACTGTGGTAAGCTACTAATGTGTTCCAAATTACTGTGGTCCTTCTGCTTATACGCTACTAATGTGTTCCAAATTACTGTGGTCCGTCTGTGCTAAGCTACGAATGTGTTCCAAATTACTGTGGTCCTTCTGTGGTAAGCTACTAATGTGTTCCAAATTACTGTGATCCTTCTGTGGTAAGCTACTAATGTGTTCCAAATTACTGTGGTCCTTCTGCTTATACGCTACTAATGTGTTCCAAATTACTGTGGTCCGTCTGTGCTAAGCTACGAATGTGTTCCAAATTACTGTGGTCCTTCTGTGGTAAGCTACTAATGTGTTCCAAATTACTGTGATCCTTCTGTGGTAAGCTACTAATGTGTTCCAAATTACTGTGGTCCTACTGTGGTAAGCTACTAATGTGTTCCAAATTACTGTGGTCCTTCTGCTTATACGCTACTAATGTGTTCCAAATTACTGTGGTCCTTCTGTGCTAAGCTACGAATGTGTTCCAAATTACTGTGGTCCTTCTGTGGTAAGCTACTAATGTGTTCCAAATTACTGTGATCCTTCTGTGGTAAGCTACTAATGTGTTCCAAATTACTGTGGTCCTTCTGTGGTAAGCTACTAATGTGTTCCAAATTACTGTGGTCCTTCTGTGGTAAGCTAAATGAGTTACAAGCCATTATTGTAAGCGATTTACTATGCAAAAGAACCCGCACTTGATCGATCATTTCCATTGGGGAAATATATGCCTTCTATTTTTAGATATATCAAATTAACTGGAATGCTTAAAAGCCATAACAATTCAATTATATAATTCCATTTATGAAATCTAGGGAAAACTCGCGTTCCATTTAATTTTTACATGAATGACGAGCTACTCTATATTTTTGAAACGTATTAATCAGCAAATATATAGAGAATATTTGTTTGTGTCAGTCTGTGATCGAGTTATAATGAACATTGGGATACGGTGTAACCTGTATTATAAACCACCCGTGAGAATGGCACGTGTGGTCTATGTTGACAGGTTGTCTCCCATAGCATGTTACAATGCATTGGTATTGACTTGTTGGGAGACCAAATGTATTGGTCTATAGATACAGATTATAAATGATCTTTATTTATGCATTATGTAAACTGAAATATAGAAAATTATCAGTGAAATTGAATGTGTTATTCCACTATTTGAAAGAAGTGGAATAACACATATTATTCTCAATGTGTTACGCTTATATTAAGGTTCCCCTTAGCTGCTGTATGGAATCTATATTGTCAACGTGAAAGCTTTCCAACCCGTAATTTAAGACGTCGTATAAATGCGATCTTATAGCCCATTTAGCGCATCGCAGTATCGTTTTCTATCATAAAACACTTGCTTAGCCTACTGGTTGGACATGAACATAGAACACTGTCAATATCACTCGTGTGCCGTGGTTAGCGCCACTCGTCATACTATTGGACATGAACATAGAACACTGTCATTATCACTCGTGTGCCGTGGTTAGCGCCACTCGTCATAATATTGGACATGAACATAGAACACTGTCATTATCACTCGTGTGCCGTGGTTAGCGCCACTCGTCATACTATTGCAGTCAATGTTCATTCAGTGAAACAGTATATGTTATTTGGTTTTTTTATCTGGGTATATTGGTATAATAACTGGCCAGGGCTGATATTCCTCGAGCCGCAGTCGAGTGGAATAACATTTTTTGTAACGGTATTTTCATTGACTTTATTTTATCATGTTTATCCCGTCGACTTAAGACAGTTGAGTAATTTCACGAATAAGTGATTTTTACCCTGACACCGGTATTTTCAGATTTTAGAATAAATACATGTTCCATCAATTTTCATATCGTAGTTGGCTGTTAGTTTTACCATGCGTTAAGACAATCAACATAACAAAATGGTGTAAAATGTAGACAAATTATATTCATATTTATTTCGGTGTCTTATACGGATGCATTGCGCATAGTCCAGCCGTATGCGCAACTTCCGGTTTTATGAATCGTGAGGCACGCGAAAGGTATATATTTCAAGCCGTATATACCCTGGCTAGCCCAGAACTATCAAACTATATTTACAGCAAGGTTATCCAATCAAAATACTGGAAACTGCATTACAGCATACTGATCATAGGGGTTACACTGAAATAAACAAACCTCGTCTAGTTATTGGAATGTGGTCATCACCACAGGTTGGCCTGTATATCTAGCGTTTATGCTGCACGCCATAGCTATACAGCTGAAGAAATGGACAAAGCAATACTGTATAGCAAATGTTATTTAATTAAAAAGTGGTACATGTAATTGCTTTGATGTTGCCATGGAATAGTGATAATGTACATAGATAGCAGCCATATGTCTTCCATATATTAGGATCCATATATGTATACACGTAATACGTAATGCAACGTCAACATAACAGTTGTAGCATCGATTGTATACTGGATTAAATCAACACTATTTAATTAGAACACCATTTATTTGCATTGTACCATTCTGAGTGGGACGAGGCTATTTTACCTTCGCATCACACACTGTATGCAACATCATGCTAACATAATGACATGAATTACATCCGAATAAAGGTATAAAGTACAACAATTTAAATAACAGTTTAACAGTTATAGTGCCAGTATTCTTCATTAATAGGCTATGTGTATATTAGTACTAAAGAATAAAACCCCAAAAATAGATATAACGCATTATTCTATACCTATGTGTTCATACACTCGCATGACAATAGTACGTATTATCAATGACCTTTCACCAGTATGTATTATCAATGACCTTTCACCTGTATGTATTATCGTATGGTCTTTCACCAGTATGTATTATCGTATGGTCTTTCACCAGTATGTATTATCGTATGGTATTTCACCAGTATGTATTATCGTATAGTATTTCACCAGTATGTATTATCGTATGGTCTTTCACCAGTATGTATTATCGTATGACCTTTCACAAGTATGTATTATCGTATGGTCTTTCACCAGTATGTATTATCGTATGGTCTTTCACCAGTATGTATTATCGTATGACCTTTCACCAGTATGTATTATCGTATGATCTTTCACCAGTATGTATTATCGTATGGTCTTTCACCAGTATGTATTATCGTATGGTCTTTCACCTGTATGTATTATCGTATGGTCTTTCACCAGTATGTATTATCGTATGGTCTTTCACCAGTATGTATTATCATATGGTCTTTCACCAGTATGTATTATCGTATGGTCGTTCACCAGTATGTATTATCGAATGGTCGTTCACCAGTATGTATTATCGTATGGTCTTTCACCTGTATGTATTATCGTATGGTCTTTCACCAGTATGTATTATCGTATGGTCTTTCACCAGTATGTATTATCGTATGACCTTTCACCAGTATTATTATCGTATGACATTTCACCAGTATGTATTATCGTATGACCTTTCACCAGTATGTATTATCGTATGACCTTTCACCAGTATGTATTATCGTATGGTCTTTCACCAGTATGTATTATCGTATGACCTTTCACCAGTATGTATTATCGTATGACCTTTCACCAGTATGTATTATCGTATGACCTTTCACCAGTATGTATTATCGTATGACCTTTCACCAGTATGTATTATCGTATGACCTTTCACCAGTATGTATTATCGTATGGTCTTTCACCTGTATGTATTATCGTATGGTCTGTCACCAGTATGTATTATCGTATGAGTCTTTCACCAGTATGTATTATCGTATGACCTTTCACCAGTATGTATTATCGTATGATCTTTCACCAGTATGTATTATCGTATGGTCTTTCACCAGTATGTATTATCGTATGGTCTTTCACCTGTATGTATTATCGTATGGTCTTTCACCAGTATGTATTATCGTATGGTCTTTCACCAGTATGTATTATCATATGGTCTTTCACCAGTATGTATTATCGTATGGTCGTTCACCAGTATGTATTATCGAATGGTCGTTCACCAGTATGTATTATCGTATGGTCTTTCACCTGTATGTATTATCGTATGGTCTTTCACCAGTATGTATTATCGTATGGTCTTTCACCAGTATGTATTATCGTATGACCTTTCACCAGTATTATTATCGTATGACATTTCACCAGTATGTATTATCGTATGACCTTTCACCAGTATGTATTATCGTATGACCTTTCACCAGTATGTATTATCGTATGGTCTTTCACCAGTATGTATTATCGTATGACCTTTCACCAGTATGTATTATCGTATGACCTTTCACCAGTATGTATTATCGTATGACCTTTCACCAGTATGTATTATCGTATGACCTTTCACCAGTATGTATTATCGTATGACCTTTCACCAGTATGTATTATCGTATGGTCTTTCACCTGTATGTATTATCGTATGGTCTGTCACCAGTATGTATTATCGTATGGTCTTTCACCAGTATGTATTATCATATGGTCTTTCACCAGTATGTATTATCATATGGTCTTTCACCAGTATGTATTATCATATGGTCTTTCACCAGTATGTATTATCGTATGGTCTTTCACCAGTATGTATTATCGTATGGTCTTTCACCAGTATGTATTATCGTATGGTCGTTCACCAGTATGTATTATCGTATGGTCTTTCACCAGTATGTATTATCGTATGACCTTTCACCAGTATGTATTATCGTATGGTCTTTCACCAGTATGTATTATCAATGACCTTTCACACGTATGTATTATCATATGGTCGTTCACCAGTATGTATTATCGTATGGTCTTTCACCAGTATGTATTATCGTATGACCTTTCACCAGTATGTATTATCGTATGGTCTTTCACCAGTATGTATTATCGTATGACCTTTCACCAGTATGTATTATCGTATGACCTTTCACCAGTATGTATTATCGTATGACCTTTCACCAGTATGTATTATCGTATGACCTTTCACCAGTATGTATTATCGTATGACCTTTCACCAGTATGTATTATCGTATGGTCTTTCACCTGTATGTATTATCGTATGGTCTGTCACCAGTATGTATTATCGTATGAGTCTTTCACCAGTATGTATTATCATATGGTCTTTCACCAGTATGTATTATCATATGGTCTTTCACAAGTATGTATTATCATATGGTCGTTCACCAGTATGTATTATCGTATGGTCTTTCACCAGTATGTATTATCGTATGGTCGTTCACCAGTATGTATTATCGTATGGTCTTTCACCAGTATGTATTATCGTATGACCTTGCACCAGTATGTATTATCGTATGGTCTTTCACCAGTATGTATTATCAATGACCTTTCACACGTATGTATTATCATATGGTCGTTCACCAGCATGTATTATCGTATGGTCTATCACCAGTATGTATTATCGTATGGTCTTTCACCAATATGTATTATCATATGGTCTTTCACCAGTATGTATTATCATATGGTCTTTCACCAGTATGTATTATCATATGGTCTTTCACAAGTATGTATTATCGTATGGTCTTTCACCAGTATGTATTATCGTATGGTCTTTCACCTGTATGTATTATCGTATGGTCTTTCACCAGTATGTATTATCGTATGGTCTTTCACCAGTATGTATTATCATATGGTCTTTCACCAGTATGTATTATCGTATGGTCGTTCACCAGTATGTATTATCATATGGTCTTTCACCAGTATGTATTATCGTATGGTCGTTCACCAGTATGTATTATCGTATGGTCGTTCACCAGTATGTATTATCGTATGACCTTTCACCAGTATGTATTATCGTATGGTCGTTCACCAGTATGTATTATCGTATGACCTTTCACCAGTATGTATTATCGTATGACCTTTCACCAGTATGTATTATCGTATGGTCTTTCACCAGTATGTATTATCATATGGTCTTTCACCAGTATGTATTATCGTATGGTCTTTCACCTATATGTATTATCGTATGATATATCACCAGTATGTATTATAGTATGTATTATCATGACTTTCAGTATGATCCTTTACCAGTATGTATTATCGTATGACCTTTCACCAGTATGTATTATCGTATGGTCCCAGATGTAATCGTAACAGTATGTATTATCGTCACCAGTATGTATTATCGTATGACCTTTCACCAGTATGTATTATCGTATGGTCTTTCACCAGTATGTATTATCGTATGACCTTTCACCAGTATGTATTATCGTATGGTCCTGTTCTGTCACCAGTATGTATTATCGTATGGTCTTTCACCAGTATGTATTATCATATGGTCTTTCACCAGTATGTATTATCATATGGTCTTTCACCAGTATGTATTATCATATGGTCGTTCACCAGTATGTATTATCGTATGGTCTTTCACCAGTATGTATTATCGTATGGTCTTTCACCAGTATGTATTATCATATGGTCTTTCACCAGTATGTATTATCGTATGGTCTTTCACCAGTATGTATTATCGTATGGTCGTTCACCAGTATGTATTATCGTATGGTCTTTCACCAGTATGTATTATCGTATGGTCTTTCACCAGTATGTATTATCAATGACCTTTCACACGTATGTATTATCATAAGGTCGTTCACCAGTATGTATTATCGTATGGTCTTTCACCAGTATGTATTATCGTATGGTCTTTCACCAGTATGTATTATCGTATGGTCTTTCACCAGTATGTATTATCGTATGGTCTTTCATCAGTATGTATTATCAATGACCTTTCACAAGTATGTATTATCATATGGTCGTTCACCAGTATGTATTATCATATGGTCTTTCACCAGTATGTATTATCATATGGTCTTTCACCAGTATTTATTATAGTATGGTCTTTCACCAGTATGTATTATCATATGGTCGTTCACCAGTATGTATTATCGTATGGTCGTTCACCAGTATGTATTATCGTATGGTCTTTCACCAGTATGTATTATCATATGGTCATTAACCAGTATGTATTATCGTATGACCTTTCACCAGTATGTATTATCGTATGGTCTATCACCAGTATGTATTATCGTATGGTCTTTCACCAGTATGTATTATCGTATGGTCTTTCACCAGTATGTATTATCATATGGTCTTTCACCAGTATGTATTATCATATGGTCTTTCACCAGTATGTATTATCATATGGTCTTTCACAAGTATGTATTATCGTATGGTCTTTCACCAGTATGTATTATCGTATGGTCTTTCACCAGTATGTATTATCGTATGGTCTTTCACCAGTATGTATTATCATATGGTCTTTCACCAGTATGTATTATCGTATGGTCGTTCACCAGTATGTATTATCATATGGTCTTTCACCAGTATGTATTATCGTATGGTCTTTCACCAGTATGTATTATCGTATGGTCTTTCACCAGTATGTATTATCGTATGACCTTTCACAGTATGTATTATCGTATGACCTTTCACCAGTATGTATTATCGTATGACCTTTCACCAGTATGTATTATCGTATGGTCTTTCACCAGTATGTATTATCGTATGGTCTTTCACCAGTATGTATTATCGTATGACCTTTCACCAGTATGTATTATCGTATGACCTTTCACCAGTATGTATTATCGTATGACCTTTCACCAGTATGTATTATCGTATGGTCTTTCACCAGTATGTATTATCGTATGGTCTTTCACCAGTATGTATTATCGTATGGTCTTTCACCAGTATGTATTATCGTATGGTCTTTCACCAGTATGTATTATCGTATGGTCTTTCACCAGTATGTATTATCGTATGGTCTTTCACCAGTATGTATTATCATATGGTCTTTCACCAGTATGTATTATCATATGGTCTTTCACCAGTATGTATTATCGTATGGTCTTTCACCAGTATGTATTATCGTATGGTCGTTCACCAGTATGTATTATCGTATGGTCTTTCACCAGTATGTATTATCGTATGGTCTTTCACCAGTATGTATTATCGTATGGTCTTTCACCAGTATGTATTATCATATGGTCTTTCACCAGTATGTATTATCATATGGTCTTTCACCAGTATGTATTATCGTATGGTCTTTCACCAGTATGTATTATCGTATGGTCTTTCACCAGTATGTATTATCGTATGGTCTTTCACCAGTATGTATTATCGTATGATCTTTCACCAGTATGTATTATCGTATGGTCTTTCACCAGTATGTATTATCGTATGGTCTTTCACCAGTATGTATTATCGTATGGTCTTTCACCAGTATGTATTATCGTATGGTCTTTCACCAGTATGTATTATCGTATGATCTTTCACCAGTATGTATTATCGTATGACCTTTCACCAGTATGTATTATCGTATGGTCTTTCACCAGTATGTATTATCGTATGGTCTTTCACCAGTATGTATTATCGTATGGTCTTTCACCAGTATGTATTATCGTATGGTCTTTCACCAGTATGTATTATCATATGGTCTTTCACCAGTATGTATTATCATATGGTCTTTCACCAGTATGTATTATCATATGGTCTTTCACCAGTATGTATTATCGTATGGTCTTTCACCAGTATGTATTATCGTATGGTCTTTCACCAGTATGTATTATCGTATGGTCTTTCACCAGTATGTATTATCGTATGGTCTTTCACCAGTATGTATTATCGTATGGTCTTTCACCAGTATGTATTATCATATGGTCTTTCACAAGTATGTATTATCATATGGTCTTTCACCAGTATGTATTATCGTATGGTCTTTCACCAGTATGTATTATCGTATGGTCTTTCACCAGTATGTATTATCATATGGTCTTTCACCAGTATGTATTATCATATGGTCTTTCACCAGTATGTATTATCATATGGTCTTTCACCAGTATGTATTATCGTATGGTCTTTCACCAGTATGTATTATCGTATGGTCTTTCACCAGTATGTATTATCGTATGGTCTTTCACCAGTATGTATTATCGTATGGTCTTTCACCAGTATGTATTATCATATGGTCTTTCACCAGTATGTATTATCGTATGGTCTTTCACCAGTATGTATTATCATATGGTCTTTCACCAGTATGTATTATCGTATGGTCTTTCACCAGTATGTATTATCGTATGGTCTTTCACCAGTATGTATTATCGTATGGTCTTTCACCAGTATGTATTATCGTATGGTCTTTCACCAGTATGTATTATCGTATGGTCTTTCACCAGTATGTATTATCGTATGGTCTTTCACCAGTATGTATTATCGTATGGTCTTTCACCAGTATGTATTATCATATGGTCTTTCACCAGTATGTATTATCGTATGGTCTTTCACCAGTATGTATTATCGTATGGTCTTTCACCAGTATGTATTATCGTATGGTCTTTCACCAGTATGTATTATCGTATGGTCTTTCACCAGTATGTATTATCGTATGGTCTTTCACCAGTATGTATTATCGTATGGTCTTTCACCAGTATGTATTATCGTATGGTCTTTCACCAGTATGTATTATCGTATGGTCTTTCACCAGTATGTATTATCGTATGATCTTTCACCAGTATGTATTATCGTATGACCTTTCACCAGTATGTATTATCGTATGGTCTTTCACCAGTATGTATTATCGTATGGTCTTTCACCAGTATGTATTATCGTATGGTCTTTCACCAGTATGTATTATCGTAT
>CM026404.1:67069413-67108374 GCA_014843695.1 Archivesica marissinica
TTTCACAAGTATGTATTATCATATGGTCTTTCACCAGTATGTAATATCATATGGTCTTTCACAAGTATGTATTATCGTATGGTCTTTCACAAGTATGTATTATCATATGGTCTTTGACCAGTATGTATTATCGTATGGTCTTTCACAAGTATGTATTATCATATGGTCTTTCACCAGTATGTATTATCATATGGTCTTTCACAAGTATGTATTATCATATGGTCTTTGACCAGTATGTATTATCGTATGGTCTTTCACAAGTATGTATTATCATATGGTCTTTCACCAGTATGTATTATCATATGGTCTTTCACAAGTATGTATTATCATATGGTCTTTCACCAGTATGTATTATCGTATGGTCTTTCACAAGTATGTATTATCATATGGTCTTTCACCAGTATGTATTATCATATGGTCTTTCACCAGTATGTATTATCGTATGGTCTTTCACCAGTATGTAGTATCGTATGGTCTTTCACCAGTATGTATTATCATATGGTCTTTCACCAGTATGTATTATCGTATGGTCGTTCACCAGTATGTATTATCATATGGTCTTTCACAAGTATGTATTATCATATGGTCTTTCACCAGTATGTATTATCGTATGGTCTTTCACCAGTATGTATTATCGTATGGTCGTTCACCAGTATGTATTATCGTATGGTCTTTCACCAGTATGTATTATCGTATGGTCTTTCACCAGTATGTATTATCGTATGGTCTTTCACCAGTATGTAGTATCATATGGTCTTTCACCAGTATGTATTATCATATGGTCTTTCACCAGTATGTATTATCATATGGTCTTTCACCAGTATGTATTATCATATGGTCTTTCACCAGTATGTATTATCATATGGTCTTTCACCAGTATGTAGTATCATATGGTCTTTCACCAGTATGTATTATCATATGGTCTTTCACCAGTATGTATTATCATATGGTCTTTCACCAGTATGTATTATCATATGGTCTTTCACCTGTATGTATTATCATATGGTCTTTCACCAGTATGTATTATCATATGGTCTTTCACCTGTATGTATTATCATATGGTCTTTCACCAGTATGTATTATCGTATGACCTTTCACCAGTATGTATTATCATATGGTCTTTCACCAGTATGTATTATCGTATGACCTTTCACCAGTATGTATTATCGTATGACCTTTCACCAGTATGTATTATCATATGGTCTTTCACCAGTATGTATTATCGTATGGTCTTTCACCAGTATGTATTATCGTATGGTCTTTCACCAGTATGTATTATCGTATGGTCTTTCACCAGTATGTATTATCGTATGACCTTTCACCAGTATGTATTATCGTATGACCTTTCACCAGTATGTATTATCGTATGGTCTTTCACCAGTATGTATTATCGTATGACCTTTCACCAGTATGTATTATCGTATGACCTTTCACCAGTATGTATTATCGTATGGTCTTTCACCAGTATGTATTATCGTATGACCTTTCACCAGTATGTAGTATCAATGACCTTTTTATAATTTAATATTTTATTGCAATTTTTCATACATTACAATAATACATACGTGGAAAACAATTAGAAATTAAGTTAGGACATCCGTATACGATTTTATCTGGATAAAAAGGAAATGTGTTGAGCTACAAGTTATGACAACATTATTTACCGCCCTCCACATAACTATCAATGACCTTTCATCACAATAAGATGTTGTTGTTGATGCACATTGAGCACAGCCACACGATTTGCTGTACATATATATGTCATATTATATGGTTTCAAACAATGTATTGATTTAATATACAAATTTGTTTTAGCTTAATTGCAAAGCTATTTCTTACAACATTAGATAAACTCGTTCTCGAGACCTCATTACTGATGGAATTCATCGCCACGAGGGAGAGAGAAAGGGCAATGTGGATTTAAGTTGATTTTCTATACGGAAACCACCACCATTGTTCTGACGGGGCTCAAACTCCCAACTTCTAGGCTACACGGCGGACACCATATCCATTGTTCTGACGGGGCTCAAACTCCCAACTTCTAGGCTACACGGCGGACACCATATCCATTGTTCCGACGGGGCTCAAACTCCCAACTTTTAGGCTACACGGCGGACACCATATCCATTGTTCCGACAGGGCTCAAACTACCAACTTCTAGGCTACACGGCGGACACCATATCCATTGTTCCGACAGGGCTCAAACTCCCAACTTCTAGGCTACACGGCGGACACCATATCCATTGTTCCGACAGGGCTCAAACTACCAACTTCGGCTACACGGCGGACACCATATCCATTGTTCCGACAGGGCTCAAACTACCAACTTCTAGGCTACACGGAGGACACCATATCCATTGTTCCGACAGGGCTCAAACTACCAACTTCTAAGCTACACGGAGGACACCATATCCATTGTTCCGACAGGGCTCAAACTACCAACTTCTAGGCTACACGGAGGACACCATATCCATTGTTCTGACGGGGCTCAAACTACCAACTTCTAGGCTACACGGCGGACACCATATCCATTGTTCCGACAGGGCTCAAACTACCAACTTCTAGGCTACACGGCCGACACCACCACCATTGTTCTGACGGGGCTCAAACTACCAACGTCCAGGCTACACGGCGGACACCACCACCATTGTTCTGACAGGGCTCAAACTACCAACGTCCAGGCTACACGGTTCTGACGGGGGGCTGGAACTCCCAACTTCTAGGTTATACAGCGGACACCACCACCATTGTTCTGACGGGGGGCTGGAACTCCCAACTTCTAGGTTACACGGTGGATACCACCACCATTGTTCTGACGGGGGGCTGGAACTCCCAACTTCTAGGTTACACAGCGGACACCACCACCATTGTTCTGACGGGGCTGGAACTCCCAACTTCTAGGTTACACGACGGACATCATATCCATTGTTCTGACGGGGGGCTGGAACTCCCAACTGTTAGGTAACACGGTGGATACCACCACCATTGTTCTGACGGGGCTGGAACTCCCAACTTCTAGGTTACACGACGGACATCATATCCATTGTTCTGACGGGGGGCTGGAACTCCCAACTGCTAGGTAACACGGTGGATACCACCACCATTGTTCTGACGGGGGGCTGGAACTCCCAACTTCTAGGTTACACGACGGACATCATATCCATTGTTCTGACGGGGCTGGAACTCCCAACTGCTAGGTAACACGGTGGATACCACCACCATTGTTCTGACGGGGCTGGAACTCCCAACTTCTAGGTTACACGACGGACATCATATCCATTGTTCTGACGGGGCTGGAACTCCCAACTGCTAGGTAACACGGTGGATACCACCACCATTGTTCTGACGGGGCTGGAACTCCCAACTTCTAGGTTACACGACGGACATCATATCCATTGTTCTGACGGGGCTGGAACTCCCAACTTCTAGGTTACACGACGGACATCATATCCATTGTTTTGACGGGGCTGGAACTCCCAACTTCTAGGTTACACGACGGATACCACCACCATTGTTCTGACGGGGCTGGAACTCCCAACTTCTAGGTTACACGACGGATACCACCACCATTGTTCTGACGGGGCTGGAACTCCCAACTTCTAGGTTACACGACGGACATCATATCCATTGTTCTGACGGGGCTGGAACTCCCAACTTCTAGGTTACACGACGGATACCAACACCATTGTTCTGACGGGGCTGGAACTCCCAACTTCTAGGTTACACGACGGACATTATATCCATTGTTCTGACGGGGCTGGAACTCCCAACGTCTAGGTTACACGACGGACATCATATCCATTGATCTGAAAGTAGCATAATACAGTTCGCTAGCACTACATACCTCTAAATAGGCTTGTAAAAAGTGTAGATCCAGATGACCCGGATCAGGATTCTTGCCAATAATATATTACCATAGTAACAGGGAACTAGTAATATATATGTGGTCCTCTCTACATCAGAATGTTCGGCTTAAAAACAACCATTTCAAAGGAAATAAAAATCCGGCTAACTCATTTTCTTTAAGATGTTATTACTATTTTTTAGACAAAATTACCCATTTTGATAAATGAACTGGTCCAAATGTAATGTCCCATTTCAGGCCCGTAGCCACACTGAAGCATACCAGGCAGCTTCCTCGGTTAAAATTTCCAAAGCAAAAAAAAAAAATACTTGTATAAAATGTTGACTGCTAGAGGGCTGAAAGGTCAGTACATAATTATAAGTCTAAACTCATTAAATCAGAAAATGCAGGAAATCGCTCTATACCCCAACAATTTTAAGAGGGAACATGCCCACGGACTCCCCCCCCCCTAGATTACCGCTGGCTACCCTACTGCTATTAATTTATTGATCTAAAAATATCATGCACCAGTTCATGTACGTTACTTGGTGTTGAATGGGTTAATATCATGCACCAGTCCATGTACGTTACGTGGTGTTGAATGGGTTAAGCAGCTTGCGCCTGTCCATGTACGTTACTTGGTGTTGAATGGGTTAAATATCATGCACCTGTCCATGTACGTTACTTGGTGTTGAATGGGTTAAATATCATGCACCAGTCCATGTACGTTACTTGGTGTTGAATGGGTTAAATATCATGCACCTGTCCATGTACGTTACGTGGTGTTGAATGGGTTAAATATCATGCACCTGTCCATGTACGTTACGTGGTGTTGAATGGGTTAAATATCATGCACCTGTCCATGTACGTTACTTGGTGTTGAATGGGTTAAATATCATGCACCTGTCCATGTACGTTACTTGGTGTTGAATGGGTTAAATATCATGCACCTGTCCATGTACGTTACTTGGTGTTGAATGGGTTAAGCAGATTGCACCTGTCCATGTACGTTACGTGGTGTTGAATGGGTTAAGCAGCTTGCACCTGTCCATGTACGTTACTTGGTGTTGAATGGGTTAAGCAGCTTGCACCTGTCCATGTACGTTACTTGGTGTTGAATGGGTTAAGCAGCTTGCACCTGTCCATGTACGTTACTTGGTGTTGAATGGGTTAAGCAGCTTGCACCTGTCCATGTACGTTACGTGGTGTTGAATGGGTTAAGCAGCTTGCACCTGTCCATGTACGTTACTTGGTGTTGAATGGGTTAAGCAGCTTGCACCTGTACATGTACGTTACGTGGTGTTGAATGGGTTAAGCAGCTTGCACCTGTCCATGTACGTTACTTGGTGTTGAATGGGTTAAGCAGCTTGCACCTGTCCATGTACGTTACGTGGTGTTGAATGGGTTAAATATCATGCACCTGTCCATGTACGTTACTTGGTGTTGAATGGGTTAAATATCATGCACCTGTCCATGTACGTTACTTGGTGTTGAATGGGTTAAATATCATGCACCTGTCCATGTACGTTACTTGGTGTTGAATGGGTTAAGCAGCTTGCGCCTGTCCATGTACGTTACTTGGTGTTGAATGGGTTAAACAGCTTGCACCTGTCCATGTACGTTACTTGGTGTTGAATGGGTTAAGCAGCTTGCACCTGTCCATGTACGTTACTTGGTGTTGAATGGGTTAAGCAGCTTGCACCTGTCCATGTACGTTACTTGGTGTTGAATGGGTTAAGCAGCTTGCACCTGTCCATGTACGTTACTTGGTGTTGAATGGGTTAAGCAGCTTGCACCTGTCCATGTACGTTACGTGGTGTTGAATGGGTTAAATATCATGCACCTGTCCATGTACGTTACTTGGTGTTGAATGGGTTAAATATCATGCACCTGTCCATGTACGTTACTTGGTGTTGAATGGGTTAAATATCATGCACCTGTCCATGTACGTTACTTGGTGTTGAATGGGTTAAGCAGCTTGCGCCTGTCCATGTACGTTACTTGGTGTTGAATGGGTTAAACAGCTTGCACCTGTCCATGTACGTTACTTGGTGTTGAATGGGTTAAGCAGCTTGCACCTGTCCATGTACGTTACTTGGTGTTGAATGGGTTAAGCAGCTTGCACCTGTCCATGTACGTTACTTGGTGTTGAATGGGTTAAGCAGCTTGCGCCTGTCCATGTACGTTACTTGGTGTTGAATGGGTTAAGCAGCTTGCACCTGTCCATGTACGTTACTTGGTGTTGAATGGGTTAAGCAGCTTGCACCTGTCCATGTACGTTACTTGGTGTTGAATGGGTTAAGCAGCTTGCGCCTGTCCATGTACGTTACTTGGTGTTGAATGGGTTAAGCAGCTTGCGCCTGTCCATGTACGTTACTTGGTGTTGAATGGGTTAAGCAGCTTGCGCCTGTCCATGTACGTTACGTGGTGTTGAATGGGTTAAGCAGCTTGCGCCTGTCCATGTACGTTACTTGGTGTTGAATGGGTTAAGCAGCTTGCGCCTGTCCATGTACGTTACGTGGTGTTGAATGGGTTAAGCAGCTTGCGTCTGTCCATGTACGTTACTTGGTGTTGAATGGGTTAAGCAGCTTGCACCTGTCCATGTACGTTACTTGGTGTTGAATGGGTTAAGCAGCTTGCGCCTGTCCATGTACGTTACTTGGTGTTGAATGGGTTAAGCAGCTTGCGCCTGTCCATGTACGTTACGTGGTGTTGAATGGGTTAAGCAGCTTGCGCCTGTCCATGTACGTTACTTGGTGTTGAATGGGTTAAGCAGCTTGCGCCTGTCCATGTACGTTACGTGGTGTTGAATGGGTTAAGCAGCTTGCGCCTGTCCATGTACGTTACTTGGTGTTGAATGGGTTAAGCAGCTTGCGCCTGTCCATGTACGTTACGTGGTGTTGAATGGGTTAAGCAGCTTGCGCCTGTCCATGTACGTTACTTGGTGTTGAATGGGTTAAGCAGCTTGCGCCTGTCCATGTACGTTACTTGGTGTTGAATGGGTTAAGCAGCTTGCGCCTGTCCATGTACGTTACTTGGTGTTGAATGGGTTAAGCAGCTTGCGCCTGTCCATGTACGTTACTTGGTGTTGAATGGGTTAAGCAGCTTGCACCTGTCCATGTACGTTACGTGGTGTTGAATGGGTTAAGCAGCTTGCACCTGTCCATGTACGTTACTTGGTGTTGAATGGGTTAAGCAGCTTGCACCTGTCCATGTACGTTACGTGGTGTTGAATGGGTTAAGCAGTTTGCACCTGTCCATGTACGTTACGTGGTGTTGAATGGGTTAAGCAGCTTGCGCCTGTCCATGTACGTTACTTGGTGTTGAATGGGTTAAGCAGCTTGCGCCTGTCCATGTACGTTACTTGGTGTTGAATGGGTTAAGCAGCTTGCGCCTGTCCATGTACGTTACTTGGTGTTGAATGGGTTAAGCAGCTTGCACCTGTCCATGTACGTTACGTGGTGTTGAATGGGTTAAGCAGCTTGCACCTGTCCATGTACGTTACGTGGTGTTGAATGGGTTAAGCAGCTTGCGCCTGTCCATGTACGTTACTTGGTGTTGAATGGGTTAAGCAGCTTGCACCTGTCCATGTACGTTACTTGGTGTTGAATGGGTTAAGCAGCTTGCACCTGTCCATGTACGTTACTTGGTGTTGAATGGGTTAAGCAGCTTGCACCTGTCCATGTACGTTACTTGGTGTTGAATGGGTTAAGCAGCTTGCGCCTGTCCATGTACGTTACGTGGTGTTGAATGGGTTAAGCAGCTTGCGCCTGTCCATGTACGTTACTTGGTGTTGAATGGGTTAAGCAGCTTGCGCTGCCTGTACGTTACGTGGTGTTGAATGGGTTAAGCAGCTTGCGCCTGTCCATGTACGTTACGTGGTGTTGAATGGGTTAAGCAGCTTGCGCCTGTCCATGTACGTTACGTGGTGTTGAATGGGTTAAGCAGCTTGCAGTGTCCATGTACGTTACGTGGTGTTGAATGGGTTAAGCAGCTTGCGCCTGTCCATGTACGTTACGGTGTTGAATGGGTTAAGCAGCTTGCGCCTGTCCATGTACGTTACGTGGTGTTGATGGTAGAGCTTGCGCCTGTGGGTTGCCCTGTCCATGTACGTTACGTGGTGTTGAATGGGTTAAGCAGCTTGCGCCTGTCCATGTACGTTACTTGGTGTTGAATGGGTTAAGCAGCTTGCGCCTGTCCATGTACGTTACTTGGTGTTGAATGGGTTAAGCAGCTTGCGCCTGTCCATGTACGTTACGTGGTGTTGAATGGGTTAAGCTTAGCTTGCACCTGTCCATGTACGTTACGTGGTGTTGAATGGGTTAAGCAGCTTGCGCCTGTCCATGTACGTTACGTGGTGTTGAATGGGTTAAGCAGCTTGCACCTGTCCATGTACGTCACGTGGTGTTGAATGGGTTAAGCAGCTTGCACCTGTCCATGTACGTTACGTGGTGTTGAATGGGATAAGCAGCTTGCACCTGTCCATGTACGTTACTTGGTGTTGAATGGGTTAAGCAGCTTGCACCTGTCCATGTACGTTACGTGGTGTTGAATGGGTTAAGCAGCTTGCGCTTATATCGGTTATATCCATTACGAGATCCAGCATGACAACGAACGATTATTAAACAGGAATTGCAGCCAAGTATGTGTACTTTTCTCGTTATTTATCTCGCCAGTGACACGAGAGTACGCGGATTGCGGTTGCTATTTCCTTTAGCTCCGGTTTATATATTGTCTGTTTGTGTTTCTGAGTGCTAAGTTCATAAGCGGCGATACAAGCCAGGATGATAAATATATATTGTGGTTGCATCATACAAACTTTGTAACTAGACCATTAGAAGTCATCATGATCTGTATACATACTTCGATGTATATAGTCAAGTCTGTCTTAAGCACAGGTGGCTGCTTAATAGCGATCAAATGTATAATAAAAACAACATATTGGGAATCTGGAAACTGACTGCTTAATACTGATTCGTTGCTTAATGAATGTGACTACTAACACAGGTTTGACTGTATATTGAAGATAATAATGCGGAAATTCATAAGCAAACTGTACTCATGGCAACCTGAACCTAGAGAACAGCACTCGGAGAGATGCACCCCCTGGTCAAGACCTGCATAACACAAATCTATGCTAGTCACTGTTCGTATCGCACTACATAACCCGATACAACATACAGAAGTGCTTTGTCCTATGATCAATTCAAGCATTATGGCTTGACTTCCGTGGAGAATGGTCCGCCTCCGTGGTCGAGTGGTTAAGGTCGCTGACTTGTATACCACTGTAACCTATCATCACTGATGGTCACGGGTTCGAGCCCCGCTCAGGCCCTGTCTCATTTATATGAAAAAGTTGGCAGTTTCTTACGGAGGTTGGTGCACCCAAGTACTGATTAATCGCTGGAGCCTGCCCAGGAAAGGTGTTGTTAGGTAAACTGCCCGCCAGCGATATAGCCCAACATGGTGCTGATGCAGGCGTAAAACCCGAAATATAACATAATAACTTCCGTGGAGAATGTTAACGGAGGATATTTGAGTATTAGTGTAAGATAGGATCATATTTCATCGAAATGTGTATTTCCACGAGTGACGTTATTACACTAATAAACACATCGAGCGATCATCGAAATGTGTATTTCCACGAGTAGCGTTATTACACTAATAAACACATATTTTTTTGTTCTTTATGATTTCCAATGATTTTGGCTAATATAATATTTGTTTTCAAACGTTATTCATTTTAACTACCCTGTCGGGAGCCTCATTGCACTACAATACACAACCGCACAACCACTTATGTTAGTGTGAACGTCCGTAATAAGAAATTGTTCTGGTATAAGTTGCAAGTTAGTTTCTGTTTACTGTTAAAATTTAAACAATTGCAAGTTAGTTTCTGTTTACTGTCAAAATTTAAAAACTACCGATAAACTATAATTAAATGATTATCAGAAAATAGCTAAAACACAAAAAAGAACATCAACTGCTGATGAATACGAAACTCAAGCAGTTTGCTAATTTTCTTCTTCATTTTCTTGTTGTATTAGTAATCATCAATTTTAGTATGTGCACAACTCACATATTCAGTCATTTTGTTTGTTATAATCTAGTATTTTTGGGAGGAGGGCCGTAACTAATGTTATTAAAACTTGTGGCCCAACCCATTTGCTTCAACATTTATTGACAATTCTTGTGCACAACAATGACATAAATCGTATATACTATGCATAATTATACAAGTGTGTGCATTTGTTTTGTTCTGAACATTGTATATATAGAATGAATGCAATAAAATATGATTAAACTTAGCTTAAACTCAAGCAGTGACAGAGAAAATGCCATATTTCACTATTTCAAGACAGTGGAGTTGAGAAAACTCTAGCATTCGTTGGAAAGCATAACAGAACTCGGTGTATGTTTAAACTTTATTATTTTTCAACGATTGCGAAGCAAGTTCTAACAACTTATATTAACCCTTTTAACACTACATGCCTCTAAATAGACTTACAAACAGTATAGATCCAGATGAGCGTAACGAGCCGTCTCATCAGGGTCTGCACTTTTTGCCAGTAACAAGTATTAGTATTTTTAGATAATATTACCCATTTTGATAAATGAACTTGTCCAATGGTAATGTTCTTATTAATGTATTGGTCTAAACATATCATGCACCAGTCCATGTCAGTTACTTGGGGTTGAATGGGTTAATCACTTTCGTTTGGCGCGGATGTAAGCGTATATGTGGTCATCCGTACCATCTCACATACTTCCCGGTCCGAGGATCGGACCTGGGTTGCATTGTTGAGAAGCGAGCGCGCTAACAATTGCGCTAATCTGATTGTATGTTGCGATTGCTGTGAGGCATATATTGTATCGGTATAGACCTACATGTGTATCTTTTGGTATCGCCACAGGCAACAGACACAAAAAACATTACTTACTATATGACCATAGGCCAAAAAAAATAATTGTGTTTTGTGTCTGGTGCCTGTGGGTATCGCTAATTTAAAAGCCTTATTTACAACCTCTTGCAGGGACAGATCGCATATAAAGAAGAGAAAGGCAGTTAAGGAACGGATAACACAAGAAAACGGACACGCAGACGGACATAATGATGTTAGTATTGAAGTGACCCCGTCGTCATCGTCATATCCGTCCCAGAACAACCACCCGTCAACGGATGGCAATCACACACACTATAACGGCATAACAGCTAATGACAGTTCCGTCGAACATCTTGATCTCTCTGTGTACACTATTGAAGCTGGAGTCGACAACTTGACGTTTAAACATAGTAATACTAATATCAAATTTGCCGACGAGAAATGTCGGCCAATAGCACAGAAATCAAAGATAACTGCTGAACTCGTGCCTTCCCGTCGTCCCAGCAAGGTGTCAAAACGCGCTAACTCGCACGACGAGTGCATTCATCTGGATAGAAACCTCGGACATCTCCCAGCGGATTGTCTTGCCGTGAAAAAAACTGTGCGCAGACATTCGTATGAAGTCGCAGTCTGTGAAAATTCATGGTTGTCAGCCGAGTCACCATGTGTTGTTGCGCCATCGCGGACGACAATGAACATGCATAATTATTGTGTGAACTCATCAAATGGTGTCAAATTATCGACTGCAGTGTTCGAAAATAAGGCATATGATAAAGATGACTACAAAAAGACGTAATGTAAATAAAGCAGACTTTTTTTAAAGACTTGTTGGTCAAGCTATTAGATCAAAATATATGATTATATACCAATGGAAGTTCATAGTAGTGAAGAATAGTGTATCTTTAGCGATGGCGGGTAGATAAGTGATTTCATGAGAATATAAGAATGGCTGCAATACACATGTATAATTATTGGTGTGTTCATTAATTTAAACTGCAGCAGTCCTTTTCCGTTATGGAAGATGGACAACATTTAGAAACTTTCATTCATTGATTTGTGTTCAATGTTATGGTGTATAAAATGCTTATCACGTTACACGGATTCACGAGCATAGTATGCACGTGCATACACAGTGTATGTACTCTAGTGTTATCATTGTATCGTACCAAAACACAGTATTTGGTTTGAAACGATCTGGTAGGGCGTGATTATAGGTGAGATACAGGTATAAGTGTTATTTCACTTTTCACATAACAAGTTCAAACTGTCTGTCACAATTTCCAAATACGTTGCTATCGTTGCAATTGTATTCGTTAGTATTATCAGTATTACCCAAGTCATGCAGTAACACAATTCAACATTACCCAAGTCATGCAGCAACACAATTCAACATTACCCAAGTCATGCAGCAACACAATTCAACATTACCCAAGTCATGCAGTAACACAATTCAACATTACCCACGGCATGCAGTAACACAATTCAACATTACCCACGAGTATCGAACCCGGGACCGTTAGTGATGTCGACCTGATCGTAATATCGACCTTGTCCAATAAACATGTAGAATGCATACGCTATAAACTTTATTTATTTTACAATGATTGCCAAGCAAGTTCTAACAACTTATATTAATCACTCTCGTTGGCGCGGATGAAAGCGTATATGTGGTCATTCATGTGGGAGGAAACCGGAGTACCCGGAGGAAACCCACCTATCCGATCTGGCGACCACCGTACCATCTCACATACTTCCCGGTCCGAGGATCGAACCTGGGTTGCATTGGTGAGAAGCGAGCGCGATAATCACTGCGCTAATCGGACAGCATACGGCATATGCATGAGGCAGCGTTCTACTATTGTTTCAGTATTTTTGTTTACAATTAAACCTGTGTTAGTGATCACCTCCATTAAGCAAACCTGTATTAAGCAGCCAGTTTCCAGGTTCCCAATATGATGTTTTTATTATACATTTGACCAGCATTCTGTGATAAGCAGCCACTTAGGCAAGGCATTTAAATTCCACGCTGCCTCTTCTCTCCCTCGTGGCGATGGATTCCATCAGGAATGAGGTCTCGAGAGTGATTAATATAAGTTGTAAGAACTTGTTTCGCAATCGAGCTAATATAAATTTGTGTAAACTAAGCAGCCACTTTCTGTGATTCCATTGGCTGGCTGCTTAAAACAGGTTTGACTGAATATCAAAAAAACATTTACTAATATCAAAAACGTAAACGGAATTCTTGATATCAGACAGAAAAACATAATTTGATATCAATAATTGTTGTTTTATATTATGAAATCTGTTTGTTATCATAAATTCAATTCCTGATACATGTATTATGAATTTGATTTTTTATATCAGAAATTTGATTATTTTTGATATTAGAAATACCTCGAGCCCCATTTTAAGAAAACAGTATACTGTTAATCGATTATAGATATAGATCGATTCATAGTACAGTCTACATCCGTTATGTCAAAGTCGGTTATGTCGAATTCTCCGGCTAGCTCAAAGTCGGATCAAAGTCCCGCTTCAGACACTATCATTTTACATATAACTGGCTCCGTTTATATCGAATTTCGTTAAGTCAAACTTCTGCTATGTGGAAGTATTTTGTCCGATCCGACAGAATTCGACATATCGGATGCAAACTGTACATGTATAATGGTTGTTTTTAGTTGAGGCTACAGGACACTAAAACAAGACATTTATGACCAACACACAACGTGCTGACACAATATGGCAGTCTATGTTAAAAGAATATTAAAAGGCGCCCCATGTCAGCAACAGTTCTCTTTCCCTCGATTTTTATCTGGGGGGAATATATAAATTTAATGTAACACACTTTTACATTTGTAATTCTGTATGACATCAACCTAACATATTGTTACATTTGAAGTTCTCTATTACATTCAACCTAACATATTGTTACATTTGAAGTTCTCTATTAGATTCAACCTAACATAGTGTTATATTTGAAGTTCTCTATTAGATTCAACCTAACATAGTGTTACATTTGAAGTTCTCTATTAGATTCAACCTAACATATTGTTACATTTGAAGTTCTCTATTAGATTCAACCTAACATAGTGTTACATTTGAAGTTCTCTATTAGATCCAACCAAATATAGTGTTACATTTGAAGTTCTCTATTAGATTCAACCTAACATATTGTTACATTTGAAGTTCTCTATTAGATTCAACCTAACATATTGTTACATTTGAAGTTCTCTATTAGATTCAACCTAACATAGTGTTACATTTTAAGTTCTCTATTAGATTCAACCTAACATATTGTTACATTTGAAGTTCTCTATTAGATTCAACCTAACATATTGTTACATTTGAAGTTCTCTATTAGATTCAACCTATCATATTGTTACATTTGAAGTTCTCTATTAGATTCAACCTAACATATTGTTACATTTGAAGTTCTCTATTAGATTCAACCTAACATATTGTTACATTTGAAGTTCTCTATTAGATTCAACCTAACATATTGTTACATTTGAAGTTCTCTATTATATTCAAACTAACATAATGTTACATTTGAAGTTCTCTATTAGATTCAACCTAACATATTGTTACATTTTAAGTTCTCTATTAAATACAAACAAACATATTGTTACATTTGAAGTTCTCTATTAGATTCAACCTAACATAGTGTTACATTTTAAGTTCTCTATTAGATCCAACCTAACATATTGTTACATTTGAAGTTCTCTATTAGATTCAACCTAACATATTGTTACATTTGAAGTTCTCTATTAGATTCAACCTAACATATTGTTACATTTGAAGTTCTCTATTAGATTCAAACTAACATATTGTTACATTTGAAGTTCTCTATCAGATTCAACCTAACATATTGTTACATGTTAAGTTCTCTATTAGATTCAACCTAACATATTGTTACATTTGAAGTTCTCTATTAAATTTAATGTAACATATTCCTACATTTGTTGTTTCTATTACAGTAAATGTAACATATTCCTACACTTGTAGTTATCTACATTACATTAAGCGAAACATATTTATACTATGATAGTAAATGTAACATATTTCTACACGTGTAGTTATCTACATTACATTAAGCGTAACATATTTATTTATTGCATTGCATTAACTGTGACATATTCCTACACGTGTAGTTATCTACATTACACCAATGTAACATATTTATTCTATGATAGTAAATGTAACATATTCCTACACGTGTAGTTATCTACATTACATTAAGCGTAACATATTTATTCTATGATAGTAAATGTAACATATTCCTACACTTGTAATTATCTACATTACATTAAGCGTAACATATTTATACTATGATAGTAAATGTAACATATTTCTACATGTGTAGTTATCTACATTACATCAATGTAACATATTTATTCTATGATAGTAAATATAACATATTCCTACAATTGTAGTTATATTATTAACTATAATAAGTTAATAAGTTATAATAATATATTTGTAGTTCTATGAATTACATTTAACTTATTCCTACATTTGTTGTAATTTAATTACATTTAGCTTAACATATTTTACACTTGCAGAGATTCGACAAGTAGCCCAATGTTGGCCCAATATATTATGTTGGCTGTCGACTTTTATGGCCTAGTATATATTGACTGGCGACAGTTTAAACCCAGTATATGTTGACTGGAGACTGTTGTGGCCCCAGTAGATGTTGTCTGACGACTGTTATGGCCCCAGTAGATTTTGTCTGACGACTGTTGTGGCCCCAGTAGATTTTGTCTAACGACTGTTGAAACCCAGTAGATGTTGTCTGACGACTGTTGTGGCCCCAGTAGATTTTGTCTGACGACTGTTGAAACCCAGTAGATGTTATCTGACGACTGTTGTGGCCCCAGTAGATGTTGTCTGACGACTGTTGTGGCCCCAGTAGATGTTGGCTGACGACTGTTGTGGCCCCAGTAGATGTTGTCTGACGACTGTTGAAACCCAGTAGACGTTGTCGGACGACTGCTGTGGCCCCAGTAGATGTTGGCTGACGACTGTATTGACCCCAGTAGATGTTGGCTGACGACTGTATTGGCCCCAGTAGATGTTGGCTGACGACTATTGAAACCCAGTAGACGTTGTCTGACGACTGTTGTGGCCCCAGTAGATGTTGGCTGACGACTGTTGTGGCCCCAGTAGATGTTGTCTGACGACTGTTGTGGCCCCAGTAGATGTTGGCTGACGACTGTTGTGGCCCCAGTAGATGTTGTCTGACGACTGTTAAAACCCAGTAGACGTTGTCGGACGACTGCTATGGCCCCAGTAGATGTTGGCTGACGACTGTATTGGCCCCAGTAGATGTTGGCTGACGACTGTATTGGCCCCAGTAGATGTTGTCTGACGACTGTATTGGCCCCAGTAGATGTTGTCTGACAACTGTGTTGGCCCCAGTAGATGTTGTCTGACGACTGTATTGGCCCCAGCAGATGTTGTCTAACGACTGTATTGGCCCCAGTAGATGTTGTTTGACAACTGTGTTGGCCCCAGTAGATGTTGTCTGACGACTGTTGAAACCCAGTAGACGTTGTCGGACGACTGCTGTGGCCCCAGTAGATGTTGGCTGACGACTGTATTGGCCCCAGTAGATGTTGGCTGACGACTGTATTGGCCCCAGTAGATGTTGTCTGACGACTGTATTGGCCCCAGTAGATGTTGTCTGACAACTGTGTTGGCCCCAGTAGATGTTGTCTGACGACTGTTTTGGCCCCCGTAGATGTTGTCTGACGACTGTATTGGCCCCAGTAGATGTTGTCTGACAACTGTGTTGGCCCCAGTAGATGTTGTCTGACGACTGTATTGGCCCCAGTAGATGTTGTCTGACAACTGTGTTGGCCCCAGAAGATGTTGTCTGACGACTGTTGTGCCCCCCCCAGTAGATGTTAGCTGACGACTGTATTGGCCCCAGTAGATGTTGGCTGATGACTGTTATGGCCCCAGTAGATGTTGTCTGACGACTGTTGAAACCCAGTAGACGTTGGCTGACGACTGTTGTGGCCCCAGTAGATTTTGTCTGACGACTGTATTGGCCCCAGCAGATGTTGTCTAACGACTGTATTGGCCCCAGTAGATGTTGTTTGACAACTGTGTTGGCCCCAGTAGATGTTGTCTGACGACTGATGAAACCCAGTAGACGTTGTCGGACGACTGCTGTGGCCCCAGTAGATGTTGGCTGACGACTGTATTGGCCCCAGTAGATGTTGGCTGACGACTGTATTGGCCCCAGTAGATGTTGTCTGACGACTGTATTGGCCCCAGTAGATGTTGTCTGACAACTGTGTTGGCCCCAGTAGATGTTGTCTGACGACTGTTTTGGCCCCCGTAGATGTTGTCTGACGACTGTATTGGCCCCAGTAGATGTTGTCTGACAACTGTGTTGGCCCCAGTAGATGTTGTCTGACGACTGTATTGGCCCCAGTAGATGTTGTCTGACAACTGTGTTGGCCCCAGAAGATGTTGTCTGACGACTGTTGTGCCCCCCCCAGTAGATGTTAGCTGACGACTGTATTGGCCCCAGTAGATGTTGGCTGATGACTGTTATGGCCCCAGTACATGTTGTCTGACGACTGTATTGGCCCCAGTAGATGTTGACTGACGACTGTTGTGGCCCCAGTAGATGTTGTCTGACGACTGTTATGGTCCCAGTAGATGTTGTCTGACGACTGTATTGGCCCCAGTAGATGTTGTCTGACGACTGTTGTGGCCCCAGTAGATGTTGGCTGACGACTGTTGTGGCCCCAGTAGATGTTGTCTGACGACTGTTGTGGCCCCAGTAGATGTTGGCTGACGACTGTTGTGGCCCCAGTAGATGTTGTCTGACGACTGTTGAAACCCAGTAGACGTTGTCGGACGACTGCTGTGGCCCCAGTAGATGTTGGCTGACGACTGTATTGGCCCCAG
This sequence comes from Archivesica marissinica, assembly GCA_014843695.1. Taxonomy (NCBI): domain Eukaryota; kingdom Metazoa; phylum Mollusca; class Bivalvia; order Venerida; family Vesicomyidae; genus Archivesica; species Archivesica marissinica. The sequence goes on from CM026404.1 coordinate 67,087,072, forward strand.
TAGATGTTGGCTGACGACTGTATTGGCCCCAGTAGATGTTGTCTGACGACTGTATTGGCCCCAGTAGATGTTGTCTGACAACTGTGTTGGCCCCAGTAGATGTTGTCTGACGACTGTATTGGCCCCAGCAGATGTTGTCTAACGACTGTATTGGCCCCAGTAGATGTTGTTTGACAACTGTGTTGGCCCCAGTAGATGTTGTCTGACGACTGTTGAAACCCAGTAGACGTTGTCGGACGACTGCTGTGGCCCCAGTAGATGTTGGCTGACGACTGTATTGGCCCCAGTAGATGTTGGCTGACGACTGTATTGGCCCCAGTAGATGTTGTCTGACGACTGTATTGGCCCCAGTAGATGTTGTCTGACAACTGTGTTGGCCCCAGTAGATGTTGTCTGACGACTGTATTGGCCCCAGCAGATGTTGTCTAACGACTGTATTGGCCCCAGTAGATGTTGTCTGACGACTGTATTGGCCCCAGTAGATGTTGTCTGACAACTGTGTTGGCCCCAGTAGATGTTGTCTGACGACTGTATTGGCCCCAGAAGATGTTGTCTGACGACTGTTGTGCCCCCCCAGTAGATGTTAGCTGACGACTGTATTGGCCCCAGTAGATGTTGGCTGATGACTGTTATGGCCCCAGTAGATGTTGTCTGACGACTGTTGAAACCCAGTAGACGTTGGCTGACGACTGTTGTGGCCCCAGTAGATTTTGTCTGACAACTGTTGTGGCCCCAATAGATGTTGTCTGACGACTGTTGTGGCCCCAGTAGATGTTGTCTGACGACTGTTGTGGCCCCAGTAGATGTTGGCTGACGACTGTTTTGGCCCCAGTATATGTTTTATGACGACTGTTGTGGCCCCAGTAGATGTTGGATGACGACTGTTGTGGCCCCAGTAGAAGTTGGCTGACGACTGTCGTGGCCCCAGTAGATGTTGTGTGACGACTGTTGTGGCCCCAGTAGACGTTGACTGACTACTGTTGTGGCCCCAGTAGATGTTGGCTGACGACTGTTGTGGCCCCAGTAGATGTTGTCTGACGACTGTTGTGGCCCCAGTAGATGTTGTCGACGACTGTTGTGGCCCAGTAGATGTTGGCTGACGACTGTTGTGGCCCCAGTAGATGTTGACTGACGACTGTTGTGGCCCCAGTAGATGTTGACTGACGACTGTTGTGGCCCCAGTAGATGTTGACTGACGACTGCTGTGGCCCCAGTAGATGTTGGCTGACAACTGTTGTGGCCCCAGTAGATGTTGACTGACGACTGTTGTGGCGTGGCCCCAGTAGATGTTGGCTGACGACTGTTGTGGCCCCAGTAGATGTTGTCTGACGACTGTTATGGCCCCAGTAGATGTTGTCTGACGACTGTTTTGGCCCCAGTAGATGTTAGCTGACGACTGTCGTGGCCCCAGTAGATGTTGTCTGACGACTGTTTTGGCCCCAGTAGGCGTTGACTAAGAACTGCTTTGGCTCAGTAGGCGTTGACTAAGAACTGCTTTGGCTCAGTAGGCGTTGTCTCACGACTGCTTTGGTTCAGTAGACGTTGTCGCACGACTGCTTTGGCTCAGTAGGCGTTGTCTCACGACTGCATTCGCTCAGTAGGCGTTGTCTCACGACTGTTTTGGCTCAGTAGACGTTGTCTCACGACTGCTTTGGCTCAGTAGACGTTGTCTCACGACTGCTTTGGCTCAGTAGACGTTGTCGCACGACTGCTTTGGCTCAGTAGGCGTTGTCTCACGTCTGCCTTGGCTCAGTAGACGTTGGCTAACGACTGTTTGGCGTAGTAGACATTGGTGTATGACTCATTTGCCCCAGCATATGTTGGTTGATGACTCTTTTGCCCCAGCAGATGTTGGTTGATGACTGTTTTGCCCCAGCAGATGTTGGTTGACGACTGTTTTGGAGCAGTAGACGTTCGTTAACGATGGTTTTGGAGCAGTATACGTTGATTGACGACTGTTTTGCCTCAGTAGATGTTGATTGACGACTGTTTTGCCCCAGTAGAAGTTGATTGATGACTGCTTTGGCCCAGAGACGTTCGTTGATGACTCTTTTGCCCAATCAGATGTTGGTTGACGACTGTTTTGGAGCAAGCAGTAGACGTTGGTTGACGACTGTTTTTGGTCCAGTAGATGTTGGTTGACGACTGTTTTGGAGCAGTAGACGTTCGTTGACGATGGTTTTGGAGCAGTAGACGTTGATTGACGACTGTTTTGCCTCAGTAGATGTTGATTGACGACTGTTTTGCCCCAGTAGAAGTTGATTGATGACTGCTTTGGCCCAGAGACGTTCGTTGATGACTCTTTTGCCCAATCAGATGTTGGTTGACGACTGTTTTGGAGCAAGCAGTAGATGTTGGTTGACGACTGTTTTGCCACAATAGATGTTGATTGACGACTGTTTTGGAGCAGTAGACGTTGATTGACGACTGTTTTGCCCCAGTAGATGTTGATTGACGACTGTTTTGCCCCAGTAGACGTTGATTGACGACTGTTTTGTCCGAGTAGATGTTGATTGGCGACTGTTTTGCCCCCATTATATTTGATTGACGACTGTTTTGCCCCAGTAGATAATGGTTTACGACTATTTGTCCACAGCAGACGTTGGTTTACGAATGTTTTACCCTAGTAGATGTTGGTTTACGACTGTTTTGCCCCAGTAGACGTTGATTGGCGATTGTTTTGCCCCAGTAGATGTTGATTGGCGATTGTTTTGCCCCAGTAGATGTTGATTGATGACTAGTTTGTCCAGTAGACGTTGGTGAACGACTAGTGTGCCACAGTAGATAATGGTTGACGACTGTTTTGGTCCAGTAGCCGTTGGCTTACGACTGCGTAGGTCCAGTAGCCGTTTCCTGATAACTGTTTTGGTCTAGTAGACGTTGATTGACGACCGCAAATGAAACATTTATTATTCCCCACATAACAGTAGTGTTGCATTAAAGAACATCCGCACAATTTTATTGCAGCTTAGAACGCTTTTGAAATCAGTACACGTACTGTGTTTGCAAATGTACTTATTTTTATATATATTTCATTCTATGCATCTTTCCAAATAAAAATAAAAAGATACAATATCAGATTATAAACATTATCTCCCCGTCTCATCAACATTCGGAGGCATGTCCACACGGTCTAGACAATCAAATCATAATGTTCTTGGTACTAAAATTAAACTGTAATTATACAAAACGCAGGCTCTGTCTGCAGTTTTGTTCACATAAAACTATATCTCATTAGCAAGTTGATCTTAGTGTTAATTAAAGAGTTTTATTACGTAAGCCTATATAAACTCTGGGGCATCTACAGTGGGGTCAATTATTACCCCAGAATCGCAATTTGACCAAATTTAGTAATGATTCACTTGGTAATGCTACATGCCAAATATCAAAGCTTTGTGCATATAGGAAATAGAGCAAAACACTTCCCCACCCACTGGCAACCATGTTTTTTATACGAATCAATACGGCTTTTTAAAAAACTTTATTTATTTTACAACGATTGCTAAGCAAATGTTAATAGCTTATATTAATCACTCTCGTTGACGCAGATGAAAGCGTATATGTGATCATTCGTGTGGGAGGAAACCGGAGTACCCGGAGAAAACCCACCTGTCCGATCTGGCGACCATCATGCCATCTCACATACTTCCCGGTCCGAGGATCGAACTCGGGTCGCATTGGTGAGAAGCGAGAGCGCTAACCACTGCGCTAATCGGACAGCCATTCAATACGGCTTGGGCAAACTTCCGAACGTATCATCTAATAATGCTCTGTACAAAATGTCATCACATTGCAACTACGGAGAATTGTTTTGAAATGTTGACACTCATTTGATCTAATGACTTCATTTGAGCAATCTTGAAAGAGGACCCCAGTGATGAATGCTGTGGAGTTTACATGATGATTGGACAAGTGCTCCAGGAGGGGATGTCGTTAGAAGTGATATGTTGATGCCGCACGACGGACGACTGAGGACGCATACAAACAACACACCTTCAGCACTGTGTGTTCTGGGTTGCTAAAACCAAACACAAAACGAAAAGAAAAACAAAAAAATAAGATAATAATCGAAAATTCTCAAATCGAGTTCTCAAGACGCTACTGACGAGTACAAACACGTACTCACTAGCATATCGTCCTGCAATTGCCATTGTTCTTCATCATCAGCCTTTTTTCATAATGCCCACAACAACAACAGTTATCGTCATCGGAGTCGTGGAAGGCATAAGTCTCTGTCTGTCTGTCCTGTCATGTCCTGTCCTGTCCTGTCTGTCTGTCTGTCTGTCTGTCTGTCTGTCTGTCTGTCTGTCTGTCTGTCTGTCTGTCTGTCTGTCTGTCTGTCTGTCTGTCTGTCTGTCTGTCTGTCTGTCTGTCTGTCTGTCTGTCTGTCTGTCTGTCTGTCTGTCTGTCTGTCTGTCTGTCTGTCTGTCTGTCTGTCTGTCTGTCTGTCTGTCTGTCTGTCTGTCTGTCTGTCTGTCTGTCTGTCTGTCTGTCTGTCTGTCTGTCTGTCTGTCTGTCTGTCTGTCTGTCTGTCTGTCTGTCTGTCTGTCTGTCTGTCTGTCTGTCTGTCTGTCTGTCTGTCTGTGAGCGTGCTTCGGACAAAGGTGTTAGTAGTAATAAAGGATAAGACAGATCAGGTAGCAGGTTTAAAGCCTGGTGATAATGTAAACAATATCGTTCAAAGCCTGGTGATAAATGTAAACAATATCGTTTAAAGCATGGTGATAAATGTAAACAATATCGTTTAAAGCATGGTGATAAATGTAAACAATATCGTTTAAAGCATGGTGATAAATGTAAACAATATCGTTTAACGCCTAGTGATCAATGTAAACAATATCGTTCAAAGCCTGGTGATAAATGTAAACAATATCGTTTAAAGCATGGTGATAAATGTAAACAATATCGTTTAAAGCCTGGTGATAAATGTAAACAATATCGTTTAACGCCTAGTGATCAATGTAAACAATATCGTTTAAAGCATGGTGATAAATGTAAACAATATCGTTCAAAGCCTGGTGATAAATGTAAACAATATCGTTCAAAGCCTGGTGATCAATGTAAACAATATCGTTTAAAGCCTGGTGATAAATGTAAACAATATCGTTTAAAGCCTGGTGATAAATGTAAACAATATCGTTTAAAGCCTGGTGATAAATGTAAACAATATCGTTTAAAGCCTAGTGATCAATGTAAACAATATCGTTTAATGCCTAGTGATAAATGTAAACAATATCGTTTAATGCCTAGTGATAAATGTAAAGAATATCGTTTAAAGCATGGTGATAAATGTAAAGAATATCGCTTAATGCCTAGTGATAAATGTAAAGAATATCGTTTAATGCCTAGTGATAAATGTAAAGAATATCGTTTAAAGCATGGTGATAAATGTAAAGAATATCGTTTAATGCCTAGTGATAAATGTAAAGAATATCGTTTAATGCATGGTGATAAATGTAAAGAATATCGTTTAAAGCATGGTGATAAATGTAAAGAATATCGTTTAAAGCATGGTGATAAATGTAAAGAATATCGTTTAAAGCATGGTGATAAATGTAAAGAATATCGTTTAATGCCTAGTGATAAATGTAAAGAATATCGTTCAAAGCCTGGTGATAAATGTAAACAATATCGTTCAAAGCCTGGTGATCAATGTAAACAATATCGTTTAAAGCCTGGTGATAAATGTAAACAATATCGTTTAAAGCCTGGTGATAAATGTAAACAATATCGTTTAAAGCCTGGTGATAAATGTAAACAATATCGTTTAATGCCTAGTGATAAATGTAAACAATATCGTTTAATGCCTAGTGATAAATGTAAAGAATATCGTTTAAAGCATGGTGATAAATGTAAAGAATATCGCTTAATGCCTAGTGATAAATGTAAAGAATATCGTTTAATGCCTAGTGATAAATGTAAAGAATATCGTTTAAAGCATGGTGATAAATGTAAAGAATATCGCTTAATGCCTAGTGATAAATGTAAAGAATATCGTTTAATGCCTAGTGATAAATGTAAAGAATATCGTTTAAAGCATGGTGATAAATGTAAAGAATATCGTTTAATGCCTAGTGATAAATGTAAAGAATATCGTTTAATGCATGGTGATAAATGTAAAGAATATCGTTTAAAGCATGGTGATAAATGTAAAGAATATCGTTTAAAGCATGGTGATAAATGTAAAGAATATCGTTTAAAGCATGGTGATAAATGTAAAGAATATCGTTTAATGCCTAGTGATAAATGTAAAGAATATCGTTTAATGCCTAGTGATAAATGTAAAGAATATCGCTTAACATGTGCACCTGATGATCCATGTAAAGAATATTGGAATAGCAACGGGGAACTGTAATAGAAGCAGACGACATCTCAAATTATCAGAAAACCCCATTGTGGGCAAAAATAATTGCCACCTAAACAAATGAATTCTATATATTTTCTTACACTACATTAGCAATTATTTCCAATGGAACTCGTCTCAAATTTCTGAATATTCCATGTCTATGATGAAAGAAAATAGATCTAGATACTATTCTGATATAATTACAGTTACCATGGAAACATTAATAATATTAACAGCAGAAGAGACACAAAGCAGACTGTGGTGTATTGTAGTCAGCTGTAGATAATTGCTTGCGTATAGTATTTGTGATTGTCTGATCACTACAACGTATATAAACGCACAGACACATTAAGGGGGGGTGACACCTTGTTGTATGGGGGTCACACAGGCCTGCTGGCGTTCTCTTCTCTCCCAACAAAGATATTACTATTATATATCAACGGGTTCGTCTTGCAATATATTTTGGATAGAAGGGTCGTCAGTTGTTAACACGGTGGACTGTGAATCCAGTGATGGTGATTCCGATCCCCCGTTCGAGATGATAATATTAACAGTATTTCAGATTGAACTATAAACCAAGGTTTAATGTATCGGTGAGTGAGTTATTGCCCTTTGGACATGGTGTCACCCTCAGTCCAGTGTGTGGACTTTTAAAGAAAACAGTTTGTTTTAGATTAGTTCTGCTAAACACCAGGCCATATTTCAATTAACGAAAATGTCATTGCTATGTTCCAAATGAGCCATGTGTTGCCATGGTATTAATAAAACAATTGCCTATCTATTATTTAACTTGTGTGCATGTTAACATGTATCTGCTCTGTAATCGGGAAATATGGTTTAACCACAGGAATTTGAAACTTAATGCATAACGCACTAAAAGTACCGTGTAGGCCTACATCTATCCTAGAAAAACAGACCCCAATGTATAAACATATTCACATAGAGGGTGGTTGCTATGAGGTATACGGTTTTGTGTGATTGTGAATACAATTTCAAGCTCCTGTTTAGTTAATGCACATTTATTTAGCTTGATTGCGAAACAAATTCTTACAACATTAGTTTAATCGCTCTCGGGACCTTATTCCTGATGGAATCCATCGCCATGAGATAGAGAGAAGAGCCAACGTGAAATGTTAGTGTTTTGCCTTAGGGAATTTGTCTGACGACTGCTTTGGCACAGTAGGCGTTGTCTCACGACTGTTTTTGGATCCAGTAGACGTTGGCTAAGGACTGCTTTGGCTCAGTAGACGTTGGCTAAGGACTGATTGGCTCAGTAGACGTTGGCTAAGGACTGTTTTGGGTCCGGTAGACGTTGTCTGGCGACTGCTTTGGCTCAGTATACGTTGGCTAACGAATGTTTGGCGTAGTAGACGTTGGCTAACGACTGCTTTGGCTCAGTAGGCGTTGTCTCAGGACTGATTGGCTCAGTAGACGTTGGCTAAGGACTGTTTTGGGTCCGGTAGACGTTGTCTGGCGACTGCTTTGGCTCAGTAGACGTTGGCTAAGGACTGTTTTGGGTCCGGTAGACGTTGTCTGGCGACTGCTTTGGCTCAGTATACGTTGGCTAACGACTGTTTGGCGTAGTAGACGTTGGCTAACGACTGCTTTGGCTCAGTAGTTAGGGCACAATCGATAATACAACCCAAACCTGTCTTAAGCAGCCAGCCAAGAGAATCACTGAAAGTGGCTGCTTAACACAGCTGGCTGCTTAATAGAGGTCAAATGTATAATAATACAACATCTGGGGAATCTGGAAACTGGCTGCGTAATACAGGTTGGCTGCTTAATGGAGGTGACCACTAACACAGGTTTAACTGTACATGTAAGTGCTCAATATGTGACATGCTGTATAAACAATTCTTCATTAGATAGCATGCTGTACAGCCGCATGTTAATTAACGTTAGTGCTACACCTAATGAATCATAAACTGGCTGCGTATAAAATCCCCCCGTCCACGTCAAGTGAAGCGGCTAACTAGATGTACGCTAGACAATTCTACTGTCCATGTCAGGCGAATCAGTCAGCTTAACAATACACAGGTTGTGAACTAATTAATTCTACAGGTCACGTCATGCGATTCAGATAACTTGAGCAGATACAACGTATGAACTAAGTAATGCTACATACAGTCCACGTCAGGCGAATCAGATAACTTGAGCAGATACAACGTATGAACTAAGCAATGCTACATACAGTCCACGTCAGGCGAATCAGATAACTTGAGCAGATACAACGTATGAACTAAGCAATGTTACATACAGTCCACGTCAGGCGAATCAGATAACTTGAGCAGATACAAGTTCAACTTGAGTGATGAACAAAAGAATTCTACAGACCTGGCCAGGCGAATCAGATAACTTGAGAATATACAAGTTATGAACTAAAGAATTCTACGGGGAGGGCTGTAAATAATGTTGTTATAACTTGTAGCCCAACCCATTTGCTTTTTTCCCCTTGACAAAACAAATGTATCGTATACTGCAATCATATAATTACATATTAATCTCTGATTTGTTCTTAGTATTGTATGTATATATGTAATGTATTGTATGAAAAAATGCAATAAAATATTATTAAAAAAGGAATTCTACAGACCAGATCAGGCGAATCAGCTAACTTGAGAATATACAGGTTATGAACTAAAGAATTCTACAGTCCAGGTCAGGCGAATCAGATAACTTGAGAATATACAGGTTATGAACTAAAGAATTCTACAGTCCAGGTCAGGCGAATCAGATAACTTGAGAATATACAGGTTATGAACTAAAGAATTCTACAGTCCAGGTCAGGCGAATCAGATAACTTGAGAATATACAGGTTATGAACTAAAGAATTCTACAGTCCAGGTCAGGCGAATCAGATAACTTGAGAATATACAGGTTATGAACTAAAGAATTCTACAGTCCAGGTCAGGCGAATCAGATAACTTGAGAATATACAGGTTATGAACTAAAGAATTCTACAGTCCAGGTCAGGCGAATCAGATAACTTGAGAATATACAGGTTATGAACTAAAGAATTCTACAGTCCAGGTCAGGCGAATCAGATAACTTGAGAATATACAGGTTATGAACTAAAGAATTCTACAGTCCAGGTCAGGCGAATCAGATAACTTGAGAATATAAAAGCTGTCTACTAATGAAGTCTACAGTCCATGCCAGGCGAATCAATTACTTGAGGATATAAAAGCTGTCTACTAATGAATTCTAGTCCATGTCAGGCGAATCAATTACTTGAGGATATAAAAGCTGTCTACTAATGAATTCTACAGTCCATGTCAGGCGAATCAATTACTTGAGGATATAAAAGCTGTCTACTAATGAATTCTAGTCCATGTCAGGCGAATCAATTACTTGAGGATATAAAATCTGTCTACTAATGAATTCTACAGTCCATGTCAGGCGAATCAATTACTTGAGGATATAAAAGCTGTATACTAATGAATTCTAGTCCATGTCAGGCGAATCAATTACTTGAGGATATAAAAGCTGTCTACTAATGAATTCTACAGTCCATGTCAGGCGAATCAATTACTTGAGGATATAAAAGTTGTCTACTAATGAATTATAGTCCATGTCAGGCGAATCAATTACTTGAGGATATAAAAGCTGTCTACTAATGAATTCTACAGTCCATGTCAGGCGAATCAATTACTTGAGGATATAAAAGCTGTCTACTAATGAATTATACAGTCCATGTCAGGCGAATCAATTACTTGAGGATATAAAAGCTGTCTACTAATGAATTATACAGTCCATGTCAGGCGAATTAATTACTTGAGGATATAAAAGCTGCCTACTAATGAATTCTACAGTCCATGTCAGGCGAATCAATTACTTGAGGATATAAAAGCTGTCTACTAATGAATTATACGGTCCATGTCAGGCGAATCAGCTAACTTGAGACGATACAGACTGTGAACTACGCAATTCTACAGTCCCTGTCCATACTAATATAATTATATTATTGTATTAAGCTATGAGCTAGAGTTATTCAGACCATGACAAGTGAGTCATTTTGGAAGATGTTAACTGTCAGATAAAGAAAGAATTTAATAAGAACTATAGAACATCGGCGAGATGCAACCCCCGCGCTGGTATTTGACACTCACAAGAACAAATGCTTGATTTCACATGACCTTGACTTGACCTTGACGTCATAATAATTTAATAATAATAATGTTTGTCATTGACCTACATTAGAACAGATAGATTTTCAACCTTACCCCGACCACATACCCATATTGATTCTGGCTGTGGGTGTGTGTGCGCAGGATAACTGAACACCCTGTGAATGGATGTTGGTGAAACTTTATGGATATCTAGAGGGTTGGTCGAAGATGAAGTGGTTCCATTTTGAAATATATCGGTCAAGGCCTGTGGTCAGTGAGGTGTTCACACCCATTGGCTGATTTTGAAATATATCAGTCAAGGCCTGTGTTCACACCCATTGACTGATTTTGGAATATATCGGTCAAGGCCTGTGATCAGGGCGGTCAGCGAGGTGTTCACATCCATTGACTGATTTTGGAATATATCGGTCAAGGTCTGTGATCAGGGCGGTCAGCGAGGTGTTCACACCCATTGGCTGATTTTGAAATATATCGGTCAAGGCCTGTGATCAGGGCGGTCAGTGAGGTATTCACATCCATTGACCGATTTTGAAATATATCGGTCAAGGCCTGTGTTCACACCCATTGACTGATTTTGGAATATAAGGCATGTGGTCAGGGCGGACAGTGAGGTATTCACATCCATTGACCGATTTTGAAATATATCGGTCAAGGCCTGTGATCAGGGCGGACAGTGAGGTATTCACATCCATTGACCGATTTTGAAATATATCGGTCAAGGCCTGTGTTCACACCCATTGACTATATACAACTGTAAAATCAATCATTTGTTCTTCTGTCAAAAATACCAGCGCGGTGGTTTGCATCTCTCCAAGTGCTATCTGCTAGTTTTCATTACTGAGCTACTTTATTTGTTTGGTAAATTTAAATACACTGGTAGCATATTATATATATTTTGTGTCAATTGAGGTAGCAACTTCAAACTGGATAGACAGATGACATGGGCGTAGCTTCCTGAAGGCACTTATTTATTTATATTTTATATGGAAGCACGGCACATGGAACCCCCCTCTATTATAATACTATACATTGTTATAATAGAGGGGGTCCTAGGATAGAGGTATAGTGTTAGTGAGGCCCTTATACATGGTTTTTATGGTTTTTGATGTATTATGGATAAAATCTCTAGTTCCTGTGTTTAAATACATTAAAACTAATCCTTGAAAATCTACATAAATATGTCTGCCCGAAGCGGCAAAAAAATCAACACTGACAAATCATGTTTCAAATACAGCAGCACTACAGTCACACCTGTGTTAGTTGTCACCTCTATTAAGCAGCCAACCTGTATTAAGCAGCAAGTTTCCAGATTCCCAATATGTTGTTATATTATACATGTGACCTATATTAAGCAACCACCTGCGTTAAGCAGCCACTTTATGTAATCCCTTGGCTGCTTAACACAGGTTTGACTGTATGTTCTTTATTTCTTGTCAAGCCATGCTGCTGCAGTAATATTGACTATAAATTCATTTTCAGTGTGACCCCCCACCCCTGGAGCAGTGGTTTCTACATATCTATTTATGCCAAGCTACGCCCTTGAGTGAGCTATTTTATTTCGATTTCTGAAAACCACGATTCCAACTGTACATTATACACCGTGTTTATTCACAACTGCAGTATTTGTATACATTCATCATTGCATGAGACACGTGAATCGTCAGTCGGAAACACATCATATAGCACTGCCAATATCATCAACCTTACATCTGCATCTACAATTAATATAAAGTGTGTCCTCATAGTCCAGTTAAAGTTGTCCGATTAGCGCAGTGGTTAGCACGCTCGCTTCTCACAAATGCAACTCGGGTTCGATCCTCGGTGATTGCCAAAGCTGACAGGCGAGTTTTCTCCGGGGACTCAAGTTCCTACCACACAAAGCACCATGTGTTCATTTTCATTTGCGCCAACGAGAGTGATTAATTTGTTAAAGATTGTTGCGAAATAAAGTTTATACTTTAAACAAACAAGCAAGTCTTATTATCACGTGTGGGCTGAGGAACGGTGGGATGGGGGGGGGGCACACTCAGGTTATCCCCCCCCACATCAACAATGGCTCAAAAACGGTTAGCAAGATCATGAGATGCTCACTCCTGAAAAGTATGGGCCCTACTTAAAATGCGGTTATTGACTGCAACTCCCAATTAAAATATTGGATCTGTAGGTGATGTTGACCGATTAACGAGCTTGTTAAACATGTGAGAACAAATGAGACTCATATGCCTACGCTGCCATCAGTGTGAATTCATTATGTGAGATCTATCAGCAATCAAGATTCCTGGTACAGATATAAGTTTTTATTTCAATTATTATGGAATTCTGGAAGATAATTTTCAAATCAGACGGAACTCATCAAACAAATATCAGCGGGAAATGTTATTCATGTTGGAATATTAAATGACCGATATTATGAGGTTCGTTTGTGTAGGCTATATCTGGTATGTCTATTGTTGGGGTATCAAATTGTCAGGAAGCTATACAGCTGGCTTGTGAAAAGTCGGTGGTTCTACCCGGGTAACCGTCCGTGCCTGAATTTCTGCTCGGAGGGGCAACCGGAGTCTTCCGTTGCCAATAATAGCTGGAGAGTCGCAGTTTGGCCTTAGCTGTGGGTGCAGCTTTAAACCTTAAAACGAAGAGCTGCACGGACAAATATGTAAATTTTGAGTGGATAACTGGAGTTACTGGAGCGATTACAACGATACCTGCGCATGCGCAACCAAACTATGGTGATACATATTTATTTTATTAAAACCTATTCGTTATTGAGAAGTGGAGAGATTTGTGGATTTTTAGTTAATTTTAAGGGCACTAACTCTGGTATTATGGACCCGATCATGTCAGAATGCATTCATGTACAACCGCACTATGGTTATATTAAACTTCATACAAGTCCACTCATTGGGTACTCAAGAACATGCTCGGGACAGACAAATGTGTGGATTTTTAAATTAAAGAGCAATAACTTTGGTAATACATGGCTGTCCCCACGAATAGTGCACATACACCATTGCACTATGTTGATACATATTTCTTTTAAGATACATAACATTCCACACATTTGTTAACTGAGAACTGACCGTTTTTAATGCCACATAACCCCTAACCTAAGACCACTAGACAGTAAACCTATTGTTCCCCTAGCCACGTAAATCTCTAGCCACGCAAGTCATAATGTATGGGTGCGGACATCCGCACGGACAGACGACACCAAAACAATATCCCTTACCGAAATTAGGGGGGGGGGGGGTATGCAATATTAGAAAGAGTCAGATCTGTAGTCCAGTGGTAACACGCTGGACTGGTAATCTAGAGATCGCAGGTTCGATCCCCCCCCCGTCTGACCCTAATAAAATTAACAGTCTTTCAGATGGGACTTTAAACCGAGATCTCGTGTCGGTGCTTTACATCGTGCACGTAAAAGAACCAGAGGAGACTCTGGAATGGGTCTCTGTCTGTATCATTGCACTATCCTCCAAACATCTAAAATGACTAATCTCGTCAGGAGGCGTCGCTCATATGGGCAACCGGTAGCGACAATAAATAAACTTAATACACACACACTATTAGAAACACTGCTTTAACGTAACATTTATATATAGCAAGACATTGTAGTAATTCTGCAAGTATATTGTTCAGTATGGCATAGCATAGTTCAAATACTTCGTCATCAAAACTAAATTATGTTTAATCACCAACTTGTTATTGACGTCTCCACTGGATCAGGAACTCCCGTGAATAATAAATAAATCAACATTCTGTATCCAGCTCAATAGATAATTATTTATTTAATGAAGGTAGGCTTATTATATGTTCTTGTCTTCCTTCCATCTATTGCTATGTTATTTATCTTAATTGCAAATATTATTTAATCTTTAATTTTGTCGTAGAGTTCTTATTGATTCATGTTTAAACAGTCCGCCTCCGTGGTCGAGTGGCTAAGGTCGCTGACTTGTATACCACTGTAACCTATCATCACTGATGGGTTCGAGCCCCACTCAGGCCGTGTCTCATTTATATGAAAACGTTGGCAGTTTCTTACGGAGGTTGGTGCACCCAAGTACTGTTTAACCGCTGGAGCCTGCCCAGGAAAGGTGTTGTTAGGTAAACTGCCCGCCGGCGATATAGCCCGAAATGGTTGCTGATGCAGGCGTAAAACCCGAAATATAACATAACATAATGTTGAAACAAGAAACCTATAGTAAATTCTGCCAATCAGCTTCAACACAATTTTGAAGTACAATTCAACGCACATTTTAAACATTACAATTTTGATAGCAGTATTTTCTCCATAGACATCTTATGCAATATTCAAATTATGTGACGTTTGCTTTTTATTGCAGCCTTTGAAAAATAGTTACATGTTTTTTTTACCTAGCATCGTTTTGCATTTCAGGCAATGGGAAAAATTGTGGTACAAAATCCTAATTTTGACTTCAAATGGTTATTAATTTTAAAGTCATTATTAAAAATATTCAATTTTCTAGCAGCGATATAAATGAACATTAGCTTAAGCAAATTTATTTCAGCTCGATTGCGAAACAAGTTCCTACAACTTATATTAATCACTCTCGAGACCTCGTTCCTGATGGAATCCATCGCCACGAGGGAGAGAGAAGAGGCAACGTGGAATATAAATGCCTAGCCTAAGGGCACACTCGTAACGGCTACAGCTAGGCGCAAACTCAGTGCCTTTCGCACTTGAAGCAACTTCAACAAATGGACATTATTAGGCTACCATCATAATTATATAAATTTACTACAGTGAGCAAGTTGGAGAAAATATACAGGGAGTTATTTATACAGTCAAACCTGTGTTAAGCAGCCAGCCAAGGGAATCGTAGAAAATGGGTGCTTAGCACAGGTGGCTGCTTAATAGAGGTCAAATGTATAATAAAACAACATATTGGGAATCTGGAAACTTAATACAGGTTGGCTGTTTAATGGATGTGACCACTAACACATTATGAAATAAATAATGATCAGTGAAAGAAGGATATTAATTTTGTTTACTTCAGTGTATGATGGAATTATATTTCAGCGAATGAACATTGAAATCATTATCATCAGGGGTGGAGCTAGCCACGAGGGATCACAGGAATGAACATTGAAATCATTATCATCAGGGGTGGAGCTAGCCACGAGGGATCACAGGGATGAACATTGAAATCATTATCATCAGGGGTGGAGCTAGCCACGAGGGATCACAGGGATGAACATTGAACTCATTATCATCAGGGGTGGAGCTAGCCACGGGGGATCACAGGGATGAACATTGAACTCATTATCATCAGGGGTGGAGCTAGCCACGAGGGATCACAGGAATGAACATTGAAATCATTATCATCAGGGGTGGAGCTAGCCACGAGGGATCACAGGAATGAACATTGAAATCATTATCATCAGGGGTGGAGCTAGCCACGAGGGATCACAGGGATGAACATTGAAATCATTATCATCAGGGGTGGAGCTAGCCACGAGGGATCACAGGGATGAACATTGAACTCATTATCATCAGGGGTGGAGCTAGCCACGGGGGATCACAGGGATGAACATTGAACTCATTATCATCAGGGGTGGAGCTAGCCACGAGGGATCACAGGAATGAACATTGAAATCATTATCATCAGGGGTGGAGCTAGCCACGAGGGATCACAGGAATGAACATTGAAATCATTATCATCAGGGGTGGAGCTAGCCACGAGGGATCACAGGGATGAACATTGAACTTATTATCATCAGGGGTGGAGCTAGCCACGAGGGATCACAGGGATGAACATTGAAATCATTATCATCAGGGGTGCAGCTAGTTACGGGGGATCACAGGAATGAACATTGAACTCATTATCATCAGGGGTGGTGCTAGTCACGGGGGATCACAGGGATGAACATTGAACTCATTATCATCAGGGGTGGAGCTAGTCACGGGGGATCACAGGGATGAACATTGAACTCATTATCATCAGGGGTGGAGCTAGTCACTGAAACCATTATCATCAGGGGTGGAGCTAGCCACGAAGGATAATAAATAACAGCTTTCTATGTTCACAAATGAAATACTATTCGATCTTTCACTTAAAAAAACAAATAGTCTTATTATTTTAGCGTGTTTTCATGATCGAGAAAGGTACAACAGTGCGCTAAATATGCTAGAACGTCATGCATGCTAGCGGCAGATAAAATCACTTTTGTAAACAGCATAGAGCCAGATCAGACGGCACAGAAAATGCTGTCTGATCAAGCTCTATGCTGTTTGATATTCGAATAGTGGAGCTGAAACATTTGGCTGAATAGCAAACAACATAGATCCTGATCAGACGCGGCGCTACGCCGCGGCTGATCTGGATCTATGTTGTTTGCAAATGTGATTTTATTTACTCAGCAGGCAATGGGTTAAACAACCTATACATAGTCCGAAAAAACCCGATGCATTGACAATTTTTCAACATGCCATGGGTGGCTATGTACCTCACGCGCAAAGCAAAGCATTTCTCACTGATTTTTGTTGGAACTACTTTCAGAAATTACATGTATGCATATGCCAAGTAACAAGAATAGAACAGATCACAGGCGGATCTGTAGTCCAGTGGTAACACGCTGGACTGGTAATCCAGGGATCGCAGGTTCGATCCCCCGTCTGACTGTAATAAAATTAACAGTCTTTCAGATGGTACGTTAAACCGAGGTCTCGTGTAGGTGCTTTACACCATGCACGTAAAAGAACCAGAGGAGACTCTGGAATGGGTCTCTGTCTGTGTATCATTGCACTATCCTCCAAAATCTAAAATGACTAATCTCTTCAGGAGGCGTCGCTGATATGGGTAACTGGTAGCGACTATAAATAAACATAAAACATACATAGAACAGATGAAATCAATATTTATTAAGCATTTAGCAAGATTATTATACACTTGAATATGCTTCATAAGGGTAACTCCGCCTAATCTAAGTAGATGAAAACAAAACCATGGAAAGAAAATCACAGGTGGAAGAGAGTCGGGGATGGAAAAAAGTTACTGAACAAGAACAGTTACTGTAATCTTCCGCCAAATTTAGACAATATGGTTTGTTTGTTTTTGGGGTTTAAGGTCACGACGACAACTTAGGTTATATGGCTATTATTGGTGGAGGAAGGCCCCGGGTGCCCATCCGATCAGTATTTTAGACACAGACAGGCACCCAGGTAATTATTATTATTATATTTCGGGTTTTACGCCTGCATCAGCACCATTTTGGGCTATATCGCCGGCGGGCAATTTACCTAACAACACCTTTCCTGGGCATGCTCCAGCGGTTAACCAGTACTTGGGTGCACCAACCTCCATAACAAACTGCCAACTTTCTCATATAAATGAGACAAGGCCTGAGCGGGGCTCGAACCCGTGACCATCAGTGATGATAGGTTACAGTGGTATACAAGTCAGCGACCGTAACCACGGAGGCGGACATACCCAGGTAAAGACCTACAACAAGTCAGGTGGATAGCTTCCTCATTTGAATGAATTAGACGCCACCAGTGGGATTCGAACACGAACCTACAGCGGTGAGTGGCAACTAACTTGAAGTTAAACGACCGTAAACTTTGGACAAAAATCAAAACAACAATATCTCTAAAACGTTACTTTTAATTCAGTTCCTTTAAAACAAATTACAATATTTTTATGCTAATAAAATCCCACAAATCAATCAACATGAAACATTTAGAATAAAACAGCTCTAGTAGCTACAGCGGTGTTTTACCACACGTTCCGCAACTCAAATTAAAACTTCTGCATTTTAACCCTGTACTCCACAACAGGAAGTGGTTAATTATTCCTTCATCTCCATACTCCACAACAGGAAGTGGTTAATTACTCATTCATCTCCATACTCCACAACAGGAAGTGGTTAATTATTCCTTCCTCTCCATACTCCACAACAGGAAGTGGTTAATGACTCATTCATCTCCATACTCCACAACAGGAAGTGGTTAATTACTCATTCATCTCCATACTCCACAACAGGAAGTGGTTAATTATTCCTTCATCTCCATACTCCACAACAGGAAGTGGTTAATGACTCATTCATCTCCATACTCCACAACAGGAAGTGGTTAATTATTCCTTCATCTCCACACTCCACAACAGGAAGTGGTTAATTATTCCTTCATCTCCATACTCCACAACAGGAAGTGGTTAATTACTCAGGAAGTGGTTAATTACTCATTCATCTCCATACTCCACAACAGGAAGTGGTTAATTACTCATTCATCTCCATACTCCACAACAGGAAGTGGTTAATTATTCCTTCATCTCCACACTCCACAACAGGAAGTGGTTAATTATTCCTTCATCTCCATACTCCACAACAGGAAGTGGTTAATTACTCAGGAAGTGGTTAATTACTCATTCATCTCCATACTCCACAACAGGAAGTGGTTAATTACTCATTCATCTCCATACTGCCGATACGTAACATGTACACTGTACTACATACTCAATAACCAATATGTATATATAGATAACAGCATGCAACGGTGGCTATATGTGTGAAGAGATGTATGTATTGTATCGTATTCATGTGGAGTAAAAGGTTAAAATTCTAAACACCATTTATCAGTAATCCGTTTCACAATAAAGTCATAAAATCAAGAACCTGCAGTGTCAAAGTCAAATAGAGACTGACATACGCTCTGCCTGGAACCTGCCCGCGCAATGGCGCCCAACGGTTACCAAGATGATTACATTACCGGTTACACCACTACCACAAATCCTAAATAAGTTGTTTGCTATATACACTGTGCCAAAGAGATTTGGGGTCTGGACAAATCACCCCCCAGCATCAGATGGGCTGCTATGGTCACAAAATAGTTCTTGCATTTTTTAAATGATTTTATGATACACCATTGGCTTAATACCGTACTACACACAGAACAAAATTTAGCGGGTGTCATTCTTAACTCTTTCAACACCAAGTAACTGACATGGACTGGTCCACGATATTCTTAGACCAATAAATGAATAAGAAAATTACATTCGGACCAGTTCATTTATCAAGATGGGTAATTTTGTCTAAAATTAGTAATACTACTGGCAAAAAGTGCAGATCCTGATGAGACGGCTCGTCACGAGCCTGCTCATCTGGATCTACACTTTTTGTAAGCCTATATAGAGGTCTGTGGTGTTGAAAGGGTTAAACTTGCTTATATATTACCTTAATTGTTTCTGTGTATAGTATCAAGCATATGCTGTATCATAATGTCCCTAAAAAAATAAATTAAAAAAATACAAGAAATATTTTGGGGCCAGATCTGCTCACCTGACACTGGGTATCATTTGTCCAGACCCCTAGCATCTGTGCACTGATCTGCTCGGATAAGGGTGCCAAATATTAAATCCTGGGGGAATACACAGCACATCACCACATTAAAATACACGTCAAATAATGTATAAAAAATGTAAAGTAAAAAGGACACCCAGTTTTGTACGTATTTTTAATAATTTCTTTTAAATGTGTGATAAACGGATTAGACACAAACTGCAGTGAGAAAAAACGTGTGGCTACATTTCTATATCTCATATACCACATTCAAACTTTTAATTATCTTATTATCTTTAAAATGCTAATCACAACAAAAGTTGTGCTTGCAAACCGCATAGAACGTGCGGATTGCTATTCGGATAGTGGCGCTAAAACGCTTGGCTGAATAACAAACAACACAGATTCTGATCAGACGCAGATTCGGTCGTGGCTGATGTGGATCTATGTTGTTTGCACATTCCTTCCAATTTATTCACCATTGTAATGGTTAAAGGATGTAGCAATGCACAATGCCAATCATATAAATAAACTAACTATTTCATTCCTATTTTGGCAGATGAAGCTGGCAAGACTCCAAAATGAAAACAACACAATCAATGTGTGATGTGGTGGGTGGGGTGCTTATACCATGGGATGTGGTGGGTGGGGTACTTATACCATAAAGCCCTCCTAACAGCTGACAAACCAGAAAACAATGCTTACAAAATAATACCAATAGCCTCAGAATTGAAACCATCATTACAAGGTGTACATTACAAGGTGTACAAACCATCATTACAAGGTGTACATTACAAGGTGTACAAACCATCATTACAAGGTGTACATTACAAGGTGTACAAACCATCATTACAAGGTGTACATTACAAGGTGTACAAACCATCATTACAAGGTGTACAAACCATCATTACAAGGTGTACAAACCATCATTACAAGGTGTACAAACCATCATTACAAGGTGTACATTACAAGGTGTACAAACCATCATTACAAGGTGTACAAACCACATTACAAGGTGTACAAACCATCATTACAAGGTGTACATTACAAGGTGTACAAACCATCATTACAAGGTGTACAAACCATCATTACAAGGTGTACATTACAAGGTGTACAAACCATCATTACAAGGTGTACAAACCATCATTACAAGGTGTACATTACAAGGTGTACAAACCATCATTACAAGGTGTACAAACCATCATTACAAGGTGTACAAACCATCATTACAAGGTGTACAAACCATCATTACAAGGTGTACATTACAAGGTGTACAAACCATCATTACAAGGTGTACATTACAAGGTGTACAAACCATCATTACAAGGTGTACATTACAAGGTGTACAAACCATCATTACAAGGTGTACATTACAAGGTGTACAAACCATCATTACAAGGTGTACAAACCATCATTACAAGGTGTACATTACAAGGTGTACAAACCATCATTACAAGGTGTACATTACAAGGTGTACAAACCATCATTACAAGGTGTACATTACAAGGTGTACAAACCATCATTACAAGG
>CM026404.1:67109374-67285930 GCA_014843695.1 Archivesica marissinica
TCATATCATATGCTCTAGGCCTACCGATTCGTCATATCATATGCTCTAGGCCTACCGATTCGTCATATCATATGCTCTATGCCTACCGATTCGTCATATCATATGCTTTAGGCCTACCGATTCGTCATATCATATGCTCTAGGCCTACCGATTCGTCATATCATATGCTCTAGGCCTACCGATTCGTCATATCATATGCTCTAGGCCTACCGATTCGTCATATCATATGCTCTATGCCTACCGATTCGTCATATCATATGCTCTAGGCCTACCGATTCGTCATATCATATGCTCTAGGCCTACCGATTCGTCATATCATATGCTCTAGGCCTACCGATTCGTCATATCATATGCTATATGCCTACCGATTCGTCATATCATATGCTCTATGCCTACCGATTCGTCATATCATATGCTCTATGCCTACCGATTCGTCATATCATATGCTCTAGGCCTACCGATTCGTCATATCATATGCCCTATGCCTACCGATTCGTCATATCATATGCTCTAGGCCTACCGATTCGTCATAACATATGCTCTAGGCCTACCGATTCGTCATATCATATGCTCTAGGCCTACCGATTCGTCATAGCATATGCTCTAGGCCTACCGATTCGTCATATCATATGCTCTAGGCCTACCGATTCGTCATACCATATGCTCTAGGCCTACCGATTCGTCATATCATATGCTCTAGGCCTACCGATTCGTCATATCATATGCTCTAGGCCTACCGATTCGTCATATCATATGCTCTAGGCCTACCGATTCGTCATATCATATGCTCTATGCCTACCGATTCGTCATATCATATGCTCTAGGCCTACCGATTCGTCATATCATATGCTCTAGGCCTACCGATTCGTCATATCATATGCTCTAGGCCTACCGATTCGTCATATCATATGCTCTAGGCCTACCGATTCGTCATATCATATGCTCTAGGCCTACCGATTCGTCATATCATATGCTCTAGGCCTACCGATTCGTCATATCATATGCTCTAGGCCTACCGATTCGTCATATCATATGCTCTAGGCCTACCGATTCGTCATATCATATGCTCTAGGCCTACCGATTCGTCATATCATATGCTCTAGGCCTACCGATTCGTCATATCATATGCTATATGCCTACCGATTCGTCATATCATATGCTCTATGCCTACCGATTCGTCATATCATATGCTCTATGCCTACCGATTCGTCATATCATATGCTCTAGGCCTACCGATTCGTCATATCATATGCCCTATGCCTACCGATTCGTCATATCATAATGCTCTAGGCCTACCGATTCGTCATAACATATGCTCTAGGCCTACCGATTCGTCATATCATATGCTCTAGGCCTACCGATTCGTCATATCATATGCTCTAGGCCTACCGATTCGTCATATCATATGCTCTAGGCCTACCGATTCGTCATATCATATGCTCTAGGCCTACCGATTCGTCATATCATATGCTCTAGGCCTACCGATTCGTCATATCATATGCTCTAGGCCTACCGATTCGTCATATCATATGCTATATGCCTACCGATTCGTCATATCATATGCTCTATGCCTACCGATTCGTCATATCATATGCTCTAGGCCTACCGATTCGTCATATCATATGCTCTAGGCCTACCGATTCGTCATATCATATGCTCTAGGCCTACCGATTCGTCATATCATATGCTCTAGGCCTACCGATTCGTCATATCATATGCTCTAGGCCTACCGATTCGTCATAGCATATGCTCTAGGCCTACCGATTCGTCATATCATATGCTCTAGGCCTACCGATTCGTCATATCATATGCTATATGCCTACCGATTCGTCATATCATATGCTCTATGCCTACCGATTCGTCATATCATATGCTCTATGCCTACCGATTCGTCATATCATATGCTCTAGGCCTACCGATTCGTCATATCATATGCCCTATGCCTACCGATTCGTCATATCATAATGCTCTAGGCCTACCGATTCGTCATAACATATGCTCTAGGCCTACCGATTCGTCATATCATATGCTCTAGGCCTACCGATTCGTCATAGCATATGCTCTAGGCCTACCGATTCGTCATATCATATGCTCTAGGCCTACCGATTCGTCATATCATATGCTCTAGGCCTACCGATTCGTCATATCATATGCTCTAGGCCTACCGATTCGTCATATCATATGCTCTAGGCCTACCGATTCGTCATATCATATGCTCTAGGCCTACCGATTCGTCATATCATATGCTCTAGGCCTACCGATTCGTCATATCATATGCTCTAGGCCTACCGATTCGTCATATCATATGCTCTAGGCCTACCGATTCGTCATATCATATGCTCTAGGCCTACCGATTCGTCATATCATATGCTCTAGGCCTACCGATTCGTCATATCATATGCTCTAGGCCTACCGATTCGTCATAGCATATGCTCTAGGCCTACCGATTCGTCATATCATATGCTCTAGGCCTACCGATTCGTCATATCATATGCTCTAGGCCTACCGATTCGTCATATCATATGCTATATGCCTACCGATTCGTCATATCATATGCTCTATGCCTACCGATTCGTCATATCATATGCTCTATGCCTACCGATTCGTCATATCATATGCTCTAGGCCTACCGATTCGTCATATCATATGCCCTATGCCTACCGATTCGTCATATCATAATGCTCTAGGCCTACCGATTCGTCATAACATATGCTCTAGGCCTACCGATTCGTCATATCATATGCTCTAGGCCTACCGATTCGTCATAGCATATGCTCTAGGCCTACCGATTCGTCATATCATATGCTCTAGGCCTACCGATTCGTCATACCATATGCTCTAGGCCTACCGATTCGTCATATCATATGCTCTAGGCCTACCGATTCGTCATATCATATGCTCTAGGCCTACCGATTCGTCATATCATATGCTCTAGGCCTACCGATTCGTCATATCATATGCTCTAGGCCTACCGATTCGTCATATCATATGCTCTAGGCCTACCGATTCGTCATATCATATGCTAGGCCTACCGATTTGTCAAATAGCATTGTAGTGTGGGGGAACAACAGGTGGAATCGTGAGATACATGTATCAATCTAAGCAATATTTTCTTCTTTTTTTATATATAAATTTGTCTTTTTTTTTCTGATCCTTTCAGTGATTTGTATTTACATTCTATTTTGCGTACTCTTTTCAAGCCGTACCGATTCGTCATACCATGGTTTCCAGTTGGTTGGGAAATAGTTTGCTGTGTTTCAAATATAATATAATATTTATAATAAATATAATAATATAATGGTGGACGTCGTAATAGCGCAATGGAAAGACATTTAATTTTATTAGGGTCAGAAGGGGGATCGAACCTGCGATCCCTGGATTACCAGTCCAGCGTGTTACCACTGGACTACATATCCGTCTGAATTCCTCGTGCATATTTACAACTATTTAAATATTCTGTTTGGAACGTATGTGGAATATTCTGCTTGGAACTTATGTGGAATATTCTGTTTGGAACTTATGTGGAATATTCTGTTTGGAACTTATGTGGAATATTCTGCTTGGAACTTATGTGGAATATTCTGTTTGGAACTTATGTGGAATATTCTGTTTGGAACTTATGTGGAATATTCTGTTTGGAACTTATGTGGAATATTCTGCTTGGAACGTATGTGGAAAATTCTGTTTGGAACTTATGTGGAATATTCTGTTTGGAACTTATGTGGAATATTCTGCTTGGAACTTATGTGGAAAATGTGTCCGATTCAATTTCAACTCCAGCTAGATTTTAGTCAATTTGAAATATTTCTTTAGAATGCTTGTACTTCAATAGTTCAATGACGTTAGATCTTATGTCATAGATTAATAACATTTAATCTTTAAATGGAGAATTTTGAAGATTAAATTCTATAAAATATTGAATGCTCAATGGTTTCTTGGAAACAACTAGGTTGTTTTTTGTAACCAAACAAATATGTCTCCCATAGTTGCACTGCAGCTACTTGTTGTATTGTGCTAGATGACTGACAACCATTGTTTATTGTGCTAGATGACTGACAACCATTGTTTATTGTGCTAGATGACGGACAACCATTGTTTATTGTGCTAGATGACTGACAACCATTGTTCATTGCGCTAGATGACTGACAACCATTGTTTATTGTGCTAGATGACGGACAACCATTGTTTTATTGTGCTAGATGACTGACAACCATTGTTTATTGTGCTAGATGACTGACAACCATTGTTTATTGTGCTAAATGACTGACAACCATTGTTTATTGTGCTAGATGACTGACAACCATTGTTTATTGTGCTATATGACTGACAACCATTGTTTATTGTGCTATATGACTGACAACCATTGTTTATTGTGCTAGATGACTGACAACCATTGTTTGCGATGTGAATGTAAACATAGTTAGTCCATGTGTCATGAATGTGTTAGTGCAAACAGGTGTTTAACTCTGCTGCTTGTTTTAAGTTTTCAAAGATATTTCAGTATATGAATTGTAATCCCATTTTCAGAGGCGTATCATGTGAAAATCCGGGGGGTTCTAAGTTAGTAACATCACCCCGGTGCAGCAGCAAAGCTGACCAGTCACAGTTGGTCTATTAGCCTAGGGAACGTTTTGAAAAAGTAAACACCAGATTGTGCAATTTCCTGGTATATGTGGTGTAAAATGAGGATGGTGTGTGTTTTACGTTTATTTATCGTCGCTACCGGTTGCCTCCTGAGGAGATTAGTCATTTTTAGTTTTTAGAGGATAATGCAATGATACAGACAGAGACGCATTCCAGGGTCTCCTCTGGTTCTTTTACGTGCACGGTGGCCTAAATCGACACGAGACCTCGGTTTAACGTCCCATCTGAAAGACTGTTAATTTTATTAGGGTCAGACGGGGGATCGAACCTGCGATCCCAGGATTACCAGTCCAGCGTATAATTACTGGACTACAGATCCGTAATGAGGATGCTTGCTGGTGCAACGATTTTTATAGGAGATTAATGAGTTAAACAATTATCACTATGGAAATTATGGGGGAGGGTGCTCGATTCCGCTGAGGACCCACTGAATACGCCTCTGATTGGCTTCTTATCAGACAGGCACTGTTGACCTTTGGTCGTAATCTGACATCTGTTTTTCAACCATCTGTTAAAGCGACATTACATCGCAAAAAGCAAATAAAATGCATTTGTTCACGTATAAATGCGTTGCTACTACAAATTCTTGCGAATACATTCGAACACTAACAATG
Organism: Archivesica marissinica; assembly: GCA_014843695.1. Taxonomy (NCBI): domain Eukaryota; kingdom Metazoa; phylum Mollusca; class Bivalvia; order Venerida; family Vesicomyidae; genus Archivesica; species Archivesica marissinica. Next base: position 67,114,633 of record CM026404.1, read on the forward strand.
AAGCAATAAACAGTTATGTTGTGGTTAACGGGAAAGTAGGATGTTATCTAACGATCATCCACGCTCCTGAATTGACGTTTGTTTGTCATCGGAGTCAATACTAAACGCGAGCTAATGTCGTTTAAAGATAATTTAACTAAGACTAGTCTACAAATAAATATGCATAGGTACACATGTAAAATATAAAGCTAAATATGTAGCATAAATCATGTTATTCCGGATACACGAATTGTATTACGCATGAATGTTGACCTTATTTTCATTATTTTGTTATGTCAACAAACCGCGTATACGACATTTGTTTATTAGTTGAAATACTCAGTATTTGAGGCAAATATTTGGGGGGGGGGGAAATATACCATATAATAGGAAATTACATTCTGTAGAAATTTGCGTTTTCACTAATGTAGTGTCGCTTTAACCTCAGTACTGAATTCAATTGTCAACATGCATACCTCTGCCATGGCATGCCACGCATGCATGTGGACGGGGAAGTGTCTGTATCCAGCTCGCTTATTCGGGAAGTTGCGTTGAAGAAGCTAGGCGACCCATGTTCGTAACCATTCCTCTATCTCTGCTACCAAGTATTTCAGTATTCTGTAACTGACGTACAATAACGGTACACGCCGATGTCAAGCTACAGCGGTTGTGCACAATTTGGTCCCTCACTTTAAGTACCCTTTGGTTGGGCGCACATACATAAACTCGAAGAACACATACATGGGCCTTCGTTGTCGAGTTGTTAAGATCGCTCCCTTGAATACCACCGTAACCTATCATCACTGATGGCCACGGGTTCGAGCCCTACTCGGACCATGTCTCTTTATATGAAAATGATTGGTAGATTCGTACGGAGGTTGTGCACCAAATACTGGTTAACCACTGGAGTATGCCATTTGTTAGGTAAACTGACCGCCGCCGCTCAAATGGGCAACCGGTAGCGACGTTAAATAAACTTAAATAAAAACATGCATGTTGAGTAGTCGGGACAGTGGTCAAGTGGTTAACACGTTGGACTGTGAATCCACTAATCTCAGGTTCGAGTCCCCGTCTGGCCATACACAATCATTAAAAGTATTTTACATGGGATAATAAACCCAAGTATCAAGTATTAAGCAGTCTATCTATATGTATTTTATTTGAAAGCAATACAATCGGTGCTATACACCGGGCATGGGAAAGAACCAGGGATGATTCTGGAATTGCGTCTTCTGTATGAATATAATGTACTTCTGGAGACGCCGCCCCGGCTAATCATTGCGTCTCATCATTGTACAAACTTAGTGTTTGAAATTATTTTTTGTCCTATGTGATGGCAACATTTTTCATACTTTGAACGAATTAATTTTAGTAAATCAGCTATAAAACAAACACTAAGCAGTTTAAAGTTTATTAGTACATATTTACAACATTAAGTGATTTACCGACGTTATTGCCCGTGTGTGCCTTGGAGGCGGAGCTACAGGGGTATTGCTGTATAACGTGTTCGACCATCACGATTAAAGTTCTGTTTCTCTATGCCAGCGAGGAGACAATCTAATTTGCAAAAGGCGGTAAAAGATGACAGGGGCGATTTTGATGTGTCGGGTGTCAATCAATGCCGCGGGACGAAAGAGGGCGGAGACATGTATAGAGTGTACACAAATAATTTAAAACACTGCGCCGTGTCTGAGCAAGTTAATTTTGTAAATACCTACTAATAAACTTTAACCTATACACATAAAACACTGCCGTGACGTCATACCTTTGTACTTGCAGTCCATTATTATTAATATTGGACTGCTTTCAAAACGCCAGAATATTATATTAAATCCTATGCGTAAATGTACGAAATTATCTATTTTAATTAGTAAGATATTGTTATATAATGTGTGTTTTAAGTAAGATATAAACCTCAAACGGATCCAATATGTAAACTAATTTACATATTATATTGGATCGTTTTCGGCTTATACTCTATGCATAATGATGTCACATAATAAAGTACAAATACAAGTATACTGCTAGATATGTATCGGTATTAAACTAGTGTATGCATTTTTTACAAGACAAAACGTTCCTTTTCACTAAAATATTAGAACAGGTTTTGGCACTATGCCTTGCAATATTAATATTGGATAGTAAAAATATAGCCTGTACTGAACTATGTTTATACAATAACTAGACTGGTAGCAACATTGGCGTATATCACACCCACTACCTCAGACTGGGGTATTTAATTAATGTTTTATGGCTGATATAATGAGAGATGTATCAGATAATAGACACGAATGGGTGGAAATATCATGATTATAGTATGTAATAAGAGAAACACGGATAAGTATGTCACTTGAAAATCGCATGTTTTGTATTTCACAGGAGAACTATACATCATATTTACTGTTGTCTTAAGCTTGCTGTTTTGCATAGCATCTTACTATATCGGCTATATGTACTATATATGTAAAATAGCAAATAAAATATGATTAAACAATATTGGCTTGCTGTTTTGCATAGCATCTTACTATATCGGCTTGCTGTTTTGCATAGCATCTTACTATATCGGCTTGCTGTTTTGCATATAGCATCTTACTATATCGGCTTGCTGTTTTGCATAGCATATTACTATATTGGCTTGCTGTTTTGCATAGCATCTTACTATATCGGCTTGCTGTTTTGCATAGCATCTTACTATATCGGCTTGCTGTTTTGCGTAGCATCTTACTATATTGGATTGCTGTTTTGCATATAGCATCTTACTATATCGGCTTGCTGTTTTGCATAGCATCTTACTATATCGGCTTGCTGTTTTGCATAGCATCTTACTATAATGGCTTGCTGTTTTGCATAGCATCTTACTATATTGGCTTGCTGTTTTGCATATAGCATCTTACTATATCGGCTTGCTGTTTTGCATATAGCATCTTACTATATCGGCTTGCTGTTTTGCATATAGCATCTTACTATATCGGCTTGCTGTTTTGCATATTTGCATAGCATCTTACTATATCGGCTTGCTGTTTTGCATATTTGCATAGCATCTTACTATATTGGCTTGCTGTGTTTGTTTGTGGGTTTCAAACTCGCACCAAACAGCTTAGGTCATATGGCAAATCTCCAAGAACTCGGGTACCTCCCCCCGAGCAGTATTTCAGTCACGGCCGGACACCCTTGTAGAACCGGCGACCTTCCGTAAGCCAGCTGGATAGCTTTCTCACATTAAAGAATTCGACACATCCAGACATGACGGCTAAGGATTCAACAATTCGGCCATGCGGAAGCCCTCTACTATAAAGGTATGGTTTAATCCTTTTATTCCCACTTGCTGTTGTCCAGTAGACATATATGTCATATGCATACAACTTAAAGTTATGGCGAATGCACAAGTTCAAATTGAGTTTGTCCGCAACAAACGCGGTGGACAAAGTCTTGTTGTTGGTGGTTACAGGTTCATGGTATGTATATATATAGTTGCTGTCTGTCTGCGTGTCTGTCCGTCCGTTTGATTGTATTTGATCTTAAACACTCTTAAACACATTCTGTCTGTTTGCATGTCTATCCGTCCCACACCCGTTTTTACTGAATTTTATATAAGTGGGAACAATAGGACTACATCAAAGGTATTCGCACGCCAGCAGGACCTATACGTACATGTAGGACGTTTATATCTTGTATTTTATTGCGCATGATCAACATGGATTCTCCAAATATCTACGGATTAAGCTTAGATGTGTGTTTTTACCCGTCACTACTAGTAGCCAATAGTCATTTTAGATTTTGGAGGATATGCAATGAATACAGACATAGTCTGCCCTAGTTCTGTTACGTGCACGGTTAAGGCACCGACACGAGACCTTGGTTTAAAGTCTCGTCCGAAGGACTATGATATAAGTCAATTTAGTATGGTATAGGGGGATCGAACCTGTGACCCCTGGGTTACAAGTTCAGCGTGTGACCATTGAACCACTGATCCGCTACCCACAATACATCGTGCCTGCCCTCACGAATTTACTGTAAGCGAGGGATCAACAGTCGCTAACCCCTAGATGCTCAACCATGACGTCTACCCTTCAGATGATTTTAAAGTTCTAATAGGGTAACTTTAGAATGCTGTGTTGTAGTAGTAGTAATAATAATAATAATAATAATAAAGACTTTATTTAACGAGCTGAACTCATTTGAACAATTAAGTCAATCTACCATGAGGCCCTCAACAAATTAAAACATGAAATAGCACAATGAAACATGTAAACATTAACCAGTAAAACTTTCATAGGAAATAAGATATAAGCTGCAAGAACTAATACTTATATTAATGTATAATTGTATATTATCAGTTTATTAGGTTATTGGTCTGTTGAATTCCACAAGTGTGACACTGAATATAAGATAGATTTCCTAAACACTTCAGTAGTTGGCTTAGGAGGGTAAAGTTGGAGATTGGCGGATGATCGAATGTTTTGAGTTCGAACTTCGGAAGTAAATCTGAATGACTCTTGCAGATAGACAGGTACTAGGCCATTGAGTATTTTAAACATTAAGACTGCTTTTTGAAAGCTAACCCTTTCTGGGAAAGTCATCCAATTGAGAGTTGAGAACAGTTCGTAAGAAGGAGTGTAAAAATCTTTGTCAAAAATTAGTCTTGCAGCTCGTTTTTGGAATCTAACAATTTGATCTTCTGAATATGCATTACAGTTCCCACAAATGACACAACAGTAGTCTAAATGGGGGGGAAATGTAGGAATTAAAAAAAAACTTGCGCATATGTATAGAAAGGAATGGTTTGATACCAGACAATAAATATAACACGGAATTACATTTCTTGATAACATTATCAATTTGAGAGTTCCAAGACAGTGTAGTGTCTATTGTTATCCCAAGAAGTATATCTGCAGAGTTACATGCTATTATGTCATTTTAGTCACCGACAACGTATAGCTATATGTGAGGTAGACACAGAGCGTGTAGCTATATGTGAGGTAGACACAGAGAGCGTGTAGCTATATGTGAGGTAGACACAGAGAGCGTGTAGCTATATGTGAGGTAGACACAGAGAGCGTGTAGCTATATGTGAGGTAGACACAGAGAGCGTGTAGCTATATGTGAGGTAGACACAGAGAGCGTGTAGCTATATGTAAGGTAGACACAGAGAGCGTGTAGCTATATGTGAGGTAGACACAGAGAGTGTGTAGCTATATGTAAGGTAGACACAGAGAGCGTGTAGCTATATGTGAGGTAGACACAGAGAGCGTGTAGCTATATGTGAGGTAGACACAGAGAGCGTGTAGCTATATGTAAGGTAGACACAGAGAGCGTGTAGCTATATGTGAGGTAGTCACCGAGAACGTGTAGCTATATGTGAGGTAGACACAGAGAGTGAGTGAGTGAGTGAGTGAGTGAGTGAGTGAGTGAGTGAGTGAGTGAGTGAGTAGCTATACATGAGGTGGAACGTTTTCAAACTTGTAAGTAGATTTAGTAATAGTTCTCGTAAGATGAGCAGCATGAACGTAAGAGGTATGTGAGTTTAAACGTCACTCGGTTATATACACCGTGTTCACAATTCATCTTTCTAACCCATTTTCTCTGAACTATGGTTTTACCAACATTGTTTCAGCAATCTATAAGCATGTTGTGATTTGCTTGGCGTTTTGCTTTGCATATGTTATTTTTCTTGTTGATATGTGACTAAGATGACTAATTAAAGTTACATTTGTATCCAATGTAGATTACCGTGTTTTGTATAGAGAGAGAGAGAGCCGTGTTTTGGAGAGAGAGAGAGGAGAGAGAGAGAGAGAGAGAAGAGAGAGAGAGAGAGAGAGAGAGAGTGAGTGAGTGAGTGAGTGAGTGAGTGAGTGAGTGAGTGAGTGAGTGGGAGTGAGTGAGTGAGTGAGTGAGTGAGTGAGTGAGTGAGTGAGTGAGTGAGTGAGTGAGTGAGTGAGTGAGTGAGTGAGTGTGAGTGAGTGAGTGAGTGAGTGAGTGATGGATGGTGAGTGAGTGAGTGAGTGAGTGAGTGAGTGAGTGGAGTGAGAGTGAGTGAGTGAGTGAGTGAGTGAGTGAGTGAGTGAGTGAGTGTGAGTGAGTGAGTGAGTGAGTGAGTGAGTGAGTGAGTGAGTGAGTGAGTGAGTGAAGTGAGTGAGTGAGTGAGTGAGTGAGTGAGTGAGTGAGTGAGTGAGTGAGTGAGTGAGTGAGTGAGTGAGGTGAGTGAGTGAGTGAGTGAGTGAGTGAGTGAGTGAGTGAGGTGAGTGAGTGAGTGAGTGAGTGAGTGAGAGTGAGTGAGTGAGTGAGTGAGGTGAGTGAGTGAGTGAGTGAGTGAGTGAGTGAGTGAGTGAGTGAGTGAGTGAGTGAGTGAGAGGGGTAGAGAGAGAGACGAGAGAGAAGGAGAGAGAGGGAGAGGGGGTGAGAGAGAGAGAGGGGGGGAGGGAAAGGGAGAGAGGGAGGGTAAGAGAGAGTCGTGAGCTAGAGAGAGCAAGCGAGAAGAACGAGAGAGAGATGAGAGGTGAAGAGAGGAGAGAGATAGAGAGAGAGAGAGAGAGAGAGAGAAGAGACGAGAGAGAGAGAGGAGAGGAGAGGTGAAGAGAGAGAGGAAAGAGATAGAGAGATAGAGAGAGAGAGAGAAGAAGAGAAGAAGAAAAACAGAGAGAGAGAGAGGTGAAGAGAGGAGAGAGATAGAGATAGATAGACATAGATAAGAGACGAGAGCGAGAGAGGTGAAGAGAGGAGAGGAGAGAGATAGAGAGAGATAGACAGAGAGAAGAGACGAGAGAGAGGAGAGGTGAAGAGAGGAGAGAGATAGAGAGAGATAGAGAGAGAGAGGGGGAGAGGAGAGGTGAAGAGAGCAGAGGAGAGGAGAGAGATAGAGAGAGAGACAGAAAGAGATATGTGATATATTATATTAGGTTAGCCAATAGAAATACCATAATTATGATTGCTTTTGTCATGCACAATATATACCAGTATCTTATATAGAGATTTATGCTATACTACGATGTTATTATCTTTGCATTCTTGTTCAGTTCATCAACCTAGTTCAGTGTTTCCCATTAGCATAGCTGGATCACAGGGGTGAGTAGGTTAGCATTCATGATTATTTAGTTGAAGACCGTGAACAGTAGTATTATCAGGTTACACTTAAGGGCTAAATGGCAAGTATGACTCTACAGATCAAAGTTACCCATGGAGTTCAAACCCATCCACAATCACGGTGATGGTGCCCTAGCGCAAGTGAAAGTTGTGATAGCGCTGTAGTAGCGCATTCGCTTCAGGTGCGAAAGGCCCGGAGTTCGAGCCCCATTGGGGCCGCTACGATTACTCCCTTATGCAAGGCATTTAAAACCCACATTGCCTTCTCTCTCCCTCATGGCGATGGAGTCTCGGGAGTGATTAATATAAGTTGTAACAATTTGTATCGCAATCGAGCTAAACTAAATTTGTATTGACAACTTGTTGAGTGTTCATTGCAAAATAAATTATAACCCAATTTGAACATACATTTGTATTTAGGTGATTTGCTAGAAACAACAAAAGGTACCGTTTGTATAATATTGCAAAGAAATGTCAGGACTAGCACTTCGTTCTGGTACTGGTATTATATTCCAAATGAATGTATTTCTCACCATGAAACGTCTACCGACTACGGTTGTCATAATTCGTCTGTTACTGTACAAAGTACAGAATGCATCAACTTCAGATGGAACTTGCTGGGTTATTTAAGTTCTTCGAAGGATATATAAACATTTAGCCATTAACCTGCCAATCACAACTAACGTCGCTTTTGTAAACAGCATAGAGCCACATCAGACAGAACGTGCCATCTGAGCAGGCTCTATATAATGCTGTTTGCTATACGGATAGTGGCTGAGCAGGCTCTATATAATGCTGTTTGCTATACGGATAGCGGCTGAGCAGGCTCTATATAATGCTGTTTGCTATACGGATAGCGGCTGATCAGGCTCTATATAATGCTGTTTGCTATACGGATAGCGGCTGAGCAGGCTCTATATAATGCTGTTTGCTATACGGATAGCGGCTGATCAGGCTCTATATAATGCTGTTTGCTATACGGATAGCGGCTGAGCAGGCTCTATATAATGCTGTTTGCTATACGGATAGCGGCTGATCAGGCTCTATATAATGCTGTTTGCTATACGGATAGCGGCTGAGCAGGCTCTATATAATGCTGTTTGCTATACGGATAGCGGCTGAGCAGGCTCTATATAATGCTGTTTGCTATACGGATAGCGGCTGATCAGGCTCTATATAATGCTGTTTGCTATACGGATAGCGGCTGATCAGGCTCTATATAATGCTGTTTGCTATACGGATAGCGGAGCTAAAACACTTGTCTGACTACGCCGCGACTGATCAGGATCTATGTTGTTTGCACATTCCGTCCAATTTACTAGTATTCGGCATGTTTATGGTTAGACCTATGCAAAGTACTCGCTAGAGCGCTTGTCTTGGCACCGCACCCTATAATAATAATAATAATAATAATAATAAAGACTTTAGTTAACGAGAGAACTCATTTGAACAATTAACCCTGACTGTTAGCTAAACTCCACACATAGATATGTTGTGTGTCAGATTCTAATTTCGTTGAAAACATTATTTCATTGACTAGAGATAATTTAGGAACCATACTCTAACCGACTATATTGGTAATAAACGGAAGCTGCCAGAAACTGTAGTGGCATCCGTGGTCCAGTGGTAGAGCGTCGGATTTGGAATCGATCGGTCCCGGGTTCGATACTCGGTCAGGCCACGTATGTAGTGTCATTGAGCAAGGCACCTCACACACATTGCTTAGTACTAGTTAACCACTTAGGTCGGCTAAGCTTGCCCAGGAAAACATGTCTACGTCCCCGCAAGGGGTTTGACATTAATGAAACATACATACACATACAACAGTTAATTAGCCAATAACGCAGGGAGGTGATCATCACATACGAATATGTATCGTATTTAGTATAGACAGCTAACAAACAATGCAGATAATCATACTGGAGCTTGCTGGTTCCCAGTAAACGGAAGCAGACGACAAGAGACACGGGGCCTCATACAGTTTTATTGCTTTTATAATATGTCATGCATAGGCTAGCGGCGCGTTATGACATAGGGGGGTTACGATCGTTGACTTCAAACCACGTATCCCTCACCAATCTAGGTTCGAATCTCGTCGAGGGTGTCGAATTGCTTCATGTCAGGCAGTTATGCAGCTGACTTGTGGAAAGTCGGTGGTTCTACCAGGGCGTCAGTCCGTGCCTGGCATACTGCTCGGTGTGGACACCCTGGGTCCTTCCTCCACCAATAATAGATGGAGAGTAGACATATGACCTAGGCTGTTGGTGAGACTTTAAACAACAAAATGAACAACAAATGACACCGGGGGCTTATATGTTTGTTTCTTGCAGACAATACTTGGTATATATATATGGGCATCTTATACTAACAGGCTATATTGTTGTTTCTTGCAGACAATACTTGGTATACATATATGGGCATCTTATACTAACAGGCTATAGTGTTGTTTCTTGCAGCCAATACTTGGTATATATATATGGGCATCTTATACTAACAGGCTCTTATACTAACAGGCTATATTGTTGTTTCTTGCAGACAATACTTGGTATATATATATATATGGGCATCTTATACTAACAGGCTCTTATACTAACAGGCTATATTGTTGTTTCTTGCAGACAATACTTGGTATATATATATATATGGGCATCTTATACTAACAGGCTATATTGTTGTTTCTTGCAGACAATACTTGGTGTATATATATGGGCATCTTATATAAGGGCTCTTATACTAACAGGCTATATTGTTGTTTCTTGCAGACAATACTTGGTATATATATATATATGGGCATCTTATACTAACAGGCTCTTATACTAACAGGCTATATTGTTGTTTCTTGCAGACAATACTTGGTATATATATATATATGGGCATCTTATACTAACAGGCTATATTGTTGTTTCTTGCAGACAATACTTGGTGTATATATACGGTATCGGAATATTGTCCCCCGATTGTTATTTATTTTGTAAAATAGATCTACATGTTTTATTGCCGTATTTTGGAGAGAGCTCAATACGTATCCAATGTAGATTGCCGTATTTTGGAGACTCAATACGTATCCAATGTAGATTGCCGTATTTTGGAGAGAGCTCAATACGTATCCAATGTAGATTGCCGTATTTTGGAGAGAACTCAATACGTATCCAATGTAGATTGCCGTATTTTGGAGAGAACTCAATACGTATCCAATGTAGATTGCCGTATTTTGGAGAGAACTCAATACGTATCCAATGTAGATTGCCGTATTTTGGAGAGAACTCAATACGTATCCAATGTAGATTGCCGTATTTTGGAGAGAATTCAATACGTATCCAATGTAGATTGCCGTATTTTGGAGAGAACTCAATACGTATCCAATGTAGATTGCCGTATTTTGGAGAGAACTCAATACGTATCCAATGTAGATTGCCGTATTTTGGAGAGAATTCAATACGTATCCAATGTAGATTGCCGTATTTTGGAGAGAACTCAATACGTATCCAATGTAGATTGCCGTATTTTGGAGAGAACTCAATACGTATCCAATGTAGATTGCCGTATTTTGGAGAGAATTCAATACGTATCCAATGTAGATTGCCGTATTTTGGAGAGAACTCAATACGTATCCAATGTAGATTGCCGTATTTTGGAGAGAACTCAATACGTATCCAATGTAGATTGCCGTATTTTGGAGAGAATTCAATACGTATCCAATGTAGATTGCCGTATTTTGGAGAGAACTCAATACGTATCCAATGTAGATTGCCGTATTTTGGAGAGAATTCAATACGTATCCAATGTAGATTGCCGTATTTTGGAGAGAATTCAATACGTATCCAATGTAGATTGCCGTATTTTGGAGAGAATTCAATACGTATCCAATGTAGATTGCTGTATTTTGGAGAGAATTCAATACGTATCCAATGTAGATTGCCGTATTTTGGAGAGAATTCAATACGTATCCAATGTAGATTGCCGTATTTTGGAGAGAACTCGATACGTATCCAATGTAGATTGCCATATTTTGGAAAGAGCTCAATACGTATCCAATGTAGATTGCCGTATTTTGGAGAGAGCTCAATACGTATCCAATGTAGATTGCCGTATTTTGTAGAGAGCTCAATACGTATCCAATGTAGATTGCCTTATTTTGGAGAGAACTCAATACGTATCCAATGTAGATTGTCGTATTTTGGAGAGCTCAATACGTATCCAATGTAGATTGCCGTATTTTCGAGAGAGCTCAATACGTATCCAATGTAGATTGCCGTATTTTGGAGAGAGCTCAATAAGTATCCAATGTATATTGCCGTATTTTGGAGAGAGCTCAATACGTATCCAATGTAGATTGCCGTATTTTGGAGAGAGCTCAATACGTATACAATGTAGATTGCCGTATTTTGGAGAGAGCTAAATACGTATCCAATGTATATTGCCGTATTTTGGAGAGAATTCAATACGTATCCAATGTAGATTGCCGTATTTTGTAGAGAGCTCAATACGTATCCAATGTAGATTGCCGTATTTTGGAGAGAGCTCAATACGTATCCAATGTAGATTGCCGTATTTTGGAGAGAGCTCAATACGTATCCAATGTAGATTGCCGTATTTTGGAGAGAGCTCAATACGTATCCAATGTAGATTGCCGTATTTTGGAGAGAACTCAATACGTATCCAATGTAGATTGCCGTATTTTGGAGAGAGCTCAATACGTATCCAATGTAGATTGCCGTATTTTGGAGAGAGCTCAATACGTATCCAATGTAGATTGCCGTATTTTGGAGAGAGCTCAATACGTATCCAATGTAGATTGCCGTATTTTGGAGAGAGCTCAATACGTATCCAATGTAGATTGCCGTATTTTGGAGAGAACTCAATACGTATCCAATGTAGATTGCCGTATTTTGGAGAGAACTCAATACGTATCCAATGTAGATTGCCGTATTTTGGAGAGAGCTCAATACGTATCCAATGTAGATTGCCGTATTTTGGAGAGAACTCAATACGTATCCAATGTAGATTGCCGTATTTTGGAGAGAACTCAATACGTATCCAATGTAGATTGCCGTATTTTGGAGAGAGCTCAATACGTATCCAATGTAGATTGCCGTATTTTGGAGAGAGCTCAGTACGTATCCAATGATGATTGCCGTATTTTGGAGAGAGCTCAATACGTATCCAATGTAGATTGCCGTATTTTGGAGAGAACTCAATACGTATCCAATGTAGATTGCCGTATTTTAGAGAGAGCTCAATACGTATCCAATGTAGATTGCCGTATTTTGGAGAGAACTCAATACGTATCCAATGTAGATTGCCGTATTTTGGAGAGAGCTCAGTACGTATCCAATGATGATTGCCGTATTTTGGAGAGAGCTCAATACGTATCCAATGTAGATTGCCGTATTTTGGAGAGAACTCAATACGTATCCAATGTAGATTGCCGTATTTTAGAGAGAGCTCAATACGTATCCAATGTAGATTGCCGTATTTTGGAGAGAGCTCAGTACGTATCCAATGTAGATTGCCGTATTTTGGAGAGAGCTCAATACGTATCCAATGTAGATTGCCGTATTTTGGAGAGAGCTCATTACGTATCCAATGTAGATTGCCGTATTTTGGAGAGAGCTCAATACGTATCCAATGTAGATTGCCGTATTTTGGAGAGAACTCAATACGTATCCAATGTAGATTGCCGTATTTTGGAGAGAGCTCAGTACGTATCCAATGATGATTGCCGTATTTTGGAGAGAGCTCAATACGTATCCAATGATGATTGCCGTATTTTGGAGAGAGCTCAATACGTATCCAATGTAGATTGCCGTATTTTGGAGAGAGCTCAATACGTATCCAATGTAGATTGCCGTATTTTAGAGAGAGCTCAATACGTATCCAATGTAGATTGCCGTATTTTGGAGAGAGCTCAGTACGTATCCAATGTAGATTGCCGTATTTTGGAGAGAGCTCAATACGTATCCAATGTAGATTGCCGTATTTTGGAGAGAACTCAATACGTATCCAATGTAGATTGCCGTATTTTGGAGAGAGCTCAATACGTATACAATGTAGATTGCCGTATTTTGGAGAGAGCTCAATACGTATCCAATGTAGATTGCCGTATTTTGGAGAGAGCTCAATACGTATCCAATGTAGAGTGCCGTATTTTGGAGAGAGCTCAATACGTATCCAATGTAGATTGCCGTATTTTGGAGAGAGCTCAATACGTATCCAATGTAGATTGCCGTATTTTGGAGAGAGCTCAATACGTATCCAATGTAGATTGCCGTATTTTGGAGAGAACTCAATACGTATCCAATGTAGATTGCCGTATTTTGGAGAGAGCTCAATACGTATCCAATGTAGATTGCCGTATTTTGGAGAGAGCTCAATACGTATCCAATGTAGATTGCCGTATTTTGGAGAGAGCTCAATACGTATCCAATGTAGATTGCCGTATTTTGGAGAGAGCTCAATACGTATCCAATGTAGATTGCCGTATTTTGGAGAGAGCTCAATACGTATCCAATGTAGATTGCCGTATTTTGGAGAGAGCTCAATACGTATCCAATGTAGATTGACGTATTTTGGAGAGAGCTCAATACGTATCCAATGTAGATTGCCGTATTTTGGAGAGAGCTCAGTACGTATCCAATGTAGATTGCCGTATTTTGGCGAGAGCTCAATACGTATCCAATGTAGATTGCCGTATTTTGGAGAGAGCTCAGTACGTATCCAATGTAGATTACCGTATTTTGGAGAGAGCTCAATACGTATCCAATGTAGATTGCCGTGTTTTGGAGAGAGCTCAATACGTATCCAATGTAGATTGCCGTGTTTTGGAGAGAGCTCAATACGTATCCAATGTAGATTGCCGTGTTTTGGAGAGAACTCAATACGTATCCAATGTAGATTGCCGTGTTTTGGAGAGAGCTCAATACGTATCCAATGTAGATTGCCGTATTTTGGAGACTTTAAACAAGAAAAAGAACAACAAATGACATCGAGGGTTCGATATTTCCGGTTATACGGTATCGGGATATTGTCCCCCGATTTTTATTTCTTTTGTAAACTACATGTTTGTAAACTCCTTTTTTATAATGCAAACATTATTAACGTACTATTACAATACGTGTCCCTAATTATATAACATTTCGAATGAATGGTTTTCAAACATGGCATACAGAAAAGCGGGCCTCAAATCCGGGTGTATCCTCTAATTTGTTTACTTCTAATATTTTATTTCCGAATATGATATAATTATGTACAATTCATAACCTACATACGTGTATTAATTTGTTCGCGACATTTAGATGATTTAGTTGCTTAGCCTGAATATATAAACTGATATAATTTGCATCCGCATTCGGTCCATTTCTTGGATGCCTTTGATCTGAGTCTTCACTCTGTCTATATCATTGCACTATCCTCCAACAATCTAAAATCGCGTCGCTCATACGAGCTACCGACGGTATGTAAAACAGAATCAGACACAAAACCACACTGAGAGACATCGGTCGGTTATTGCCCTGAATACTCCTAATAGTATGTAGGTCCTCTGAAGTGGTTTCCTTGGTCTTTATCGTTGTTTCCTTTGCACAACATGCTAGCAATTTGCAAATTTGCATTCACATTCTCATCTTATAAGTATTATGTTACTATATCTCGACAGATATCCTACATTATATATAATGAATCCGTATCTGTAAATTTGTTTTATCAATTAACTAACATGATTTGGATAAAATCACATTTATCATAACGCAACATCTGGTTAGGGAACAACAGTAAACACAAAGGATTCCAACAGAAAGGACTGCGATAAATCGAACTTTATCAGCCAAGGGAGGTAATAAAAAAGCCAGCGAGGGCCCTCATTACAGACAGTTAATATATGGAGAAGTGAAACAACACAAGACTGGTTCTGGTATGATTACCGAATAATGGAACATTATACATTATTAAACGATTCGTTGGAACCATTATTTTCGCGAGATAACAATTCCATCTCCGCAGATATAGAATCATTTTTAATAAAACGTTATTCGTATCCTACCCTGGCTGGTAACGTGCTGGCATCTCTCTTTTCCTTGGCAGTGACGGTTCGTTTACGTCCCTGGTGTCACTAGCAGAACACACTTTCTGCCAGAGCGTCTCGAAGCTTGCATCACTTCGCATGGTGGTCAATGAACCAACTGCTATCTCGGCAAGCTGCTGTCCCTCGGTGGCTGAAAGGTGTACGTGTTGGAGGGCCTTACTAAGATGGTCTGTGAGTCTTAATATCTCATGAGATAAGCTCACACCAAACAAATAGTCAAACGTTTTCATCTGAGCAGCCACACCTATGATTCGCGCCCTCATCTCAGAATCTTTAACTGTTTGATTGCACTCATCCCAGAGGTCCTGTAAGACATTGTAGTAGTCGAGAACACTCTGGAGACTGTTGGCCCTTACTGTCCAACGCGTTGGGCACAACGTTCTGAAGCCTGGTGTACCCGGGGCTAACTCTTGTTTAATACTCTCAAACAAACTGTCTCTTTTCGGCGAGTACTTCAAGAGTTTGGAGATCTCGTGCGTTATGTCCAGTGCGTCTCGCATGACCTTGGATTGTTTCACTGTATCGCCTATTGCTAAGTTTAGGGCGTGCCCATAACAATGTGTGTAAATTGCACGTTGCTCTTGGTCCCGAATCTGCGTTGCTACGCCCTTCTTAGCACCGGTCATGTTACTGGCGCCGTCGTAACATTGACCGCGGCAGTTACTCAACGATACGTTCATTCTGAGCAAACAGTCAGTTATCGTCGCGGTAAGGGTATCTGAGTCAATTGAGGACACTTTTGATAATCCAATGAATTCCTCATTGGACACTAAATCTTCACTCACATGCCGGATAACCAATACTACTTGTTCACGATTTGAACTGTCTGTAGTCTCGTCTGCCATGATTGAGTAGAACACTGAATTCTTAATATTCCTGGCTACGTCTCGTAGATTGAAAGTGCCATGATCTTGAGCATTTCGTTCTGTGCCTCACCACACGTGTACTTCTCATTCTTCCGTTTTAACCAGTTAAGAACTTTGGAATCTTCTTCGCCCCTCAACTTTAACAACTGTATGTAATTGCTGTCAGACTCATCATCACCACGGATTGCTAGACCCTGGCGTGCTAAAAACCGAACAGTTGACAGAATCTTCAGTAAACATTCCCGGTTTGTAGCTTTTTCATTAGCAAGACCCTCTGACAGCATTTCACCAATATCCCTAGTCACTGCCGGTAGAGTGAGTACTTTCTCGACAGCCTCACGATGGCAGTTCGACGATTCATGTTTCTTGAAGCCTGCTGTCGCGTCTTTCCAGTTGGAGAACCCATTGACGATGAATGCTTTATCAGTATTAGCTGACGACAATTTGGACTCCTTTGTGGCTGTCAGGCACACGTGACAGAATGAAAGATCACGTGCTTCGTCATATTGAAGCCATGCACGAGACTCGAACCATTTCTCCTGAAAAGCTCTTTGAACCGGTTGTTTCTGACCAAAGCTGCGTTTTGGAAATTTAAAGCCTTTTGGCTGATTTGCTGCTGGAGGAAATGCGGACGCCATGGTTTACAGTAACATTTCTTAGTTTAATCTCGTATGAATTAGTTTGATATTATGAAATGAATTTGGAGTCTTTACCTGTTTTATAACAGTTAAGTATAAATGTATTCGACGTGTCAATTAATGTCAATTAGTAATTCCCAGACAGTGTAGATCCTACCATGGCGACGACGGTCTTGTTAAAAAGAAGCAGCATACACTACTGAAATCCGTACGTAAACTTTAAATATAGTGCACGCTTCACTTAACGCGCGTAGTTCACGGATCCATATGTCAAGGTGGACAAATGCATATAGAGAATAGGACCAGTATAACAACTACAAGGCAATGATATGTTCAAGACGGATATGTAGTCCAGTGGTAACACACTGGACTGGTAATCCAGGGATCGCAGGTTCGATCCCCCGTCTGACCCTAATAAAATTAACAGTCTTTCAGATGGGACGTTAAACCGAGGTCTCGTGTCGGTGCTTTACACCATGCACGTACAAGAACCAGAGGAGACTCTGGAATGGGTCTCTGTCTGTATCATGCACTATCCTCCAAAATCACAGTAAGCTCAAATGGCATAGAGAAACTTCTCAATAACCTGAACCCCCACAAGGCTAGTGGTCCTGACCTAATTAAGCCAATCATACGTAAAACCCTGTCTAAAGAACTCTCACCTATCCGCGAAGTCTTATTCCAAAAATCCCTCAACGAAGTATCACTGCTTGCCCAGTGGAAGTCAGCAAGTGTTGCTCCCATTTACAAATAAGGGGACAAGTCAAACCCCGCCAACTATAGGCCTATCTCACTGACATGTGTTCTATGCAAGGTACTAGAACATATAGTTTCCTCCTCGATAGCAAAACACTTCACAAACCATAGTATTCTGTACCATTTGCAGCATGGTTTTAGAGAAAAACGGTCATGCGTGACCCAACTAGTAATGCTAGTCAATGACTTGGTTACCTCTGTCTACAATAAGCATCAGGTATATCTCATCCTATTAGACTTCAGTAAGGCTTTCGATAAGGTCAATCACGAGAAAGTACTACTAAAAATGCATGCATATGGAGTCAGAGGTCAAACATTAAGGTGGATTAAGAGTTTTCTAGATAATAGACTCCAGTCAGTTGTCCTTAATGGTATTAGTTCAGAGGCCATTCCGGTGTCCTCTGGAGTCCCACAGGGATCCGTACTTGGACCCCTGCTTTTCCTAGCCTACATAAACGACCTCCCACAAAACATCAGTTCCAAAGTCCGCATCTTTGCAGATAATACTGCAGTATATCTATCACTGACATCTGCAAATGAATCGGTCACACTCCAAAATGATCTTAAGAGATTAGAAGAGTGGGAGTTGGAGTGGGACATGGAATTTAACCCCTCCAAATGTCAAGTTATCCACGTCACCAGAAGGAAACATCCTATTCCCAGCAACTATAAACTCCACGGAGTCCTACTTGAGTCGGTCACCTCAGCCAAATACCTTGGCGTGGATATCTCAAATAACCTGTCGTGGGACACCCACATAAAAAGGTCAACAAAGAAAGCAAACCAAACATTAGGATTTCTACGTAGAAACCTCCAGGTCAAATCTGAACCCCTCAAGACCATGGCTTACCAGACACTAGTGAGACCACAGCTTGAATATGGCTCCGAGATCTGGTCGCCCCATACCCAAACATTAATAGACCAAATTGAAGGTGTCCAGCGAAGAGCAGCCCGTTGGATAAAGGCTGACTTCTATCGTACCTCTAGTGTTACAGACATGCTACATTCCCTAAATCTACGCAGACTAGATCAACGGCGTATTGACAATAGGTTATCCCTTATGCATAAAATTCATAATGATCTTGTTGCTATTCCCATTGAAAATTACCTAGTTCCTCTCTCCCGTCCTACTCGCCATTGCCATTCCTTAACCTATAGGTTAATTACAGCAACTACAGACTACTACAAGTTTTCCTTCTTTCCAAGAACAATCTATCATTGGAACCACCTCCCTCCTGACATTGTCCATCTCCCTACCATAGAGCAATTCAATACGGCAGTTTGCCATATTGAACATGCCAGTCCCTAGTTGTTCTGCGTAGCTGCTTTTAAACTTTTACCACAACTTATTTTCACACCTTCTTAAATTATACTTTTAACTACTCATACTTTTAACTTCTTTGCGGTTTTTGACGCGCAACATGTCTACGTCAACGCGAGGGGTTCGACATTAAAGGAAGATAGATAGAATCTAAAATAACTAATCTCTTCAGGAGGCGTCGCTCATATGGGCAACCGGTAGCGACGATAAATAAACGTAAAATACACACAAATAGTTTCAAGATAATGTAATAACAAGGATCTTGGGAGATATGAAGAACACATTATGAGCTGTCAACATTTCTCCGACAGACACGTGTCCTTTTAACAGCCTTCCATCTTTCTGTGTATTTTAAACTAGCTTTCTTCCTGATGCATTCCCTTTATAAGCCACTTACTCTATATAAATACTAGTGATAGGGAATGATAATATGAACATATGTCGTGCAAACATGTTCCTTTATCCCTGCAATTATGCTAGGGTATTAGAGGACATTTCAGTTATCGTTTCATGTCACCTTTTTATGTAATTCTTCATTGTCCAAATCCATGCAAGAATCCAGTTTAGTTTAATTTAGTAAAAGAAGCATAGGTAGGAGCATTATTCCAGCAAACCGCCTATCCGTGGGAATAGTCTCGTCGCGAATAATGATATCTCCGAAATATCAAACATGAACAACGGAACCGGATTACTGCCATACGAGTTTTTGAATCGACAAAGATCTACGGTTTTTATTTGTTTGGCTATTCCCTGTATGACTGTTTTTTAATGTAAATATTAAAACAATTATTACAATTTTACTGGCTCTACTAAGGTGACCGTTGAAATTGCTACGGAAGTGTTTTTTAACGTACTTATCATAAATGTTGTTACACAGGGGTATAGTTGTCATTTTTATAACAATTAATGATCCCAATACACAGGGAAATATAAAACATGAGTTGGAATCTGAGGGAACACAAAATCACATCCTCAGTAACCTACTATGTTTCAAGTGAAAATGAACTCTTGCTGCAAAGAAATATGGGTTTTGTTGTATATGTTTATGTGTAATCCATACTAGTTTGGTCATTCTTAAATACTTTTAAAAAGATGTCCAGACGACATAGTAGGCTGAAGTTATGAATGTGATATGTGAACAAAATTATAATGTCCCATGTATATGGGAGATCTGTTATTACCGGCTATATATTTGTATGACTGGTTATAAGTATATACATGTACTCAGGGATCAGTTATGAACTATCATAGTACAGATACATATTAAGACAGTCCACTTGTTCTTAATCTTCTTAGTACACATATTTTAAACTTCTTAGACTTAACTAAAAGTATTTTAGTACATAACTCTGTAATTTTAATGCATAATGTCTGATGCTGGATTGATATGGGTGCAATACTTTATTGTCGTGTGGCATGTCGATCACAGTATTATAGTATAATGCGACATTGCACATGTAACAAGGTATTCTCGTCCCATAACCGTAGTAGAAATGGTGAACATACATTTATATATATGCAATCTTAGACATCTTAGAAGTATACGTGCACCGGGTATTGTATTCACCCGGTCTACCCCCGACTGTCGCTGGCATACATTCTTGTGTGAGCGACAGTTGGAGATATGAAATCCGAACACACACTGATATTACAACAGCCCTCATAGCCCTCTAAACACATAGTTATAATAATTGCGATAGACAAAACCATCACTTTTAGATGATGGGTATTTTAATCTTCTTAGAAAACTCGCCCAAATGCATTTATGCGGTAGCGACTTTAAATAAACTTATTAGTCAGTCAGTTAAACTTCCACAGACGGATCTGTAGTCCAGTGCTTAACACGTTGGACTGGGACCAGGGACTGCAGTTTCGATACCCCGTCTGACCCTAATAAAATTAACAGACTTTCAGATGGGACTTTAACTCGTGTCGGTGCTTTACACCGTGCACGTAAAAGAACCAGAGGAGAATCTGGAATGGGTCTCTATCTGTATCATTGCACTACCCTCCAAAAATCTTCAGGAGGCGTCACTCATATGGGCAACCGGTAGCGACGATAAATAAACGTAAAACACACACATAAACTATTCGGAACGTTTAACGTAAGGCCTCATGAAACATTAAATACCGTGGATTCCGTGAACTTAACGTTGATATGACGTAGCGTCTGTTGAAATCAGTGGAGATAGGTGTTAACCAACATATATGGTTGTATCTATTTTGGAGACGTCAAATGGAATAGCAACGGACATGTTTACGTACCAGATGATGCATTTCTTTTGATTTTTTATTGCGATTGTAAACGTTCAAACGTAAAGGTTATACACAGACACAAGACACACATTTTTGGCCATATAAACATTACTTACTATATGACCATAGGGCAAAGAAATTGTGTCACAAAATGTGTGTCTTGTGCCTGTGAGGTTATTTGTATATTGTCACAGTACAGTTCAGAATGCTGAAATAGGAAAAGCAATTAAAATGTGAAAGATACGGATACGTACGCCTGATTCAAACACGATAAGTTAATTACATGCTTAAATAGATTATTTCCAATAGTAGTATCCTTCTAGTAAAATGTAATCGAACAGATGTGATTGAGAGCGTGATAATACATATCTCTAAGTGAAATCTAAATGAAATTACCAGTCATATCAAATACAGCGTATCCGTGGTGGAATGGATAAACAGACGGATCTGTAGTCCAGTGGTAACACGCTGAACTGGTAATCCAGGCATCACAGGTTCGATCCCCCGTCTGACCCTAATACAATTAATAGTCTTTCAGATGGGACTTTATATACGGGCACCCGGTACATGTTACCCACCCTGCCGCAGTACGTACAGTGCGTAGGAACCCAGAGTAGATCTACATAGCCATTACTTGTATAAATTCCACAAGTATAAAATAAAAATGCACCCGGCTTGCCAAAATATTGGGGCCGCGGAAATAACTTCCACAAGTATAAAATAAAAAAATCGGCGTACCTGGCAAACATATTGGGGCCGCGGACGCGGCCTCTGCGGCACTTGCTCCGACGCATATGCTTCCTGGATACGACGGTAGCATCGAGGCAGTAAAACACGTTCTTTGAGTTCATAATGTTTAGTGAACATAGCTTTAATAGGCGTCTTACTATGTTGCATGACTCTAATAACTGCATGCAGCTGTTGTTGCGTCGTAAATCGACATACATTAATTTAATGGAAATAAATGACAAGGTTGTGCCATCAGCACTGTTGTTATGTTATACCTTGTTCATTGTAGCGTAGTGCTGCTGCTGCACAACCTGAACCCGTGAACAATCTGAACCCGTGAACAATCTGAACCCGTGTACAACCTGAACCCGTGAACAATCTGAACCCGTGAACAATCTGAACCCGTGTACAACCTGAACCCGTGAACAATCTGAACCCGTGCACAATCTGAACCCGTGTACAACCTGAACCCGTGCACAATCTGAACCCGTGAACAATCTGAACCCGTGAACAATCTGAACCCGTGCATTATCTGAACCCGTGAACAATCTGAACCCGTGCACAATCTGAACCCGTGCACAATCTGAACCCGTACACAATCTGAACCCTTGTACAATCTGAACCCGTGTACAACCTGAACCCGTGCACAATCTGAACCCGTGTACAATCTGAAGCCGTGCACAATCTGAACCCGTGAACAATCTGAACCCGTGTACAACCTGAACCCGTGAACAATCTGAACCCGTGAACAATCTGAACCCGTGTACAACCTGAACCCGTGAACAATCTGAACCCGTGCACAATCTGAACCCGTGTACAACCTGAACCCGTGCACAATCTGAACCAGTGAACAATCTGAACCCGTGAACAATCTGAACCCGTGCATTATCTGAACCCGTGAACAATCTGAACCCGTGCACAATCTGAACCAGTGCACAATCTGAACCCGTACACAATCTGAACCCTTGTACAATCTGAACCCGTGTACAACCTGAACCCGTGCACAATCTGAACCCGTGTACAATCTGAAGCCGTGCACAATCTGAACCCGTGAACAATCTGAACCCGTGCACAATCTGAACCCGTGAACAATCTGAACCCGTACACAATCTGAACCCGTGAACAATCTGAAGCCGTGAACAATCTGAAGCCGTGCACAATCTGAACCCGTGCACAATCTGAAGCCGTGAACAATCTGAAGCCGTGCACAATCTGAACCCGTGCACAATCTGAACCCGTGCACAACCTGAACCCTTGTACAACCTGATCCCGTGCACAACCTGAACCCGTGCACAATCTGAACCCTTGTACAATCTGAACCCGTGCACAATCTGAACCCTTGTACAATCTGAACCCGTACACAATCTGAACCCGTGCACAATCTGAACCCGTGAACAATCTGAACCCATGCACAACCTGAACCCTTGTACAACCTAAACCCGTGCACAACCTGAACCCGTGCACAATCTGAACCCTTGTACAATCTGAACCCGTACACAATCTGAAGCCGTGCACAATCTGAACCCGTGCATACTCTAAACCGTACACAATCTGAAGCCGTGAACAATCTGACCCCCGTGAACAATCTGAAGCCGTGCACAATCTGAACCTGTGTACAATCTGAACCCGTGCATCAATCTGAACTCGTACCTACTCTGAACACGTGCACAATCTGAACCCGTGAACAATCTGAACCCGTGAACAATCTGAACCCGTACACAATCTGAACCCGTGCACAATCTGAACCCGTGCACAATCTGAACACGTGCACAATCTGAACCTGTACACAATCTGAAGCCGTGCACAATCTGAACCCGTGCATACTCTGAACCCGTGAACAATCTGAACCCGTGCACAATCTGAACCCGTGCATACTCTGAACCCGTACACAATCTGAAGCCGTGAACAATCTGAACCCGTGCACAATCTGAAGCCGTGCACACTCTGAACCCGTGCACAATCTGAAGCCGTACACAATCTGAACCCGTGAAAAATCTGAACCCGTGCACAATCTGAACCCGTGAACAATCTGAACCCGTGCACAATCTGAACCCGTACACAATCTGAAGCCGTGAACAATCTGAACCCGTACACAATCTGAACCCGTGCACAATCTGAACCCGTACACAATCTGAAGCCGTACACAATCTGAACCCGTGAACAATCTGAACCCGTGCACAATCTGAACCCGTGAACAATCTGAACCCGTACACAATCTGAACCCGTGTACAATCTGAACCCGTACACAATCTGAACCCGTGTACAATCTGAACCCGTGAACAATCTGAAGCCGTGAACAATCTGAACCCGTGTACAATCTGAACCCGTGCACAATCTGAACCCGTGCATACTCTGAACCGTACACAATCTGAAGCCGTGAACAATCTGAACCCGTGAACAATCTGAACCCGTGCACAATCTGAAGCCGTGCACACTCTGAACCCGTGCACAATCTGAAGCCGTGCATTATCTGAACCCGTGAACAATCTGAACCCGTGCACAATCTGAACCCGTGCACAATCTGAACCCGTACACAATCTGAACCCTTGTACAATCTGAACCCGTGTACAACCTGAACCCGTGCACAATCTGAACCCGTGTACAATCTGAAGCCGTGCACAATCTGAACCCGTGAACAATCTGAACCCGTGTACAACCTGAACCCGTGAACAATCTGAACCCGTGAACAATCTGAACCCGTGTACAACCTGAACCCGTGAACAATCTGAACCCGTGCACAATCTGAACCCGTGTACAACCTGAACCCGTGCACAATCTGAACCAGTGAACAATCTGAACCCGTGAACAATCTGAACCCGTGCATTATCTGAACCCGTGAACAATCTGAACCCGTGCACAATCTGAACCAGTGCACAATCTGAACCCGTACACAATCTGAACCCTTGTACAATCTGAACCCGTGTACAACCTGAACCCGTGCACAATCTGAACCCGTGTACAATCTGAAGCCGTGCACAATCTGAACCCGTGAACAATCTGAACCCGTGCACAATCTGAACCCGTGAACAATCTGAACCCGTACACAATCTGAACCCGTGAACAATCTGAAGCCGTGAACAATCTGAACCCGTGTACAATCTGAACCCGTGTACAATCTGAAGCCGTGCACAATCTGAACCCGTGCACAATCTGAAGCCGTGAACAATCTGAAGCCGTGCACAATCTGAACCCGTGCACAATCTGAACCCGTGCACAACCTGAACCCTTGTACAACCTGATCCCGTGCACAACCTGAACCCGTGCACAATCTGAACCCTTGTACAATCTGAACCCGTGCACAATCTGAACCCTTGTACAATCTGAACCCGTACACAATCTGAACCCGTGCACAATCTGAACCCGTGAACAATCTGAACCCATGCACAACCTGAACCCTTGTACAACCTAAACCCGTGCACAACCTGAACCCGTGCACAATCTGAACCCTTGTACAATCTGAACCCGTACACAATCTGAAGCCGTGCACAATCTGAACCCGTGCACAATCTGAACCCGTGCATACTCTAAACCGTACACAATCTGAAGCCGTGAACAATCTGAACCCGTGAACAATCTGAAGCCGTGCACAATCTGAACCTGTGTACAATCTGAACCCGTGCATCAATCTGAACTCGTACCTACTCTGAACACGTGCACAATCTGAACCCGTGAACAATCTGAACCCGTGAACAATCTGAACCCGTACACAATCTGAACCCGTGCACAATCTGAACCCGTGCACAATCTGAACACGTGCACAATCTGAACCTGTACACAATCTGAAGCCGTGCACAATCTGAACCCGTGCATACTCTGAACCCGTGAACAATCTGAACCCGTGCACAATCTGAACCCGTGCATACTCTGAACCCGTACACAATCTGAAGCCGTGAACAATCTGAACCCGTGCACAATCTGAAGCCGTGCACACTCTGAACCCGTGCACAATCTGAAGCCGTACACAATCTGAAGCCGTGAAAAATCTGAACCCGTGCACAATCTGAACCCGTGAACAATCTGAACCCGTGCACAATCTGAACCCGTACACAATCTGAAGCCGTGAACAATCTGAACCCGTGCACAATCTGAACCCGTGCACAATCTGAACCCGTGCACAATCTGAAGCCGTGCACAATCTGAACCCGTGTACAATCTGAACCCGTGCACAATCTGAACCCGTGCACAATCTGAACCCGTGCACAATCTGAACCGTGTACAATCTGAACCGTACACAATCTGAACCCGTGTACAATCTGAACCCGTGAACAATCTGAAGCCGTGAACAATCTGAACCCGTGTACAATCTGAACCCGTGCACAATCTGAACCCGTGCACAATCTGAACCGTACACAATCTGAAGCCGTGCACAATCTGAACCCGTGAACAATCTGAACCCGTGCACAATCTGAAGCCGTGCACAATCTGAACCCGTGCACAATCTGAACCCGTACACAATCTGAACCCGTGAAAAATCTGAACCCGTGCACAATCTGAACCCGTGAACAATCTGAACCCGTGCACAATCTGAACCCGTACACAATCTGAAGCCGTGAACAATCTGAACCCGTACACAATCTGAACCCGTGCACAATCTGAACCCGTACACAATCTGAAGCCGTACACAATCTGAACCCGTGAACAATCTGAACCCGTGCACAATCTGAACCCGTGAACAATCTGAACCCGTACACAATCTGAACCCGTGTACAATCTGAACCCGTACACAATCTGAACCCGTGTACAATCTGAACCCGTGAACAATCTGAAGCCGTGAACAATCTGAACCCGTGTACAATCTGAACCCGTGCACAATCTGAACCCGTGCATACTCTGAACCGTACACAATCTGAAGCCGTGAACAATCTGAACCCGTGAACAATCTGAACCCGTGTACAATCTGAAGCCGTGCACAATCTGAACCCGTGTACAATCTGACCCCGTGTACAATCTGAACCCGTACACAATCTGAACCCATGTACAATCTGAACCCGTGCACAACCTGAACCCGTGTACAATCTGAAGCCGTGCACAATCTGAACCCGTGTACAATCTGAAGCCGTGAACAATCTGAGCCCGTGTACAATCTGAACCCGTGTACAATCTGAACCCGTGAACAATCAGAAGCCGTGCACAATCTGAACCCGTGATACAATCTGAAGCCGTGAACAATCTGAACCCGTGAACAATCTGAACCCGTGTACAATCTGAAGCCGTGCACAATCTGAACCCGTACAATCTGAACCCGTGTACAATCTGAACCCGTACACAATCTGAACCCGTGTACAATCTGAACCCGTGCACAATCTGAACCCGTGTACAATCTGAACTCGTACCTACTCTGAACCCGTGCACAATCTGAACCCGTTAACAATCTGAACCCGTGAACAATCTGAACCCGTACACAATCTGAACCCGTGCACAATCTGAACCCGTGCACAATCTGAACCCGTGCACAATCTGAACCTGTACACAATCTAAAGCCGTGCACAATCTGAACCCGTGCATACTCTGAACCCGTGAACAATCTGAACCCGTGCACAATCTGAACCCGTGCATACTCTGAACCCGTACACAATCTGAAGCCGTGAACAATCTGAACCCGTGCACAATCTGAAGCCGTGCACACTCTGAACCCGTGTACAATCTGAACCCGTGAACAATCTGAAGCCGTGAACAATCTGAACCCGTGCACAATCTGAACCCGTGCACAATCTAAACCCGTGCACAATCTGAACCCGTGTACAATCTGAACCCGTGAACAATCAGAAGCCGTGCACAATCTGAACCCGTGTACAATCTGAACCCGTGAACAATCTGAACCCGTACACAATTTGAAGCCGTGCATAATCTGAACCCGTGAACAATCTGAAGCCGTGCACAATCTGAACCCGTGCATACTCTGAACCCGTACACAATCTGAAGCCGTGCACAATCTGAACACGTGCATCAATCTGAACTCGTACATACTCTGAACCCGTGCACAATCTGAAGCCGTGCACAATCTGAACCCGTGCACAATCTGAACCCATGTACACTTTGAACGCGTGTACAATCTTAACCCGTGCACAATCTGACCCGTGCACAATCTGAACCCGTGCATACTCTGAACCGTACACAATCTGAAGCCGTGAACAATCTGAACCCGTGAACAATCTGAACCCGTGTACAATCTGAAGCCGTGCACAATCTGAACCCGTGTACAATCTGAACCCGTACACAATCTGAACCCGTGTACAATCTGAACCCGTGCACAATCTGAACCCGTGTACAATCTGAACCCGTGCACAATCTGAACCCGTGTACAATCTGAACCCGTGCACAATCTGAAGCCGTGAACAATCTGAACCCGTGTACAATCTGAACCCGTGCACAATCTGAACCCGTGCATACTCTGAACCGTACACAATCTGAAGCCGTGAACAATCTGAACCCGTGAACAATCTGAACCCGTGTACAATCTGAAGCCGTGCACAATCTGAACCCGTGTACAATCTGAACCCGTACACAATCTGAACCCGTGTACAATCTGAACCCGTGCACAATCTGACCCGTGTACAATCTGAACGTTTCCCGTGCACAATCTGAAGCCGTGCACAATCTGAACCCGTGTACAATCTGAACCCGTGAACAATCTGAAGCCGTGCACAATCTGAACCCGTGCATACTCTGAACCCGTACACAATCTGAAGCCGTGAACAATATGAACCCGTGAACAATCTGAACTCGTACATACTCTGAACCCGTGTACAATCTTAACCCGTGAACAATCTGAACCCGTACACAATCTGAAGCCGTGCATACTCTGAACCCGTGCATCAATCTGAACTCGTACATACTCTGAACCCGTGAACAATCTGAACTCGTACATACTCTGAACCCGTGTACAATCTGAACCCGTGAACAATCTGAGCCCGTACACAATCTGAAGCCGTGCACAATCTTAACCCGTGCATCAATCTGAACTCGTACATACTCTGAACCCGTGCACAATCTGAAGCCGTGCACAATCTGAACCCGTGCACAATCTGAACCCATGTACACTCTGAACCCGTGAACAATCTGAACCCTTGTACACTTTGAACCCGTGTACAATCTTAACCCGTGCACAATCAGACCCGTGCACAATCTGAACCCGTGCATACTCTGAACCGTACACAATCTGAAGCCGTGAACAATCTGAACCCGTGAACAATCTGAACCCGTGTACAATCTGAAGCCGTGCACAATCTGAACCCATGTACAATCTGAACCCGTGTACAATCTGAACCCGTACACAATCTGAACCCGTGTACAATCTGAACCCGTGCACAATCTGAACCCGTGTACAATCTGAACTCGTACCTACTCTGAACCCGTGCACAATCTGAACCCGTTAACAATCTGAACCCGTGAACAATCTGAACCCGTACACAATCTAAACCCGTGCACAATCTGAACCCGTGCACAATCTGAACCCGTGCACAATCTGAACCTGTACACAATCTAAAGCCGTGCACAATCTGAACCCGTGCATACTCTGAACCCGTGAACAATCTGAACCCGTGCACAATCTGAACCCGTGCATACTCTGAACCCGTACACAATCTGAAGCCGTGAACAATCTGAACCCGTGCACAATCTGAAGCCGTGCACACTCTGAACCCGTGTACAATCTGAACCCGTGAACAATCTGAAGCCGTGAACAATCTGAACCCGTGTACAATCTGAACCCGTGCACAATCTGAACCCGTGCACACTCTGAACCGTACACAATCTGAAGCCGTGAACAATCTGAACCCGTGAACAATCTGATCTGAACCCGTGTACAATCTGAAGCCGTGCACAATCTGAACCCGTGTACAATCTGACCCCGTGTACAATCTGAACCCGTACACAATCTGAACCCATGTACAATCTGAACCCGTGCACAACCTGAACCCGTGTACAATCTGAAGCCGTGCACAATCTGAACCCGTGTACAATCTGAAGCCGTGAACAATCTGAGCCCGTGTACAATCTGAACCCGTGTACAATCTGAACCCGTGAACAATCAGAAGCCGTGCACAATCTGAACCCGTGTACAATCTGAACCTGTGAACAATCTGAACCCGTACACAATCTGAAGCCGTGCACAATCTGAACCCGTGAACAATCTGAAGCCATGCACAATCTGAACCCGTGCATACTCTGAACCCGTACACAATATGAAGCCGTGAACAATCTGAACCCGTGCACAATCTGAACCCGTGAACAATCTGAACCCGTGCACAATCTGAACCCGTACACAATCTGAAGCCGTGAACAATCTGAACCCGTACACAATCTGAACCCGTGCACAATCTGAACCCGTACACAATCTGAAGCCGTACACAATCTGAACCCGTGAACAATCTGAACCCGTGCACAATCTGAACCCGTGAACAATCTGAACCCGTACACAATCTGAACCCGTGTACAATCTGAACACGTACACAATCTGAACCCGTGTACAATCTGAACCCGTGCACAATCTGAACCCGTGTACAATCTGAACCCGTGCACAATCTTAACCCGTGCACAATCTGAACCAGTGAACAATCTGAAGCCGTGAACAATCTGAACCCATGTACAATCTGAACCCGTGCACAATCTGAACCCGTGCATACTCTGAACCGTACACAATCTGAAGCCGTGAACAATCTGAACCCGTGAACAATCTGAACCCGTGTACAATCTGAAGCCGTGCACAATCTGAACCCGTGTACAATCTGAACCCGTGTACAATCTGAACCCGTACACAATCTGAACCCGTGTACAATCTGAACCCGTGCACAATCTGAACCCGTGTACAATCTGAACCCGTGCACAATCTGAACCCGTGTACAATCTGAACCCGTGTACAATCTGAACCCGTAACAATCTGAACCCGTGTACAATCTGAACCCGTGCACAATCTGAACCCGTGTACAATCTGAACCCGTGCACAATCTGAACCCGTGTACAATCTGAACCCGTGCACAATCTGAAGCCGTGAACAATCTGAACCCGTGTACAATCTGAACCCGTGCACAATCTGAACCCGTGCATACTCTGAACCGTACACAATCTGAAGCCGTGAACAATCTGAACCCGTGAACAATCTGAACCCGTGTACAATCTGAAGCCGTGCACAATCTGAACCCGTGTACAATCTGAACCCGTACACAATCTGAACCCGTGTACAATCTGAACCCGTGCACAATCTGAACCCGTGTACAATCTGAACTCGTACCTACTCTGACCCCGTGCACAATCTGAACCCGTGAACAATCTGAACCCGTGAACAATCTGAACCCGTACACAATCTGAACCCGTGCACAATCTGAACCCGTGCACAATCTAAACCCGTGCACAATCTGAACCCGTGTACAATCTGAACCCGTGAACAATCAGAAGCCGTGCACAATCTGAACCCGTGTACAATCTGAACCCGTGAACAATCTGAACCCGTACACAATTTGAAGCCGTGCATAATCTGAACCCGTGAACAATCTGAAGCCGTGCACAATCTGAACCCGTGCATACTCTGAACCCGTACACAATCTGAAGCCGTGCACAATCTGAACCCGTGCATCAATCTGAACTCGTACATACTCTGAACCCGTGCACAATCTGAAGCCGTGCACAATCTGAACCCGTGCACAATCTGAACCCATGTACACTTTGAACGCGTGTACAATCTTAACCCGTGCACAATCTGACCCGTGCACAATCTGAACCCGTGCATACTCTGAACCGTACACAATCTGAAGCCGTGAACAATCTGAACCCGTGAACAATCTGAATCCGTGTACAATCTGAAGACGTGCACAATCTGAACCCGTGTACAATCTGAACCCGTACACAATCTGAACCCGTGTACAATCTGAACCCGTGCACAATCTGAACCCGTGTACAATCTGAACCCGTGCACAATCTGAACCCGTGTACAATCTGAACCCGTGCACAATCTGAAGCCGTGAACAATCTGAACCCGTGTACAATCTGAACCCGTGCACAATCTGAACCCGTGCATACTCTGAACCGTACACAATCTGAAGCCGTGAACAATCTGAACCCGTGAACAATCTGAACCCGTGTACAATCTGAAGCCGTGCACAATCTGAACCCGTGTACAATCTGAACCCGTACACAATCTGAACCCGTGTACAATCTGAACCCGTGCACAATCTGAACCCGTGTACAATCTGAACTCGTACCTACTCTGACCCCGTGCACAATCTGAACCCGTGAACAATCTGAACCCGTGAACAATCTGAACCCGTACACAATCTGAACCCGTGCACAATCTGAACCCGTGCACAATCTAAACCCGTGCACAATCTGAACCCGTGTACAATCTGAACCCGTGAACAATCAGAAGCCGTGCACAATCTGAACCCGTGTACAATCTGAACCCGTGAACAATCTGAACCCGTACACAATTTGTAGCCGTGCATAATCTGAACCCGTGAACAATCTGAAGCCGTGCACAATCTGAACCCGTGCATACTCTGAACCCGTACACAATCTGAAGCCGTGCACAATCTGAACCCGTGCATCAATCTGAACTCGTACATACTCTGAACCCGTGCACAATCTGAAGCCGTGCACAATCTGAACCCGTGCACAATCTGAACCCATGTACACTTTGAACGCGTGTACAATCTTAACCCGTGCACAATCTGACCCGTGCACAATCTGAACCCGTGCATACTCTGAACCGTACACAATCTGAAGCCGTGAACAATCTGAACCCGTGAGCAATCTGAACCCGTGTACAATCTGAAGCCGTGCACAATCTGAACCCGTGTACAATCTGAACCCGTGTACAATCTGAACCCGTACACAATCTGAACCCGTGTACAATCTGAACCCGTGCACAATCTGAACCCGTGTACAATCTGAACCCGTGCACAATCTGAACCCGTGTACAATCTGAACCCGTGAACAATCTGAAGCCGTACACAATCTGAACCCGTGTACAATCTGAACCCGTGCACAATCTGAACCCATGCATACTCTGAACCGTACACAATCTGAAGCCGTGAACAATCTGAACCCGTGAACAATCTGAACCCGTGTACAATCTGAAGCCGTGCACAATCTGAACCCGTGTACAATCTGAACCCGTGTACAATCTGAACCCGTGAACAATCTGAACCCGTGTACAATCTGAAGCCGTGACAATCTGAACCGTGTACAATCTGAACCCGTGTACAATCTGAACCCGTGAACAATCTGAAGCCGTGCACAATCTGAACCCGTGTACAATCTGAACCCGTGAACAATCTGAACCCGTACACAATCTGAAGCCGTGCACAATCTGAACCCGTGAACAATCTGAAGCCGTGCACAATCTGAACCCGTGCATACTCTGAACCCGTACACAATCTGAAGCCGTGAACAATCTGAACCCGTGCACAATCTGAACCCGTACACAATCTGAAGCCGTGCACAATCTGAACCCGTGTACAATCTGAACCCGTGAACAATCTGAACCCGTAAACAATCTGAAGCCGTGCACAATCTGAACCCGTACACAATCTGAAGCCGTGAACAATCTGAACCCGTGAACAATCTGAACCTGTGTACAATCTGAAGCCGTGCACAATCTGAACCCGTGTACAATCTGAACCCGTGAACAATCTGAACCCGTACACAATCTGAAGCCGTGCACAATCTGAACCCGTGCACAATCTGAACCCGTGCATACTCTGAACCCGTACACAATCTGAAGCCGTGAACAATCTGAACCCGTGCACAATCTGAACCCGTGCACAATCTGAACCCGTGCATACTCTGAACCCGTACACAATCTGAAGCCGTGCATAATCTGAACTCGTGTACAATCTGAACCCGTGAACAATCTGAACCCGTACACAATATGAAGCCGTGCACAATCTGAACCAATGTACAATCTGACCCCGTGAACAATCTGAAGCCGTGCACAATCTGAACCCGTGCATACTCTGAACCCGTACACAATCTGAAGCCGTGAACAATCTGAACCCGTGCACAATCTGAACCCGTGCATACTCTGAACCCGTACACAATCTGAAGCCGTGCACAATATGAACCCGTGAACAATCTGAACCCGTACACAATCTGAAGCCGTGCACAATCTGAAGCCGTGCATACTCTGAACCCGTGCATCAATCTGAACTCGTACATACTCTGAACCCGTGAACAATCTGAACTCGTACATACTCTGAACCCGTGTACAATCTGAACCCGTGAACAATCTGAACCCGTACACAATCTGAAGCCGTGCATACTCTGAACCCGTGCATCAATCTGAACTCGTACATACTCTGAACCCGTGCACAATCTGAAACCGTGTACACTCTGAACCCGTGCACAATCTGAACCCGTGTACACTCTGAACCCGTGAACAATATGAACTCTTGCACACTTTGAACCCGTGAACAATATGAACTCTTGCACACTTTGAACCCGTGTACAATCTGAACCCGTGCACAATCTGACCCGTGCACAATCTGAACCCGTAAATCAATCTGAAGCCGTGCACATCTGAACACGTGCACAATCTGAACACGTACATCAATCTGAACCCGTGTACAATCTGAACACGTGCACAATCTGAACCGTGCACAATCTGAACACGTGCACAATCTGAACCCTTGCATAATCTGAACTCGTGCATTAATCTGAACACGTGCACAATCTGAACCCGTGCACAATATGAGCTCGTGCACAGTTTCTTTTTGGTGTCAGCATAGATACGGTATTTCATCGAATTCTTTTTTGTGTTGAGTATACCAGAATGAAATCACCACCCATGTAGGTAGGATCCTACATATCTTGTTCTAATTCTGATGATGGTGGTGATGATGATGGTGATGATGATGATGATGGTGATGATTGTGGTGGTGGTGGTGGTGGTGGTGGTGGTGGTGGTGGTGGTGGTGGTGGTGGTGGTGGTGATGATGTGTGATGATGATGATGATGATGATGATGATGATGATGATGATGATGATGATGATGATGATGATGATGATGATGATGATGATGATGGATGATGATGATGATGATGATGATGATGATGATGATGATGATGATGATGATGATGATGATGATGATGATGATGATGATGATGATGATGATGGATGATGATATGATGATGATGATGATGATGATGATGATGATGATGATGATGATGATGATGATGAGATGATGATGATGATGATGATGATGATGATGATGATGATGATGATGATGATGATGAGATGATGATGATGATGATGATGATGATGATGATGATGATGATATGATGATGATGATGATGATGATGATGATGATGATGATGATGATGATGATGATGATGATGATGATGGAGTCAATATGCATATGACACACCATATAGGGGCCAACATAAGTTTAATTAATTTACGGTTGTTTTACTTTGCCGTGTTTTGCATATAATTATGTGCTTATATTTTTGACAACGTATAATGTAATTTTGTGAACTGTATACTATTTGCAATTGTATTTACACGTTCATTCTAATGCTACATAAATCTTCGACTGGGGAAATGGAGAAGTTAATTGAATTTGAATTGCAGATTCCACATGTCGCTACATCAGTAGGCATGAATAATGTATACATTAGCTATAGGGAAGAAAACATGAGAATTTGAATTGTTTCAGTATTTGTGATGTAAATATTCATGTGTGGGGATTTTGTTAAACTTCTGTACTGTTATGAACCTTTTATTAAATTTTGATCAACAAGTCACTAGAATGGGCAAAAAAGAAGCAGTAATCTGAATGTTCTTTTAAGAATTAGCAAATGTGTATATATTTATTTATTTTCCATTGCTATAAGCGGAATAAAGGGACTGTGTTCTCACCCACCCCTTGTTAGGCGTGCTCAATGTAATGTATGTTCCTTTAATGTCAAACCCCTCGCGGGGACTTAGACATGTTTTCATGGGCAGGCTTAGCCGACCTAAGCGATTAACCAGTACTAAGCAATGTGTGTGAGGTGCCTTGCTCAATGACACTACATACGTGGCCTGACCGAGTATCGAACCCGGGACCGTTCGATTCCAAATCCGACGCTCTACCACTGGACCACGGACGCCACGTAATGAGTACTCCTGGGTCCGGATACCTGTTGGGGTTGATGGTCGAGAATGGTCTCTGAACGTTGGTACCTAGGATTCGCTATTATTGGGTTCAGGGCACCGACGGTGTGTCTGTTGCTTCCTTTGTTTCTGTTCCGCACACCTATGCTGTTATACAATATACTGTATCAATATTGTCTTAATATATCATATGTTTAATCTTATTATATTATATTTTTAATCCATAAGGCCTCCATGTGTAGCTGTATGTTTGTTGTGTTGACTTGATACCTTGTTGTAGCCTGGGTTCCAGTCTGTCGATTTTTCACTTTTTAACTTCTTGCAAAATGATCAGAAACTCAATACGACCCAATTAATAGTCTCGGTGTTAAAATCCATTTATTTGACTGACCAGGCAAAACTATATCGACGCCTGTTCCCAGGCTGACCTTGTTGTAGTCGAGTAGTTATATGTACATTTACATATTTCCAGTTCTTGTTTCATTCACTCGTATAATGCTTAATCAGTTGCTCTTCCGGGATTGACGTTGTTACTATGGTTGACAATCTTCTTCTGGAGATTTAGCCAGTGGATAATTAAGCATGGTTAATGTAAAATGTGCCGTGAATAAGATAGTCCAACTATTTAGACTTGAAATGTTTGCCTTTCGCTTTAATCTTTTTGTTAATGATAATTTATATTTTACTATCAAAGCATTTTTCAAATAACAGATTGAACCCAAAATTTAAATTTCAAATGAAATGAATATATAATAAATACAGGGGTACATAGAGGTGTTATATGTACGATTACGTGATAAGGGTAACTATACTTTTCCATTTCAGCTGGTTTCTCGTGTTCTCGATGGGACACAATTATTGAGGTAAACTGTTATTCGGATACCGCTTTGTTCACGCAAATTATACTAGTTCATGCATGCAGAGACCCATTCCAGAGTCTCCTCTGGTTCTTTTACGTGCACGGTGTAAAGCACGTTTATTTATCGTCGCTACCGGTTGCCCATATGAGCGACGCCTCCTGAAGAGATTAGTCATTTTAGATTTTGTAGAATAGTGCATGATACAGACAGAGACACATTCCAGAGACTCATCTGGTTCTTTTACGTGCACGGTGTAAAGCACCGACACGAGACCTCGGTTTAACGTCCCATCTGAAAGATGGTTAATTGTATTACGGTCAGACGGGGGATCGAACCTGCGATCAGTGGATTACAAATCATGATTTGGAATTAATTCTACTAATTATACTAATTCAAATTCAGTAATTCACTAACTATTTGAATACACATTATTCTCTCAATGATTTGTTTGTTTATTTACGTCTGCTGGACTAGTTACGTGATAGTTGCATCAGGCTACCGATACACACAACGGAATGCTATTGAACCATGCTTCAGCTCTGTCAGCGAAATTATTTTAAATACGGGTGTAAATGGACAAATACGCAGAGCATAGGTTCCACCACTATACGCTTTGATGGATTAGCTAAGAGTGATTAAAATCTTAGCACCTCGAGTACTAAGCCTTAGTGGCTGGGTGGTCTAACGCACCGTCATTAGAACTCGCATTTCCCCCGCTATCATCAGGGCTGCAGGTTCGCTCCCTATCATGAACAAGTGATAAAATGGTGATATGTGAGAAAGTTGCCAGTCGCTTACGGAGGTTTAAATAGTTGAGTACTGGTTCTTACCCAGGAAATGCGGTTGGTCTACTCTCCGTCACAACAAACTGACCTGCCAATAATAACCAGAACATGAGTGATGGGCAGTAGATCTATAAGAAGAAAAAGAAGAAGAAGAAATGGAAGGGAAAAAATAGATCCACCACCCGATATAAATTTATGGTCTTGAAACCTTACCGTAGAATAAACATTTTTAACAACCTCGTTTTAGAATTTCCGAAATGCACGCCATGTTTGTTGAAAATGTAGCGTCGCTTTTTGTCCAAACTCTCCGTACTTCACAGCTACTGCTGTAACAGAAGACGTGTTTTGTAAGATTTGTAACTTTATTTCCATTAGACGTAATATTTATTTAACGAAACTGTTGGAATAAGTCGCAGTATTATACAATTTATTTTATGAAGTGGGTGGGGTAAGAATGATACTATTCCCACGGTACAGCCTCTTTTATACTTCATCCACTGAGTGTTACGGTCAGGTCTGCGTTATTGAAGACATATTTGAAGCCTATATGTCTGGAGGTTTCCCATCTCTCTACCATAGAGCAGTTCAATGTAGCTGTTTGCTTCTGTGATGTTGCAAACCCAAAGTCTGGACGGTTTGTATGGATTATCCCCAGTGACCCTAATATCGGTGAATACTAATTAGCGGTGATATCAGAATAAATCCAAGTGAACCGCGCAAGTGCATTTTGTGTTTACTAATCTGTCTGAGTTCCACAACTGTCATATAGAAAAAATACGCTGAAATGTCATTTGTATGGGTAAGTATACCTTCATTATTCAAAACTTTTCATTCGTCTAGCAAGTTTTCATTCATGTAGTCAATATTTAGGTGAATTTCTATGACTGTCAAGTATCAGCTGCATTGACATTTGTCAAGTGCACGGCCATCATGTGACATCACATGAATGCCGTATATAGCACGTATTGCTACTGGTATAAAAACTTCTGATGCGATATTTACATAGTCGGAAAAATAGCTTATTAGCTAATGTTATTTGTAAATGTAATCCGACGTTAAATAAAGCTTCTTGTATAGTCACCGATAATTGGTATCCCCGCGTAAATATAAAATGGAGGTCAGTGCTGTTGCGTTCACATTGTTATTGATTCAGATATGATTTACTTCTTACTAACTGATATTGCATACTATAAAATAAATATCATTATGCTTAATTGAGAGTGAACATTAATTGCAAAGCCTCTTTTTGAAACACAAATAGACAGGTTATTGCTTATGTCACTGATAATTGGTATACCCAGGATACGTTTTAGCGCTAAGACTAAGAGACGTTTCTTACCACAAAGTCTCGACAGTTTGTCTCTATAACCCTTGATCCTAGTGCACAAACATGACTCATTGACATGTTCTATGCATATATTTATGGATATATTTATTGTACAAGTGTTTGTTGATACACGGTTATGTCCCTTATATGTTGCATAGCAGTAGCCTCCCTTGACCGAATGTAAAAAGATCGATTTAGTGCATTATTTGTACAAAACACGACTTAAAATGACACAATGAAGTTTTTAGTCTTATAAGTATGGGATATATAACTTTATTTACATGTATAAAGCCCAAACACATGTAGATTTGGGTAGAATTGGGTAAATCGTGCCTCCGGTATACCATTTGCAGCATGGTTTTAGATAGTCCAAATATTTAGACTTGAAAAATGTGACATTTTACTATCCAGGCATTTTTCAGTCTAAACGCTAAACCTCAATTACGCGTAGCATATTTTATATTCTAAAAAGTCGTTTTTATAAATTAAAATTGTTAACAAGATCAACACACATATCGTTGTTTGAATTCTGCACAGTCTATGACATCTCTTGACACAATATTATACTAATTTATA
Source organism: Archivesica marissinica (assembly GCA_014843695.1). Lineage (NCBI taxonomy): Eukaryota > Metazoa > Mollusca > Bivalvia > Venerida > Vesicomyidae > Archivesica > Archivesica marissinica. Next base: position 67,153,973 of record CM026404.1, read on the forward strand.
CATGAAATCAACGTTTAAATTTCATGGCAAAGTTCGCCATTCGAAACTGGCCATTTTGAATATATTTGATTATTGTGAAAAACAAAAATAGAACTCGAAATAGACGAAAATGTTTATCTCCGTGCCATTACGTAATTAGACGTCACGTCATTTCAGTAAGGCTTTCGACAAGGTCAATCACGAGAAAGTATTAGTAAAAATGCATGACTGTGGAGTCGAAGGTAAAACATTAAGGTGGATTCAGTGTTGGACACTCATTTCAATATGTTCCGGCCAACTTGGCCTGTACTTGAGAAAAGGTACCGGCCAAGATGAAATTGTACAGGCCAATTTTTGGCCTGTACTTAAGAATTAGTTCCGGCCAAAAATTAATGGTACAGGCCATTGAATGTGGTTCTGTCCACCGGATGCATGTGCCGCAGGCAATTGCCATGCTAGGGGGGTCCGGGGGCATGACCCCCCCCTGAAATTTGTTTTAAGTAGACACAAAATGGTGCATTCTCCTGGACTTTGGGGTAAAATCAACCTCTTTTTTTATCTTAAATTTTGTCACTTTTTTAGATAATTTTTCTTCAAAATTGCTATGTAAATAACTGTTTAACTAAGGGGGGTTGGTTTTGAATCATTTTTAGGACTGTCCCCATTCAACTTCTTATCTTTTTTTTATTAAAAACTTTTCCATGTTATGTTTTTGTCTTGTGGTTTCAGGATTAGCAGAATTATTCTGCTTGGAAACTAAACCTATTGCAGTAGCCATTTCCCGACATATGATGTACTTACTTATCTGTATCATCCTAAATGTTTTTCGTTGTACATAATTGTAACAAGTAAAAGCGTCTCGTCAATGAACAAGTACTCGGTGATCTTGTACATTTTATCCCTGCAGAAAGGTCCATATAATCTGCTGTCAAAATATTGTTGCGTCACAGAAAACGCATTCAATGATTCTCATTGCGTCTCTGGCCATTTCATTGCATCAAACCCGCAAGAAACGCACAGTGAGAAAACACTGCATTATCAAATTCTGGTGTACAGAAATATCTGTGCTAATGAGTTGTAGGATTAAAGACCGCCATTTAATCCAATTATCCGTAATTAAAATGTCACCAACTTCTCAACACCCCATGCAATCAAGTGCCAAACAGCTGATTTCCAATAAACGAACGCTGGTCATTATCGCACGCGTGACCGCACATGCGACCTTCACTTTCATGGATTTTCGGCCGATTAAGTTTCTTGAACAATGTTATTTTGTCGATATTTATGGCATGCGCAAAGGATTTTCGCCAACTGAAGATTTTTGGAGCCAGATTTAATTTTTATGTGCATTTGGCGACAAATGCGACCGACAGCGGGAACCCTGCCCCCGATTGACCCTGGCTCGTGCTCAAGGCCGTAGCTTACAAGCGGAATCCCTATGAAAACACGGGTTTCTCGAAATGGCGTCATAAACGGAAACCAAAATGGAGGCACAGAATATTTGATATTTTGTTAATTTGATGAGAAAAAGCACCTAAAATGGCGAAGATACTGTTGTGTCCTGGTTCAGGCGAGTATGAACTTCAACAAACTAGCCAAGGGCTATCAAATAAGACATCTCGCCACGATGTCGAGTGCGTAGTAAAAGTTTCTCGCCAGTCTAAAAACGTTATCGCCATGGCGAGTTTGCGAGTGTCCAACGCTGGGATTAAGAGTTTTCTAGATAATAAGACTTCAGTCATTTGTCCTTGGTATTAGTTCAGAAGCCATTGCTGTGTCGTACTTGGACCCCTGCTATTCCTAGCCTATATAAACGACCTCCCGCAAAACATCAGTTCCAAAGTCGGTCACACTCCAAAATGATCTTAAGATATAGGGACATGGAATTTAACCCCTCCAAATGTCAAGTTATCCACGTCGCCATAAGAAACCATCCTATTCCCAGTCATTATAGACTCCATGGAGTCCTACTTGAGTCGGTCACCGCAGCCAAGTACCTTGACGTGGATATCTCAAATAACCTGTCGTGGGACTATCACATAAAAAGATCAACAAAGAAAGCTAAACAAACATTAGGATTTCTACGTAGTAACATCCAGGTCAAATCCGAACCCGTAAGTCCATGGCTTACCAGATACTTGTGAGACCCCAGCTGGAACATGGCTCCGAGATTTGGTTGCCCCATACCCAAACATTGATAGACCATTACATTAATTACAGCAACTACAGACTACTACAAGTTTTACCCTTTTTTTTTCAAGAATAATCTTATCATTGGAACAGTCTTCACGATAAACTTTTTGAGACACTTGCCCGAACCCTTCGGGCAAGTGGCTTGAAAAATTTACTTGCCTGAATCTAGGTGCCCATATATTTGCAGAATTTTACCCGCTTATTGGCGGTTAAATGTATAGTAGTATATGTAACATAATGTGGCATATCATGCATTTATTAGTAATACTTATAATATGGCCATATGAGTAAACAATGTATAAAGACAAACTAATGTTTTATTATTATTAATATTTTACGATTGTTCAACCATTGCGGATGGAAGCTACGTTTTCTTTTTGCTTCATACTCTGTTTTTGATGACGCCTGTCGTTCAGATGGCCGTGTCTTCCCCGGCTTTGCGCTGTCGACATATCGCAAGAAACCCGATATGTTTCCATGCAGTTGTTTTCATTTGTTAACAGGAAATGACCTAAGCGGTATCGGATCATTTCGCCCTAATTCCCGTTCGCACCAGGTTGTTTCGCCATAAACATAGATATCGGGCAGAATGTGTGAAAATAGTCTGGAGGGGGGTCGTTTCACCCCATAATTATAGATTTCGTACTGAGCGACACGACACGTGATTATTTTTTTTTACCAAATTTGATGATATAATGCATCGATCGGCCGATTCGTCATAGGGCCGAGATGTCAGTAAGCGAAAACACGAATTTACACCTGTCCGATTCTAGACGACTTTCAGGTGTAAACAATTTGTAATTGTAAAGAATTTAGAAAAACATTTCTACTCTCCAGTTTATTACAGGGGCCTCCGTGGTCTAAAGCGCTGGCTGTGAGATCACTAACCTCTCACCGCGGTGGTTAGAGTCCCGGGTAAAACCCCAATTAATAAAAAAAACAATAAAAAAAAACAAAAAACAACAGGTGCCTGTCGGGCATGTGAGATTGCAAATTTACACGTCCGTCCCGATTTCTACACGTCTCGAGCATCGGGCACCCGGCTAATTTCGCAGACTGTTGGAACCATCTCACTCCTGACATTGTCCATCTCCCTACCATAGAGCAATTCAATATGGCAGTTTGCTGTATTAATCATGCCAGCCCATAGTTCTGCCCAGCTGCTATTAAACTATTAACCCAACTTATTTGTCATTACTTTCTTATAGTTATGCTTTTAACTACTCATACTTTTAATATCTTTGCTTAACAACTTGTTTTTCATTTCTATCTTATATTTTGTTTTAACTTCTTATCCTTTTAACTTCTTTGCGTTTTGTCGGGCAACATGTCTACATCCCAGCGAGGTGTTTCACATTAAATTAGACAAACGAGTAAATAGCTGCTTTCAGTCATTCAAAGTGAATTTTTGTGAATCGTGTAACCAACCATGCTTCGTGATACAGGGCGAACAACACTTCATTGAATTTATAAGTACTGTGTTTAGATTAAAATTGAAGAATGATCCTGTGTTTGCAGAGCTTTTCTCTCTTTTTTACAGAATTGGTAATATTACACACGGTATAAAGATGTCTTTTCCTCCAAGACCACCAGTTGGAATGCCCCAGATGACTGGAATGATGCAGACCGGCTATACTTTCACTCCCATGGGTAACTTTTCATTTATGTCAATTTTTGATCTCATCTGAAGCTGAAGCAGTGATTCATAATTGCAAGGTAAATTGGAGCAAACCTGGGCTCTATACATACTATGTCAACAAATTACCTGAAGTCAGTGTACCACGATTTATTGCAATACACGAAACACGTGTTGCGATACGTACCACAATACATTACGGGACAAGTTGACTTGAGAACCACTTGATCGGATGTAATGCGGTCATATTAAATTTGTAAACAAAAACAATGGCGGAATGAGTTGGATTTGCACAATTGACACAACAATTTGGACAAGATGCCAAATAACAACACATTCTGGGAGCTTTGTAATCCATAGAGCAGAATTGCAGAACGGGAATGATAAAAAGTGAAACTACAAACATCGTGCCAAAACCGGCACATGTCTTTGTATCACGGTACAATATATTTCTGATCAATATACTAGTATATCGTGACGGCCAATGCTAATTGTTTTTCGCTAAGCTAATAAATAGCTGAATTATTGCTATGAAATAGATTGCATTAGTCTTCATGACACTTTATTGGGTACCGTTCAGTGAAGTGATTAAAATGTGCTCTCACTTAGTAGATAAAATTTCAATATTTTTTGTGGTATGTATGCCGAGCCCAAATGCAGCACAGACACAGTTAGCTTGTGGAAACTGGCTGTTACACTTTAATGTTTGTCCCATGCATTTTGAAGGGAAAAAAGAATTTAATTTTATGGATGGAGGTACGTGTGGCGATGTTTCCAAGGCACGTCTGAACATTATGCGGCCCAATGTGAATTGCACACTATTTATACCCTTTTAGGAGCAATGAAATTAAGTCAGAATTGTACTTTTTTGTCCTTTATGGATTTGAGACAAAAAGCATGCTTCATGTTTTTAACAAAAGTTGTTTGTTTCAGGTATGATGCCAATGAGTATGGGCATGATGCCACCTACAACCGTAAGTGTCAAATTCATTGCTGTGCAATCTATCTAATCATTAGTTTGCCAAATCTCAGTTAAAAACATCCGATTTTTGGTCTTCATGAAACCTGTTCACTTGCAATAAGAGAACTATTGTTTTTGTCCTGTTCATACTATTGTATTCTCTTTTGATAACTACAGAATCAGACAGATGTCTCACCACCTGTATTACATAATCTTCAAACTGTGTAGGCACAAGTGATTTGGTAGGTAGCTAGCAGAGTTGCCAGGTTCCCTCTGTCTGAATTTTTGTCTGCGCCACTTCGGTTGCCAATTGAAAAAAACTGGAGCCAAGTAAGAGCCATATAGCCGACAGATGCACATTTGAAGGCATGTATTTGACAAAACATGTTCCCCCCCCCCAAATTTAGCGCCAGTATTTATTTTGGGTAGATGTATGTTGATTTTGGGGGTCAGATTTAAGGTCACAGTGGTCTCAATCTTTCTGCCTTTAATGTCAAAACCCCTCACTGGGTTGTATGTATGTTCTCAGACATTATAGAGTCATTAATCTTGGGCGATGATTATGAATGTATGTCTGTTTATTCCAGAGTTCTGTTATAACTTGACCATTGTGGTCCAATTTATTTATTGAATATTTGTGAGATGATGCTTCATTGCTTGAGCATTAGGCAGTCGTTTATTCAACTATGTGTTTATACATTTTAGTATTGCCATTGTTGTATAATTCACTTGTTGTGTTTATACATTTTAGTATTGCTATTGTTGTATAATTCACTTGTTGTGTTTATACATTTTAGTATTGCTATTGTTGTATAATTCACTGGTTGTGTTTATACATTTTAGTATTGCTATTGTTGTATAATTCACTTGTTGTGTTTATACATTTTAGTATTGCTATTGTTGTATAATTCACTTGTTGTGTTTATACATTTTAGTATTGCTATTGTTGTATAATATACTTGTTGTGTTTATACATTTTAGTATTGCCATTGTTGTATAATTCACTTGTTGCGTTTCAGATGATCAGACCAGTTGTGACAAATGCAGCAACTGTTGTGACGAGGCCAAAGAAACAACTGGTTCCTCAGGAGATTGACAAAGATGTAAGTATCTTACCACACCATGTTATATTGTAAAATGCAACACGTCGAAAGCGCAGTGTTAGTGTTTCGTATTTATATAGGCAGGGTTCCCAGTTGCCAATTGCAGCAAAAACAAATCTTGTCGCTATTGCTTCTACGGTTGTGTGATGAAAATACATTGCTATATATGCAGTGTTTTATTGTATTAATAATTAATTATATAATGCTGTGATGGATATGGCACAAGAAAATGATTACATCCTGCACCCATATCCACCCAGCATCAGTCCATTTCTGATCATAAAACATCAAAATTATGAGCTAAGATACCAAGATGAAACTATGATGGTTAAGATAGTTGAACTGTGATGGTTACGGTAGTTGAACTGTGATGGTTAAGATAGTTCAACTATGATGGTTACGGTAGTTGAACTGTGATGGTTAAGATAGTTCAACTGCGATGGTTAAGATAGTTCAACTGTGATAGTTAAGATAGTTCAACTGTGATGGTTAAGATAGTTCAACTGTGATGGTTAAGATAGTTCAACTGCGATGGTTAAGATAGTTCAACTGTGATGGTTAAGATAGTTCAACTGTGATGGTTAAGATAGTTCAACTGTGATGGTTAAGATAGTTCAACTGTGATGGTTAAGATAGTTCAACTGTGATGGTTAAGATAGTTCAACTGTGATGGTTAAGAATGCCCAGGAAAGGTGTTATTAGGTAAACAGTCTGTCGTCGATATAGCCCAAAATGGTGCTGATGCAGGCGTAAAACCCGAAACAAATAAATCTACGCGTGCTATTTTCTAGTTTCTTTTTTATACTGGTGCGTCCTCGATGCACTTTAGTGAACAGACCCTTCATTTCAACATGATCCCAGTGGTGACAGTTTACTGAATGTATTGTAGTATTGGAAGGATTAGAGTTTGATGGTTTACTTTTCAGGACAAGAAGGACATTAAGCCGCCAGTTACTACAGTATTTGTTGGAAACATCAGCGAGAGAGCTCCGGACTCCATGGTTAGAACCATGCTACAGGTATGGTGTTCACCTGTGAATTACACCTTTTTTAATTATTGGCACATAACTTGGCGCAGATGATAACAATATTGAGAAGATGTGCAGACTGAAGGATTCAGCCATGTTGTTTCGGGGTCATTGTCACACTTGCAACTTAAGTGTTCAATTGTCTTGTTTTTCTTAACATGTTGTGTCTAGTCCATATCTTCATAAAACTGGCATATATTCATAAAACTGGCATATCTTCATAAAACTTAGCACATCTTCATAAGACTAGGTGAACAACCTCTCAAGGTAACCTAGTTCAGGTTTCACCAACATAGATTCAAAGTCAATGGTGCACTTGTTTGTGAAAGGCCAAATCATGCTCAGATCTTTAATGGATTGCTTCTATTCTCTATATACCGGTAATCACCAAGCTTATCGCAATGTCTTGCATTTTTATCTTTCCTGCATCATGGGGTATTCATCATCTTCAGTGATAACTCTTCGTTTATTATACAAACACAGTTGACGTTCATACAATGGTTTTCCTAATAAACAGATTGCACAATTTAGTCCTTTATTCAAACATTTCTGTATATACAGAACTACTGTTCACTCTATGTATATTTTACTTTGTAGCGCTTTATTACAACATTTCTGCATATACAGAACTACTGTTCACTCTATGAATATTTTACTTTATAGCGCTTTATTACAACATTTCTGCATGTACAGAACTACTGTTCACTCTATGTATATTTTACTATGTAGCACTTTATTACAACATTTCTGCATGTACAGAACTACTGTTCACTCTATGTATATTTTACTTTGTAGCGCTGTGGGAATGTTTTAAGTTGGAAGAGAGTACAAGGAGCTTCTGGAAAATTACAAGGTAAGATTAACGGTGTTTTCAGTAGCTCCATTACAGTTATTGCTAGGACCATATTTACCCTGTACCGCTGTATAAACCATCAGATTTGGTTAAATGACGATCCTTGCTTGAAGTTTCACATTTAAGATTTGGTTAAATGACGATCCTTGCTTGAAGTTTCACATGTAAGATTTGGTTAAATGACGATCCTTGCTTGATGTTTCACATGTAAGATTTGGTTAAATGACGATCCTTGCTTGAAGTTTCACATTTAAGATTTGGTTAAATGACGATCCTTGCTTGAAGTTTCACATTTAAGATTTGGTTAAATGACGATCCTTGCTTGAAGTTTCACATGTAAGATTTGGTTAAATGATGATCCATGCTTGATGTTTCACATGTAAAATTTGGTTAAATGACGATCCTTGCTTGAAGTTTCACATGTAAGATTTGGTTAAATGACGATCCTTGCTTGAAGTTTCACATGTAAGATTTGGTTAAATGACGATCCTTGCTTGAAGTTTCACATGTAAGATTTGGTTAAATGACGATCCATGCTTGATGTTTCACATGCAAGATTTGGTTAAATGACGATCTTTGCTAGTTTGGTATATTACTGAGTATCAATCACCCGGCAACTCCGACACCCAGTAATGCAAATTAGAATAGAAGCTTAGACTAGGCAGAATATGTGAAAATGTTCGTATTAAAATTGCAGGGCTCACGCTAGAGGGCGAAGTGAGCGAAGTGGTCGTTTTTCCCCCGCCACTTCGCCTAAAATAGACATCAGGGCGACATCCACTTCGCCATGTTTCATTTATGTTCTTACCACATTTGGTACCAAAGTTATTACCCAAAATGAATTTGTCACTTTTCAATGGTGGCCATTTTGGATTTGTCACGTTTAAGGGTTAATCATTGAAAATACAAAGCAAACCCCCCTAGATTGATTTAGAACATATACATACGTCTAGATATGTTGTTTGCCAGCCGTAAACATGAAATGCCTCCCCCATTAACATTTTCTGAAATTTGGCCTAGTCTTGCTGTTAATATCTGCATTTTCTGTAATAGTTATGACCCTACATTGTGCTGCAACTTGTACAGTTAGGTGGGTTTCCGGGGTACTTGGTGGACACTCTGTATGGCTTACAGTAACTGTATGTATGTGTTGTTTCAGCCTTTGGGTTCTGTGAATATGAGGAACCGGAAGCAACGCTACGTTGTATGAGACTACTTAACGAATGGGAAATAGCCGACAGAAAATTAGTGGTAAGACATTTAGTGTACATAATTTATTTACATTTACAGACGTGACCACTAACACGGGTTTGACTATATACAGTATGCAAATACATGTATCTTGTTAGTCTAATTGAATAGACATTTTCAATTACAGTGATAAGCAATGACAATGTTTTGTTTCCTAATCAATGTTAAGAATGAATTTAATTTCTATTTTCTAGTTGTATTATTATATACAGTCAAACCTGTCTTAAGCAGACAGCCAAGGGAATCTCAGAAAGTGGCTGCTTAGCACAGGTGGCTGCTTAATGAAAGGGCAAATGTGTAATAAAACATCAAATTGGGAATCTGCAAACTGGCTGCTTAATGGAGGTGACACAGGTTTGACAGTAGTCGGAGCTAAAATGTCATTTTATTTTTTTAATTAGATTACTGTCGGAATAGGGCAAATCGAGTGCGGACCGTTACATCACGCTTTGTCTTGACGTTCACTTTTTAATTGTTCTTATAGATGGACAAATTGTCTTTTTTTGGGCAGAATCGCCCAACTAGACTCGAGTACATGCACTTGCGATTGTTGCCTCCTCTCACCACTGTTACCGACATTAAAACATTGGTTATTTTCGACATTTTGTCTATTACTAGAAAAATTATGCAGGCTGGATTTTATTATTGACTAAGATTTTCAAAAAACGCACGCTAATTGGCCCAAAAGGAGCCAAACGAAAAACCAGTCAAACAGTTGTGTTCTATGTCATAGTTATGTGTGTTTACAATGAGAAAACGAAAGTAGACAAACGCAAATTATACATTTCACAGGTTTTTAATTGAACTTGCCAAATTTTACTAGTGTCAGAAAGTTCAACTCGCAAAATACGCACACTAAATTCGAGCCCTGCGTAGTGTGACATGCCAATATTTCAACAATTGACCTTTCTGCCGATTTTGATTGACAGCTGGCATTAGCCAATCACATCGCACCATTTGCGCACACCCCCGGCAACGGTTTATCGCCGCCGTCTTGTTAGACAAACAATGCATATTAGACAAACTAGTAACGAGTAGACAAATTTGAAAAGGCGTGAATTTGATCAAAAATACGGGTTTTAAATTGTTTTAATGATGTTGAAAATGTGTAGCTTTGGTGTGTGGGTTAGTTATAGTACAAAATTAGTCCATATCCTGGTGATCGACGTTAAATTCAACCCATTTCAAAATCCTTGGACAAATCTAAAAGTGTGTATATGAACCACAAAATACCAGACAGCTGCTTTAAAAACAATGCATTTATAAAAACACCGACTGACCCCATATAGTCATTCTTTTATCGCAAACACAGCAATCAAATTTAAGCGTGTCACACTGTTTATTGGGAGTAATCAACAACTTACCGGTACATCACAGAGACCGCCGACATAATATCCCGATAGGGGCCTACTGCTATTATCAAGCTCAAAGTATTGCACATCGGAATTTAGCACTGATTGTGCTAATAATTGGTCAATTATAAAATGTGTGCACACAATTATAGTATTGATTACTACACCGAGTCATTGTTTTATCGTTCTGTCAGACAAACGAGTTATTTAGTAAAATATTAATCAAATCTGATAACGAGTGATCGTGATCTGAAATTATTTTTTGAAAAATAATTACAAATTAATTAATGCTGTCTGTCATTGACAATGGTGAAAAGATGTAGTTACGGGCTGTGTGACAGTGATAGTAGATATCCAGATCGATTGATAGGTGACGTTTAATTCGTGCCATTTCCAAAACCTAAGACAAATCTTGAAAAATGTCTAAGGTGGATTAAGTTGTGTGGACGACCAAACGACCAGCTGAATACATCCAAAATTAATGCAAACATATATATTTGCACACAAGTAAGTTGAAATTAATTTATTTATGCATAATAAAATATTTCGAAAAAATATATTCTGCATTTATAGATCTACTGTTCACAAGAGATATGTGAGTATAATGGTGATTAAAATTATACATGTGGTTCATACATATTGTCGTGGATGGTGGACTAGGGATCAGATAGTAGTAATAGTACCCATGCATGTGCAGAGCTGTGGGATTCCCATATTAGCTCGGTGAACGTACTAGTGTTCAGTTTTTGGGCCTAATGTTCGAGTCTTCTAGGGGGCATAGGGTCGAGTCTCTCAAGACAGTGGCATATTTCATTTCTTTTAATGTCAAAGTTGACACGATGTGGTTGTTCACTCTTCTGTTGACTGCGAAAGCATTTTCCATGAACACTTAACACGTCCTCATCCGTTAAATATATCTGTACATTAGAGAGAGAGAAACCGTCGCTAAAGAACCTAAACACTTGTTGACTTGCTTTCAACAAGATATTAATATCTGGGTAAAATAAAACCGAGAAATTCGACGGAATTTTATCTAGATTAACTTGATGCAGGTCTGCGTTAGACGCCATTTTGTTAGATAGCTTGTCTCGCGTGGTTACAGCGAGCACCTGTAACTATGGCACGCCGCCTACGTAGCGTTTGCAGAAAGGTCAATTAAATACATATGAGACACATTTTCCATACTGAAACACATAATAGATTTGATATGGATGGATTTGGGATGGATTATAGAAATAAGTATAATTGGTGGTTTTTTATCATTTTTCAAGGCTTTTATTGTAAAGTTTGTTGATATTTGAACACTGATGTGCGGGTCATTCATTAAAATCGAAAATCGCAGTGTACAACTGCCAGGGGTACTACGGCCGTAAGACCAGGCCGAGGGTCGAGTTGACTCGGGTACAGGTTGACCAAGTGCATGTAATAATCTATTTACTAACCTGGCTGATTTTTCATAATTATAAATTTCCGGGAGTTTTCGTATTTCTCCGTCACAATGGAATTTTACTAAATGTCAAGGTCAATACACAACAGCTGACACATTTTGTATGACACATGGCCACCTAGTGTAGTGGGAACATGGCATTTGGGATGAAATATACCAGCCGCTGGCTCATACACCAGGTGGCCGCTAATACCAGGTGTAATATATAGTGATTTTCATTTGGGGGGGGTTAGAACTGGTCATTGACACCATGTGACCGCTCTTTCCAGGTGACTTAGTGCAGTTTTGACTGTATACTTTGTAAGAAATAGAAACGTGCAGTAGATTTGATTAACTTACAGTTATTAAGCATCATCTGAGATATAAGTCTGCAAGTTGATGTGTAGTCAGTCCTTCTCATAATGTTACTGAAGTGGATGAGCATGTTTAGCGTAGGTTTATTTTGTGTATGTTGCTTCCGGTTAATATCCTATGCAACCTGTTACAACCAATCGGATTGACTGCGAACTCTTTATTTGGAATCAATCTCATTTATACCTGAAGACGAGTTGTTGCAATTGTTTATAACGATTGTAATGTACATTGTATGAATGTGTTGCGATGAAGACACTGCTGTGTATTCGGACGGATCTGTAGTCCAGTGGTAACACGCTGGACTGGTAATCCAGGGATCGCAGGTTCGATCGCAGGTCTGACTCTAATAAAATTAACAGTCTTTCAGATGGGACGTTAAACCGAGGTCTCGTGTTGGTGCTTTACACCGTGCACGTAAAAGAACCAGAGGAGACTCTGGAATGTGTCTCTGTCTGTATCATTGCACTATCCTCCAAAATCTAAAATGACTAATCTCTTCATGAGGCGTCGCTCATATGGGCAACCGGTAGCGACGATAAATAAACGTAAAACACACACGCTGCTGTGTATATGGTGTTAGTAATCCATGTTAGTTGATGCAAACATGTGCAATTGTGTATTCAGGTTAAAGTTGATGCAAACATGTGCAATTGTGTATTCAGGTTAAAGTTGATGCAAACATGTGCAATTGTGTATTCAGGTTAAAGTTGATGCAAACATGTGCAATTGTGTATTCAGGTCAAAGTTGATGCAAACATGTGCAATTGTGTATTCAGGTCAAAGTTGATGCAAACATGTGCAATTGTGTATTCAGGTCAAAGTTGATGCAAAAACAAAAACACTGCTAGATGAGTGGAACACCAAAAAGCAAGAGGAACCCAAAGATGATAAAGAAAAGAATGGAGATAAAGAAGATAAACCAGAGGAAGGCGAGACACAAGATGACAAAGATTCATTGGACGAGTTCACACTGAGGGAAGATAGAGTTGCCAAGGCTGGTCTGGACGCAATCATGAGAGAATACGTATTTGAACTGGCAAAAGAGCCAGCTAGTGCCAAACAACTACACGGTGTGTATATATAGATTGTATTGTTTGCTGGCTTCTTCTGTACATTTCCTTTATTTCACTGCATTAACCCTTACCTGCCAATCACAACTAAAGTCGCTATAGAGCCAGATCAGACGATGCAGCTAAACCGCTTGTCTGAATAGCCGCGGCGTCTGATCAGGATCTATGTTTGCACGTTCTGTCCAATTTATTTGGCAGGTTAACGGTTAAAGTGAAATTTAGCATAATAACAGTTGAGAAACGTTGTAATTCTCGTTCACACAAATGTATTTGCCATGGTTTTACAACATTAAGAGTCCGCCTCCGTGGTCGAGTGGTTAAGGTCGCTGACTTGTATACCACTGTAACCTATCATCACTGATGGTCACGGGTTCGAGCCCCGCTCAGGCCGTGTCTCATTTATATGAAAAAGTTGGCAGTTTCTTACGGAGGTTGGTGCACCCAAGTACTGGTTAACCGCTGGAGCCTGCCCAGGAAAGGTGTTAAGTAAACTGCCCGCCGGCGATATAGCCCAAAATGGTGCTGATGCAGGCGTAAAACCCGAAATATAACATAAAAAATATAACATAACAACATTAAGATTAATCGCTCTCGAGACCTCATTCTGTGATGAATCCATAAAGAGGCAATGTGGATTTAAGTGTCTTTTCTACGAATACCACCACCATTGTAACGACTGGGCTCAAACTACCAACTTCTAAGTTACATGGCGGACCACACAGGGGTGTAATTCTGGCATTTGTCCAGAGGTTAGAAAGACTTAGCTTAGATCTCAGTTGTCGATATGAACTCTTAAAGTCCCATGCGTTTACTTAGAATGTGCTGTACATAGAGATATTGTAAGGAGCGGATGATTAGAAATTGTGATTATTGTCTTAATGTTTTCATTTTTCAATAATAAATTATTACGGTAAATACTAAAATTTGGGAAAAAACAAAACTGCTTTTGTGAAATTACAGTTTGTAAATTACCTCCCTTTATGAATGGATAGATTGTGGTTTACTAAAGTTTAATTTGCATATGGATTATGGACTTATTTTTCCAACTGAAAACAAAAAACGCATAAAGAGACTTTAACTGCTCCAGATTTAGTTTTTTGAGAATTCTGACCTTACAGTTTATAGTTACTGCCGTATGTTAATGTTGTAAGATGTTGTAAGATGTTGTTTCAACTGTTCCAAATGTGAATTCCTCAATTGTTTTGTTTGTGAAATTTAGAACCAGTCAGTGAAATCCCAAAGGTACCAATGCCGCCAATCAAGCAGAAAGATGCTTCCCAACTTAGAGACACGGTAAGGCAGATACATCATATGATTCATATCGTATACTTTCTAATCTTGCGAAAGTCTTGTTCCTTTTGAAGGGGACTTGCAGATCTATTACTGGCCTGCGTTGCTGAGTGACTACAGTCTTTTTATTACCGTCAAATAATTTTGCCTCTCACCGCTATAGGTTCGAATCCCACTTTGGTGTGTCAGTTTCGTTAAAAGTGCGGAAGCTATCCAGCTGGCTTGTGGAAAGGTTTGTGGTTCTACCCGTTGGTTCATCCATGCTTGTGGTCTTCCTCCACCAATAACAGCTGGAGAGTCGCCATGTGACTGACCTAAACTGTTGGTGCAACTTTAAACACCCAAGTACACACACACCATACTGAACCGTAGTAACTGAAATGATCAAATGTTTGTAAATTCATAATACAATTATTCATTGTTTCACATATTAAATACTCTGTACCTTTGCTTCTGTTTACCTGATGAAATATGTCTATAGCATACGTAAGTTGGGAAGACCTCCATTTGAAGAGTAAAATTTGGTGTAAAAATGGCTCCACTCCTGTGCTTTATATGATTCATAATTGGAAATTGTGCAGCACACAAATGTTGACCGAGAATAGTTCCATATGAAACAAATCTATATAATGTGTCTAGTTTTATACGTGCATGCATACCGAGTACATGGGATCCTGAATGATTAGAAATAATGTCGGCTGAGCCTGAAAGGTTGTTGGTCTCTCCGTCACAACAGACTGACTGACCTCAGTTATAATCAGAAATTGAGTACAGGTAGATATATATATCATCTGCTGTTGTCTGCTGTTGTGCATGATGAACAATGGGACAAACTTACCATTATTTAAAACTGTATATTGGAATGCTAAAATATCATAGTTATTGTTTCAAAAGGGTTAAGATATGTGCTCAGAATGCCGTATTTGCAATGTTATACCGTATTGTTCCTATTTATAGCGCCACCTCTAATATAGGCGCCCCCACGTAAAAATGCAACATGAAATGGCCCTTAAAAGGAAATAATTGGCTTACCTGTCGGTAGTACTGTTGTTTAATGTAATCCATATATATATATATAAACTCCAAGCTCATGAATCACTAAGTATGCATGAATAATATGCGCATCACTTGTTGAACGTGTATCGCTATAAAAAAAGTATTTATTTCCACAGAAGAATTCACACAATATCAACAATGCCTCGAGCTATTCAAACCGAAAGTACCAGGGTAGTTATTTACATAGACAGTTAGACACCGTATAAAACTTTATAACGCGGAACAATCCACAGAAACACGGGTAACTTTAAATGTATACGATTTACGTGGCATAATATTATGTACAGAACATAATTATTGATCGATTTAGGTAACACACGTAGTAGGCGTCGCATTATGACAAAGCAATGTCACTGAGCAGTTTCTTCCAATTAGTTGGCAATTACCGATATTGAAACGGAGATTTTTCACACCTATACTACAGAAATTAATTAGTCTAATTAGCGCGCCCCTTTTGTGTTTTGCATAGCACCCGGGCCGCTATAAATAGGAACAATACGGTAGGTATATTTGTATAAATATGTGAAACAACGGCGTGTGTTGCAGCCCTCCGTCAGAATGTGCAGCGCTTTCCCCCAGGAATTTCTCAATGGATCTTGGCATGTGAGGCGAAGTGCCCAATAGGGGGTGGGTTGCAAGAGGAGTTAATCCCCTCCAGTATTTGTTTCAATATAGATGTTAAATGGTGCTAAACTGAGCAATTCCACTGTATAAATGTGACTTGTTAATGCTTTTTTGAAAAAATAATGAGTAGCATTACAGCGAATCCAAAAGGGTATGTTAATAAATAATTTAGAACATTGAATACTAGTAATGAAAACTATAGGGATTTATTATAAATAGAATGCTATGCTTTTGATCAAAATCGTATAAATAATAGAATTACTCTGTTAAAGGGAGGTAATAACACAGTACAAACAAACTCCATTTGTGGTTGCGATCTTTAATGTTGCATGAAATTAATTTCACACAAATGCGTGCGTTTGATTCTATTGATTAATTATAACAATTAGCGTCTGTAAACACACTTAAATTATGCTGTTAACCCATTTCATTCTGGATACATTTAAAGGCTTTTGCAAACAACATAGATCCAGATCAGCTGCAGTGTGACGCTGTGTGCTGATCAGGATCTATGTTGTTTGCTACATAGCCAAGTGTCTTAGCAAGATCATTTGAATAACAAACAGCATAGAGCCTGATCTGATGGCACATTCCGTGGCGGCTGATCTGGCTCTATGTTCTTTGCAAATACTGTTTGAACAGTATCCAGAATCAAATGGGTTAATGATCTGATTAATCGCGATGCCCGTCAGTTAACCAGATTATCGAGACACTTGCAGGGTATAAAATCTCGGTCGTGTAGAATAATGAAGCTTCTGTCAAATCTTTCACACGCCCCTTCCAGAAGGCGCATCGGCAAAATTAAGGCATAACGCTCTGCCAAATTTATGGGATCACGCAGCCATGGCGTCTTTTGGAGCTGGGGAAAGCCCGTGTGTATATTTACCTTCCATTGCTTTCAGGGTTTGGATGATTTAAATATGGAGGCTGACACAAAAGACTTGATCAACCGTGAAATCCAAACGTTCAGGAATCTACACAAGGTAATTTGAGAAAAAGCGAAGGTTAATTTTGAACTTCATGTACTTGAATACTTGTAATGGTAGGGAAATGTTATAATCACAAGTACAAACATTTTATTACAGTGACATTTGACCTGTAAACATTTAACAGTTATTAAATGGGTATCAAAGTCTCATGTGGGGTGTCAAATTCTTTCATGTGAGGAAGCTATCCCGCTGGCTTGTGGAAGGTTGGTGGTTCTACATGGGTGCCCGTCTGTGCATGAAATTGGCTCGGAGGGTCACCCGGGGTCTTCCTCCACCAATATAGCTGTAGAGTTGAAATACGACTTTAAAGCAGCATTACATCGTATGAAATCAAATGTATTTGAAAAATTCAATTTTTACGTATGGGTAGCAATGCTGCTACACATTCTAACATTATACTTTGTATCCTTATGTTCATTTGGTAAACAGTGTTTTTTTGTGATAAAACAAACTCGAAACCGAAAGTAGGACTTTCCGAGTCGATCGGTCACGCACTTGTTTACAACTGGAACGCATCGTCCGCACTTGTTTACATTCGGAATGCATCGTCCCAATTTGCCCCACGTTGTCATTTTTAATTAAATTACTTGATATGTTGACCTCTGTTAGCGTCTTTTAGGGACATTTCTACATCCTCGCGAGGTGTTCGACATTAGAGGAAGATAGATAGATAGTATTTCATGTTCAAAATATATACGTTGTTTTCTACATCCTCTGTTGTTTCACGCATGCGCGCTGTGCGTGTTTACATTTCGTGTGTTGATAAACAAATTCGTGTATACGACGGTTTAAATTTATTGGAATTTTATCGTTTCTGAGCGACTATTTCGATTTTTGTAAACACACACACACATTAGTATTTATATTTTACCCAAAACATCCTTTATTACGATGTAATGCTGCTTTAATCCCCAAAACAAACAAAAACGGGTATCAAAATTTGGTTTTATTAATTAGACAAAAACATCCTAAAACTATTTCACTTGTTCATGTATGTCCGATTCTTTTTACTTTACAGTTGCAGAGATAAGCATTTAGTGTGGAAGTTAATTGGTTTGAGATGTAGACGTTTTCTACTAATAATATCTTTAAAATTTGTATATGTGTCTTTCATATAAATCTCAATATTCAAAAATGAAAATACGATTTATATAGTGCACTGTGTAGATGAATATTGAGCAGTTTGGCTTAAACTATTGGAGCAGTTAACATGTTGCATTCATTGTTTCACAAGTCATATTTTCGCGTTTTTCACAATTTGCCGCTTGATCGCAAAAAAAGAATTTAAATAAAAAATCCAACGGCAATATAAAAAAAATACATGAATGAGAGTATTATATTCACAGGTTCAGGACCTTGTGTATGTGAATCGCGAAGAAATGACGCAGTGAACACTTGCAACTCTATATAGTATATTTTGTTCTAAGTCAATATTAATTGACATTAGTGTAGCAATTGTGACTGTGAAATTAACAGGATATTTCATTAATTCGATAAAAACTAGATTCTGTCGAAGCCAAATCAGGCAAGAGTACGATCTTCGTGAAAAGCCGTTAAATAATTATGCAAAACGCTAGTCGGTAAGTGTTTACTAAGATTATGTTAAACAGTTTAGTCACAGGTGCTGGAAGACATCCCTCAGCCTAACCACAGGTACTTGTAAATAAATAATGTTCTGAAGAAAGCAATACTTACTGTAAGGATTCCTACTTAATTGCAATCTTGATCAAAGATGAAGATCATAAAATAATAATTTTAATAAATCTAATTTAGTTTAGTTTATACAAATTTATTTTAGCTCAATTGCAAAACAAGTTTTTACAACTTATATTAATCACTCTCGAGACCTCATTCCTGATGGAATCCATCGCCACAAGGGAGAGAGAAGAGGCAATATGGAATTTAAATAAGGGCACACTAGTAAAGGCTCCAGCGGAGCTCGAACTCCGGACCTTTCGCACCTGAAGCGAACGCACATCCACTGCGCTATCACGACTTCCACAAATCTAATTTCAGAAGTAGTGTGGGATAACATGTGCAATTGAATGTTAGAATTCTTCTTCTTTTATTAGAAATAATTTGATCATTATAAATGTTCAGTAAAACATTGCATAAATAGTAGATTATGTTGATGAATGGATGTGCTGTGTTGAGTGGGTGATTATTGAGGTATGTACCCCTACTGTACTAAGGTAGACACAAAGCCAACATACCAATGGATAGCCGACCAGGTTAGTACATCTACCTACATCTTTCGCTATATTCCTACATAGAGTGGTTACATGTATTGTGTATTGTTATAGTAGAGAGTGATTATATTGCTAAGGATATATGTTGGCGTATGGACAGAGAGCCAGAAGTGATATGTCTATCCACTAATAATAGATATATATTAAAGACCTATTTATATATATTAAGGACCTATCTAAATGACCAACTCCCACTCTCACAAAGCATGCACTATTTTCTCTTGTTGATACAGCAGCTTCATTGGACATCTCCAGCTTGGACAGGTAGACATTTTTTTATTATAGCAATGTTCGTTTATAACCCATAATTAAAAAGATACTCGTTAATTTCTCGCGTCAAATAAAGTATATGACAGTAGGTGTTTAAGAGGAATATGTTAATCAGGTTGAGCAAGGTACATTAATGAATGAATGCACACCGCTGTGTTTTCTCCTTAGTACTATGGACGGTAAATCGATAAACTGTCGCGGTCAAATTCTCAATTCCAAACAAGAATCCACTTATAGCTTCATGGCATCTGCTTGATGTTAGACATCACCAGGAGTGTTTCACCATTTCCCAATGTCTACAAACACCAGTTGAAAAATGGAATTCGTAGGGATCCTAGCTGTCGTATAGGGCTGTTTACTCATCAATGCGCTGGAGCAAGTAGTACTGAAATAAATTCACAAAAAAAAGTCTTCTTCAAATGCCACAGATGCCACATATACACCATACTCACAATAAGAAATGCAAACAGTCTCGGTTCTACAGTAAAACATCAAAGTATGGTCTGCCTGATTGCAAAAACTACTTTCTAGGCTACAACGACCCGGAACCCATTCCTTCAGTGGGGTCACACATAATCTAGTATGGTGAATGAACTGACAGTTAATTGGAAATACATTGTTACTTCTGAACCCGTGTTATATTATAATATTGCATATTGTTAATTTTATATGCATATTCACAAGTCAGCGGGCACTGAAATAACGGGAGCATGATTACATCCAGTATGGATTTTTATATGGACAGTTATATATTTGATATAAAAACGTTCATTATGAAATTTTCGATCAAGGAATTTCGAATAATATTTTGTATATTAGACTGTTAATGATAAAACTAGAACATCCTGAAATTCACAAAAAGACACAAATGAACACAAATGCCACAGATGCACCACATTCACAATAGGAAATGCAAAACAGTCTCTGGTTCTACAGTAAAACATCAACAAAGTAGGTATATTGTCTGCTAAGTTACATGCCAAATACGGTGGCTTGGGGTTATTTACGGTGGCTTAGGGGGGGGGGGGGGTATTTATATTGCCGTTAGTTTATTTCTGCTGAACAGATCTTGATAAAAAAAAATAAGCACACTTCACAATCAACTGATAACATCTATATGCAGGCAAGTACATGGTAATACGTTGGTTTTTTTAAAGTTTTTTTTACTGAATTGGCCCAAATACAGTACACCAGGCGAATAATGAATACAAATATTCTAATTATGAGAATGAAGAACGAGAATGAAAAAGGCTTATATAGGAATATATTAAAAGCAATTTTTATATATATTTTCTCCATCTGTATATAATTTACATATGAAGAGTGAACTATGCTATTGTAGGAAAGTGATTATTTTTGATTACTACACGCATCTAACGTTAAGCAAGCAGTTTGGATAGGTTTTATGCTACCTAATTCATAAAACGCTACAAACAATAAAAATGTATAAAATGTGTTTACGTGCTTAGAACATCTATAAATGTTATCAATGACCAATTAGTATTTTAACATAAATGTTCTGAAATACCAATTAGTACATTAACAATGTGCGCGGATAGCATGTGGCTGGTCTCTGATATGCGGGTATGGGTATATTTGGCATATTTTCAGCAGCATTATCAATCGGAGGGCATTGTATCGGGACGCGAGGACAAGTGTCCTTGTTATACCAGGTTTTGATGGTAAAACTCGTTTAAATTGTATCCTAGCTGTGGTAAGTCCGTACATGCATGTTATCGTACACTGCTGAGTATGTTTCCGTGCAGACATTCTTGTAAAGGTTCTCTACCAATCAACATAACCAACTTTGTATAGTGCTGAAAATTGGCGATTTTATTTTTTTTCTCTAATTTGTTCTGTATTGAAGAAAAAAATGTGGATGGCAACTGGTAGCCGTAGCAACTTTGATACTCGAGTACTCGGGGACACATTTTCAATCGATCATTTGATTCCGGGCTAGATGTACATTACATTAACGGGAATGCATGTTTGCTTTAATTTCAAATATATGGTAAGTATTTCGGATGAAGAATATGGAGGCAATTTTTATCTGATTGCGTGATAATAGCATTGGTATTGTAATGTAGCTAAACAAGGGCAAATGGAAACATCCCTTTATTGACATTAATTATTGGATAATAGCATTGGATTGTAATGTAGCTAAACAAGGGCAAATGGAAACATCCCTTTAATGACATTAATTATTAAGCATACATGTAAACTGTCATAACAGGTAGCTATATATGGTAAGCTTGGACAAAAACACCAGTCAAACTTTGTTTTTTTAAAAATTAATTCCGCTAAACAAGGATTATTTTCACACGTACAGTACTGCTTGTCTCCCTGGATGGTCCCAGATTAAGATAATTACTATTTACGTCCGATGACACAAGCAAACGCGTCGTCCATTTCAACCATTGTTTTATTTTCGAATACTCAAATATCATGTTGCTAACCGACACTCGGGATGTTCTTCCAAGTATTCGAAACCTTGAGTACTTGGTGTCACCCTTAGAAAAGAGATAAAAATAAAGACTTCCTTGCAACCAAACCAATGCATATTTATTTGTCTTGAGGAGAAACACACATTTTTGCTGTGTATTAAAATGGTAGGGAACCTTTTTTTTGTTGGAACTGTATATTGTATATATTTCTCATTTCCTATGATTACCAATTGTTCTATACAGCGATACAGTCAAACCTTGATGTAACGATGTGTACACGCATCATGTAGGACATTTTTTATTTTGCATATATGGAATTTTTGTTTACACTCGATACATGGGCATAGCACGAGACCATTCTATGCGCATATGGATAAAAGCAGGCAGATAGTACGGTTTTACGTGAAGCCCACAATTTAATTTAGCAAAACATGTGTTTATTTAAGTATATCGTGCGATATATTGTTGTAGATATCAAGGTTTGATTGTAGGTGGTTACAACATGACATTTATGGGGGCTTCCTTTCAGTGATTGCTTTATATGAATACGTTTGCTGGACTCGACGGTCTCCTCATTTGTATCATTGAGCGGGACAAGTTTGACGGTAGCAGCGCAACAATGCCTACTGTGGCGTTACTTTAACCAGTTTTGTTTTATTGAATGTATTTGACTGGATCAAAATGGCGGAACCAATCTATAGAATGTTTGCACTTTCAAACCTTTATTTTTGAACAAAAACTTGTATTTACATTCTGAAAGGAAGTCTTTTTCTGAAGGGAGCTGGTTTGAATTATCTGAGAACGCTGCAGCAGCAAGTTATTCAAATGTTTGATCTCTTTGTTTCAGGACAATGATGAAGCTGAAGTGGAAAAAGAAAGGGAGAAGGAGAGAGAACGAGAACGAGAATTCCATCGAGAAAAAGAGAGACGCATGGCTGAGGAGAGACGGCGCAAAGAGAAAGAACGGGAGTTACAACGTATGAAGGAAATGGAAATGTACGAGGAGAGGAGGAAGGCTAAAAATAGACGCGATAGTAGAAGTAGGTCAAGGTCACGGTCTAGTTCTCGAGGTCGTTCGTCGAGGAGGTCACGGTCAAGAGAGAGGGAGAGAGACCGGGAAAGGTTTGTTGATTTGTAAATGTTAGTGGAGTTGTATGATGCAATGATACATTTAAATATAGTGTCTGACTGACTAGGGTAATTATTTGTTGCATCATGTTCACATTTCTGTAAAATGAGCTACGTTTTCACTGACTTAGACCCGTGACCTTTCCTTCTTTGTTATATATGAACGTTTTAAATGTCTTCTTCGCAACAAGTTGTCCGCCCCTGGGCTCTTTATATGGTTCACATGTATGATTGTATTGCAGGGATAGGAGAGCTCGGGATAGAGAGTTGGAAGAGGAAGAGGAAGCATACGAGAGACGCAAGCAAGAGAAAAAAATACGAGAGAAGGAGATAGCTTACCAAGAGGTTTAGAATATTTCCTTGAGTCCTGCAATGTAGAGATTGATCATGCTTGCCAAGAGGTTTAGTATATTTCCTTGAGTCCTGCAATGTAGAGATTGATCATGCTTACCAAGAGGTTTAGTATATTTCCTTGAGTCCTGCAATGTAGAGATTGATCATGCTTGCCAAGAGGTTTAGAATATTTCCTTGAGTCCTGCAATGTAGAGATTGATCATGCTTGCCAAGAGGTTTAGTATATTTCCTTGAGTCCTGCAATGTAGAGATTGATCATGCTGACCAAGAGGTTTAGTATAATTCCTTGAGTCCTGGTCGGAATACGATCAGGGTCGACCTGACAATCGGGTCCTAATCAATAACTCGAGAATTGATTGTACCTTCAGACCTCGTAATTGGTATGGAGATTGGTCAATGGTTTAACAGTATAAACTTTTATTTCCCCCTATCATTTCGGTGAGGAATATTGTATTGGAGGTGTGCTCGTGTTCATCCAGAGCTAGTTCTCAGTTACCGATGGGTGGAATTTTATGAAACTTAAGAATAAATATGTATCAACATAGTATGGTGATGCATGTGCATTTACTCTGGCGAATGGCCCAGTAACACTGTTGCCCTTTAATTGACCTTAATGTCTGAATTTTTTCTGGGGGTATGAAATCATGAATTAATTTCATTTACAATGATTGGGAAACAAGCTTCAACAACTTGTATTAGTAATTCTCGTTGGCGTAGATGAAAGCGTGTATGTGAGGTCATTCATTCACGTTGGAGCATCTCGGACTTCCCGATCCGGGGATCGAACATGGGTGCATTGGTGAGAGGCTTTGGGTACAGTTAATTAAACGGTCATTGTTGTGAAAACCCAAAGCGTTAGCATCCGTGTCCTTTGGACTCATCTGTAGTCAATAAAGTTCATTGTTTCCATCATTGTAGAGGTTGAAAAACTGGGAGGCCCGAGAGAGGAAAAAGACGAGAGAATACGACAAGGAACGCGACAGGGAGGAGGAGAGGAAAGCAGAGGAGGTTTGTAGCACATCCTTCTCACTCTTATATGGCTTCGTATACGCCGCCGACAATTTTGTCAGAATAGACATGGCTGTAATGTTGTGAAGATCGCACTATTGTCGTTATTTCATTGTTTCGCTGGCACTATTGGTATAAGAGTAGTATGAATTTGTTATTGCTAATTGCCGATGTGTGATGCATGTGTCTATATGGTTAATATAAATTCTTGCACTTTATCTTGCCATGGTCAATCCTTGTAAGCTGTTAACTACAACTAGTACTGGATGTTTCAGGCAGATGTTGGCATGCGTGCAGAGGTAACAACCTGTTGCAAGTTGACACCTTGTAACTTGCAGAAGGCCATGGTTCTACCCAGGTTCTTCCTCTGTCAATAAGTGTGGAAGACCTAAGCTGTTTGTGTGACTTTAAACCCAAATAGGCAAATACTAACTATTTTGTAATCTTATTGGAAGATGTATAATAGATGCCCCTTGCACTCCCTACCCAAAGTCTACTCCCTACCCAAAGTCTACTCCCTACCCAAAGTCTCTGCACAGGTTATGCAAACTTACACTCCCTACCCGAAGTCTACTCCCCACCCAAAGTCTCAGCACTTGTTATGCAAACTTGCACCCCCTACCCGAAGTCTACTCCCCACCCAAAGTCTCAGCACTTGTTATGCAAACTTGCACCCCCTACCCGAAGTCTACTCCCCACCCAAAGTCTACTCCCCACCCAAAGTCTCAGCACTTGTTATGCAAACTTGCACCCCTACCCGAAGTCTACTCCCCACCCGAAGTCTACTCCCCACCCGAAGTCTCAGCACTGGTTATGCAAACTTGCACCCCCTACCCGAAGTCTACTCCCCACCCAAAGTCTCAGCACTTGTTATGCAAACTTGCACCCCCTACCCGAAGTCTACTCCCCACCCAAAGTCTCAGCACTTGTTATGCAAACTTGCACCCCCTACCCGAAGTCTACTCCCCACCCGAAGTCTACTCCCCACCCAAAGTCTCAGCACTTGTTATGCAAACTTGCACCCCCTACCCGAAGTCTACTCCCCACCGAAGTCTACTCCCCACCCGAAGTCTCAGCACTGGTTATGCAAACTTGCACCCCCTACCCGAAGTCTATCCCCACCCGAAGTCTACTCCCCACCCGAAGTCTACTCCCCACCCAAAGTCTCAGCACTGGTTATGCAAACTTGCACTCCCTACCCGAAGTCTACTCCCCACCCGAAGTCTGCAAACTTGCACTCGCCACCAGAAGTCTCTGCACTGGTTATGCAAACTTGCACTCCCCACCCGAAGTCTCTGCACTGGTTATGCAAACTTGCATTTAGAGAGATCCTAATGATTATCTTATAAAACATTCTGAGGTTATATAGAGAGATCCTATCACTTACCTTAAACATTCTGTTGTTATTTAGAGAGATCCTATCGCTTACCTTAAAACATTCTGTTGTTATTTAGAGAGATCCTATCGCTTACCTTAAAACATTCTGTTGTTATTTAGAGAGATCCTATCGCTTACCGTAAAACATTCTGTTGTTATTTAGAGATATCCTATCGCTTACCTTAAAACATTCTGTTGTTATTTATAGAGATGCTATCGCTTACCTTAAAACATTCTGTTGTTATTTAGAGAGATCCTATCGCTTACCTTAAATATTCTATTGTTGTTTAGAGAAATGCTATCGCTTACCTTAAAACTTGTTGTTATTTAGAGAGATCCTATCGCTTACCTTAAAACATTCTATTGTTATTTACAGAGAGATCCTATCGCTTACCTTAAAACATTCTGAGGTTATATAGAGATATCCTATCGCTTACCGTAAAACATTCTATTGTTATTTAGAGAGATCCTATCGCTTACCTAAAAACATTCTGTTGTTATTTAGAGAGATTCTATCGCTTACCGTAAAACATTCTATTGTTGGTTAGAGAGATCCTATCACTTACTTTAAAACATTCTGTTGTTATTTATAGAGATCCTATCACTTACCGTAAAACATTCTATTGTTATTTAGAGAGATCCTATCACTTACTTTAAAACATTCTGTTGGTATTTAGAGAGATCCTATCGCTTACCGTAAAACATTATATTGTTATTTAGAGAGATCCTATCACTTACTTTAAAACATTCTGTTGGTATTTAGAGAGATCCTATCGCTTACCGTAAAACATTCTGTTGGTATTTAGAGAGATGCTATCGCTTACCGTAAAACATTCTGTTGGTATTTAGAGAGATTCTATCTTTCACTTGATGATTTCAGTCACGAGAGGCGAGAAGACTGCGGGAATTCCTGGAAGATTACGATGATGAAAGAGATGATCCAAAGTTTTACAAGTATGTGAATTATAAGTAGAATTTCCATGGTAAAAATTAAAACAATTTCATGGGTAGGTGGAACAGACTTTAGCATGCTTATGTGGCTCTGACAAGTCCAATCACTCAAAAAAATGAAGTAGCGATATAAACGTGATTTACAATATCAAAAGCATGTACATCATGTCTGCAAGCGTTCTCAGCGGCAAGAAACACCCCTAAGTGTATCAGGTTATACAGGGTGTCCGTTCCACCTACCCATAAAACTGTTTTAATTTTTCAATATTTTAGTTTAGACATATTTTATTCCCCAATATTATATTCAGTTCAAACAATGCATTCATTACACATATCAAAAGATAGAAAAGGAATTAGAATGACTATCACTAGTTTATACAAATTTATTTTAGCTTGATTGTGAAACAAGTTCTTACAACTTATATTAATCACTCTCGAGGCCTCATCCATCGCCACGAGGGGGAGAGAAGAGGCAACGTGGAATTTAAATGCTTTACCTAAGGGCACAATCGTAACAGCTCCAGCGAGGCTCAAACTCTGTGAACTCTAAATACATTTCTATCACGGTCTATGGACGGAAAATATCCATATGCAATCTTTTATTTTGTCGAGGCATTGGTGGATCATCCGGTCCTGCATCTGTCTGTGATGACCGTTGAGCATTTGGGCAACATATAGATGAAGAATAGCTAAGCTTGTTTTTAGATTTATCTTCAACTGTTGGGTGATTTGATGGGTCACGCAAATAAAGTAATTGCTAAAGTATAATTGCTGATCACAGTAGTTAGCGTGCTCGCTTCTCACCAATGCGACCTGGGTTCGATCCTCGGACCGGGAAGTATGTGAGACGGTACGGTGGTCGCCAGATCGGACAGGTGGCTTTTCTCCGGGTACTCCGGTTTCCTCCCACACGAATGACCACATATACGCTTTCATCCGCGCCAACGAGAGTGATTAATATAAGTTGTTTGAACTTGCTTCGCAATCGTTGTAAAATAAATAAAGTTTAAACAATAAAGATGGCGATCATATGACATCCAACGTCACAATTTGATTGTTTTCTCTTTGTGCCGAAATGCAGTCACTGTTGCATAACACGAGACTGCGATTTCTACTTCGCAATCATGATAATCGAAAATATTGGTGCCGAGATATTTATTATATTTAAGGATTTCCAAAAATGTGTGATATACATCAATCTTCAATAATAGAAATGGAAAACGAGTATGTTTGCTGTAATTGATTCATTTCTATGATTGTGCGTATTATAGCACTATAAGTTAGTGTATCTATGTAGGGACAACTGGTGGTATGCTTGTGCCATAATGGTTGTGCTTTCTTCAGTTGGTCTTGAATGTACAGTCAAGCCTGTCTTAAGCAGCCAGCCAAGGGAGTAACAGAAAGTGGCTGCTTAGCACAGGTGGCTGCTTAATAGCAGTCAAATGATTATTAAACCAACATGTTGGGAATCTGGAAATGGCTGCTTAATGCAGGTTTGCTGTTTAATTGATGTGACCGCTAACACAAGTTTGACTGTATACTTTTATCCTTGCGAAAACAAGTGTCTCATCTTTAAATGAATAGCCAAACTTGAAAGCTATCTTTACTGCATTATCAGGGGCAGTGCACTGGAGCGCAGATTGCGAGAGAGACAGAAGGAAAAAGAAGTTGATTCGAGAGATCGATCAAAGGAGAAGGAAGAACTTGAGGAAATTAGAAGGAAATTACAGGAGGAAGGTCATCCTGACCTTGAAGGGGAGATGGCAAAGGTGACAATGTTATTATCATCGAGTGATGTATGTAGTGCTCTAGATCACAATGAATAAATACGCCAGGTTCTACTTTCATGAATTCCAACCAATGAAATAGCAGACAGTCGTCATCTGCTGTATATTTTCATTTCCAATGATTATTTTCACAAGTTATGAATTCACAAATTAATATAACCATAAAAAACCAACTCCATAGATTTAAGTAGTCTTAAACCTGCAATTTCTTCTGTTGGACATTGGAGGTTTTAAAGCCCCAGCCGTGTACATTGTACAAATAATAATAGTAACAACTACCAATAAAATAATGTCACAATAACCCATAGCATGCAACACTGTTGTTTAAAGAGCTGGGGATTGTTAGTGTGGTTGTATAATGTGGAAAGTAGTACTATTTGCTTAATGATTCGGCAATATTTACTGTAATGAAAATGATGCCGTACTGTGATGTTGAAGGAAATGAATGTATAATATTGTTTTGTAGATTGAGAGAGAGCGACAGGAGCATCTGCTCCCCATGTTACAGATCAAGGATGACATTGTACTGCCTCCACACTCGCCATCCGATAGTTCGAGCGAGGAGGAGCGTCCACCGAGTCCTCGACAGGAAGAGTCGGAAGATGAGAGCCAGACCGAGAAGTTCCAGGCACTGCCCAACATGAAGCCGACGCTACAACCAATAGACGAGTCGTCGCAGTCAGCTGGTGAAGCGTCGGGCGATGACGAGGCCTCGAGGATGAGCATAGGTTATAGTGAAGACAGTCAGCAACCAATCTATGGTCCACCGAATGCTAGAGATGATTCCAGACTAGGCTTCGGCGCCATGAAATTTGGAGCAAATGCATCGGGTACTGATATATACCGTGTAGTCATATAACGAAACATCACTTTCTCCAAAGCTGTTGCAACCTAATGTGATAATTAAACACTACCTTAGCACCTACTGTAATTATCCGATTATGAGCGAATATTAGTTTGCGATTGCAAAGCAAGTTTTAACAACTTATATTTAATCACTCTCGTTGGCGCAGATGAAAGTGTAAATGTGGTCATTCGTGTGGGAGAAAACTGGAGTACCCGGAGAAAACCCACCTCTCCGATCTGGCGACCACCGTACCATCTTACATACTTCCCGGTCCGAGGATTGAACCCAGGTTGCATTGGTGAGAAGCGAGCATGCTAATCGGACAGCCTTTGAGCGACTATTGGCATATTCGTTGACATCCCTACATTAAACCCAAAGACAAACAAAACAAACAAATTGAAGATGAGACTAGATGTTTGTATAAAGGGTTTTTATCATGGTATCTAATTTACAGGTCCGAACTCTCCAATAGAGCATACATCGTCAAAGAGAAAGAAGCTGACGGTGGGTGATGTGTTCAATCAGGATGATGACGACTCGTTAGACGGTGCTAGGAAACGGAAACTTGTGCCATTGGATTACGGAGATAGCGGTGATGACAGTGCTAGTGGCCATGAGGGCAAGAAAGCCAGCAGTGCCGAGGAGAAACGTGCCAAAATCAAGTCGTTAATAGAAAATATACCAACTGCTAAGGATGAACTCTTTGCATTCCAGCTGGACTGGAGAATTGTTGATCAGGTAATGCAAAGAAATGCTGTTTAGTTCACATGGAAATGTGTTATTAGCAAGCAGGAGATTATTGTGAATATACATTTTTTACATTGCCATTCACTACAGTATGTTTGAATCCCACTGGGCTGAGTCTTAATTCTTTCAATTGAGGAAGCTACCCAACTGATCTGCGGAAGGCAGGTTATTGTACCTTTGTGTCTGAAATACTGCTTGAAGGGATACCTGGAGAGTCGCCATATGACCTAAGCTGTTAGTGCGACTTTAATCCACAAAAACAACAAAATTGCCAGCCCGGATAATTGTAATATTGAGCCTGGTGGCCAAGTGGTTACGGTTATTGACTTCAAAATCATTTGCCACACACCGCTGCAGGTTCAAATCCCACTGGTGTGTCGAATTCTTTCAAGTGAGAAAGCTATCCAGCTTGTGGGAGTTTGTGGTTTTACCCAAGTGCCCGCCCATGCATTAAATATTGCTGAAAGGGACACATGGGGAGTGGACATACAACCTAAGCTGTTGGGGCGACTTTAAATGCACAACATTGTCAGTCTGCATAAATGTAATAATTATGATCCAAAATATTGTGTTGCATATTTTATTACCATCGAACCTGATCAATATTTGTCTGCTCAGAATTAGACAATTGTCACATGTCCAAATACAGTGAAACCTGTGTTAGTGGTCACCTGTATTAAGCAGCCAATTACATCATTCCCAATGTGGCAATTTGTTCAACAATTAACCTCTATTGAGCAGCCAACCTGTATTAAGCAGTCAGTTACATCATTCCCAATGTGGCAATTTGTTCAACAATTAACCTCTATTGAGCAGCCACCCTGTATTAAGCAGTCAGTTACATCATTCCCAATGTGGCAATTTGTTCAACAATTAACCTCTATTGAGCAGCCACTTCGACTAAACGACCCATTTTCCATTACTCCCTCGGCTTGATACATAAGATAGGGTTGACTGTAATTGTTTTATGAATTGTCATCTCAACAAGTTATATGTATTTCACAGAGTCTGATGGACAAGAGGATCAAGCCATGGGTAAACAAGAAGATTATAGAATATATAGGAGAGGAGGAACCCACGCTGACAGACTTTATTTGCCAGAAGGTGATGGCACAGAGTCCTCCCCAGAATATACTCAACGATGTTGCCATGGTATGCACATTTAAATGATTGTGCACACTTTCTTTATTTGTATATAATATATATTTTAACCCATTCAACCCCAAGTAACTGACATGGACTGGTGCATGCTATTTTTAGACCAATAAATTAATAAGAAAATTACCTTTGGACCAGTTCATTTATCAAAATGGGTAATTTTATCTAAAAATAGTAATAATTATTACTGGCAAAAAAGTGCAGATCCTGATGAGACGGCTCGTCACGAGCCGGCTCATCTGGATCTACACTTTTCATAAGCCTATTTAGAGGCCTGGGGGTTGAAAGGGTTAAGCTAAAGGATATTGGAACGTCTAAAATTATTACAGTAATAACTAAAATTGGAAAACTGTCCACAAACGAACCTGCTTTTGTGAAATTACCATTTGTAAATTACCTCCCTTTACGGATATTAACTAAATCACCAATAACTGTAAAATATATGGTTTACTAAAGTTAACACTAGAATTGCCAAGATTGAAATATTTGCACATGTATTAGAGCTTGAACATATGGTAACGGTTGCAGATGTGTAAATTAAATACTGTAAGCTATAATAAAAAAAAAGCTAAATATGAGTTATAGTTTCCAACTGAATAAAAAAAATGCAAGAGGCTTTAAATACTTTGATCCCACCGGATCTTGTGGGGTGTAATAGAGACAATGTCCGACTTGTAACTAGAGGTTGTGAGTTTGAGCCCCGTCATAACCACAGTGGACGGTCTCCTTAAGCAAGACACTCAAATTCACATTGTGCAATTAATCTTCTTGGTTTGAACATATTTATTCGTTCATAATGTACAGTACATATATATTGTATAGAAAAGCTTATAGCTTATTGAGATTATCTCCTTCAATTTGTTTCGTAATCGAGCTAATATAAATTTGTATATAACGTGATGTTGTTTTCAGGTATTGGACGAGGAAGCTGAGGTGTTTGTTGTGAAGATGTGGCGATTACTAGTGTACGAGACGGAGGCCAAGAAAGCTGGACTAGTAAAATAATGGCAGCTTACACACACATTGTGACATACAGTTGTGAATCTGGTGCGATTCTCTGGAAGATAAGGAAGCGGGTTCTTCCTATCGTTGTGGCCGTTGATTGCTTAACTCCGATGTCTATGTTGAACTGCTGATGTTAATGCATGTGATATAAGATGGGAGGAGTAATGAACAACACAGCTCCATGCAGATACACCCTAGGCTTCTCGTAGTGGCCGGTAACCAGTTCCATTATTTAATCTCCTTTCAATCTGCCTTGTGCAGAATGGAATAACAGAGGTGTATGATATTGATGGGTGCTGCAATTCCTGTGGAACGTATATTCTAACATCAAATAGATGAAGTTGTGTTGGCACTACTGTGTGTAGAAATGACATGGGAATAGTTTGGATTGGCACTGCTGTGTGTAGAAATGACATGGGAATAGTTTGGGTTGACACTACTGTGTGTAGAAATGACATTGAAATAGTTTGGGTTGGCACTACTGTGTGTAGAAATGACATTGAAATAGTTTGGGTTGGCACTACTGTGTGTAGAAATGACATTGAAATAGTTTGGGTTGGCACTACTGTGTGTAGAAATGACATTGAAATAGTTTGGGTTGGCACTACTGTGTGTAGAAATGACATTGAAATAGTTTGGGTTGGCACTGTTGTGTGTAGAACTGTCTAAGCAAGTTTGTTTTGACAAATATGTGATGTGAACGAGGAACGTATACACATAATGTATAGGAATGGACACTATATGAAAATGTAAACCTAGAAATAACTAGGCTTTATAGTGCAGTGGAGTCTTACAACTTACAACTGGGACAGGTTAGCATCCTGCAGAAAGTGATATGTTAAGATTATCATGTTTTGATTTAGGACAGTATTGATTAAAGTGTGTCCTGCCCGTTAGCTTCTTAATGTGACATTTTGTCATCACTTTCAATTAGGGAGGAGGGGAGAACCATATGCATTCCATAGTCCGGTTGTACATGTCGAAAATATTGAGCAGGCTTTATCATTCAAACATGGGAACGTTGAACGTTTTGTTACAAACATAAAATACAACTTGGCTGTAGCAGCCAGAACTGAACCATGTTTGGTTACAGGTTTTAGCTGCTGAAAAGTTTGTGCAATTATCAATTAATGAATCACTTTACCATATTACTGTGCCCTACAACTGATTGTAACATAATTGAGTTACTGAACTCTCTGCACTAATTGACCCCAGTATATTCATTGTTTCTTTACAACTGTTGGTGAGTAAATTTGGATGAGGTCACGGGTTCAAGCCCCGCTAAGGCCATGTCTCATTTATATGAAAAAGGTGGCAGTTTCTTACGGAGGTTGGTGCACCCAAGTACTGGTTAACCGCTGGAGCCTGCCCAGGAAAGGTGTTAGGTAAACTGCCCGCCAGCGATATAGCCCAAAATGGTGCTGATGCAGGCGTAAAACCCAACATATAACATAAATTTGGATGAATGTTCCTGAATATCCAATAAATTTATATAATTAACCCTGTCAACATAACTCTAAATAGGCTTACAAAAAGTGTAGATCCAGATGAGCTGACTCATGACGAGCTGTCGCATCAGGATCTGCACTTTTTGCCAGTAATATTATTTTTAAGACAAAATTACCCATTTTGATAAATTTGTTTAATTCATTGGTCTAAGAATAACATGCATCAGTTCATGTCAGTGACTTGGTGTTGAATGCATCAGTTCATGTCAGTGACTTGGTGTTGAATGCATCAGTCCATGTCAGTGACTTGGTGTTGAATGCATCAGTTCATGTCAGTGACTTGGTGTTGAATGCATCAGTCCATGTCAGTGACTTGGTGTTGAATGCATCAGTCCATGTCAGTGACTTGGTGTTGAATGCATCAGTCCATGTCAATGACTTGGTGTTGAATGCACCAGTCCATGTCAGTGACTTGGTGTTGAATGCATCAGTCCATGTCAGTGACTTGGTGTTGAATGCATCAGTCCATGTCAGTGACTTGGTGTTGAATGCATCAGTTCATGTCAGTGACTTGGTGTTGAATGCATCAGTCCATGTCAATGACTTGGTGTTGAATGCACCAGTCCATGTCAGTGACTTGGTGTTGAATGCATCAGTCCATGTCAGTGACTTGGTGTTGAATGCATCAGTCCATGTCAGTGACTTGGTGTTGAATGCATCAGTCCATGTCAGTGACTTGGTGTTGAATGCACCAGTCCATGTCAGTGACTTGGTGTTGAATGCACCAGTCCATGTCAGTGACTTGGTGTTGAATGCACCAGTCCATGTCAGTGACTTGGTGTTGAATGCACCAGTCCATGTCAGTGACTTGGTGTTGAATGCATCAGTCCATGTCAGTGACTTGGTGTTGAATGCATCAGTCCATGTCAGTGACTTGGTGTTGAATGCATCAGTCCATGTCAGTGACTTGGTGTTGAATGCATCAGTTCATGTCAGTGACTTGGTGTTGAATGCATCAGTCCATGTCAGTGACTTGGTGTTGAATGCACCAGTCCATGTCAGTGACTTGGTGTTGAATGCATCAGTCCATGTCAGTGACTTGGTGTTGAATGCATCAGTCCATGTCAGTGACTTGGTGTTGAATGCATCAGTCCATGTCAGTGACTTGGTGTTGAATGCATCAGTCCATGTCAGTGACTTGGTGTTGAATGCACCAGTCCATGTCAGTGACTTGGTGTTGAATGCACCAGTCCATGTCAGTGACTTGGTGTTGAATGCATCAGTCCATGTCAGTGACTTGGTGTTGAATGCACCAGTCCATGTCAGTGACTTGGTGTTGAATGCACCAGTCCATGTCAGTGACTTGGTGTTGAATGCACCAGTCCATGTCAGTGACTTGGTGTAGAATGCATCAGTCCATGTCAGTGACTTGGTGTTGAATGCACCAGTCCATGTCAGTGACTTGGTGTTGAATGCATCAGTCCATGTCAGTGAATTGGTGTTGAATGCACCAGTCCATGTCAGTGACTTGGTGTTGAATGCACCAGTCCATGTCAGTGACTTGGTGTTGAATGCATCAGTCCATGTCAGTGACTTGGTGTTGAATGCATCAGTCCATGTCAGTGACTTGGTGTTGAATGCATCAGTCCATGTCAGTGACTTGGTGTTGAATGCACCAGTCCATGTCAGTGACTTGGTGTTGAATGCATCAGTCCATGTCAGTGACTTGGTGTTGAATGCACCAGTCCATGTCAGTGACTTGGTGTTGAATGCATCAGTCCATGTCAGTGACTTGGTGTTGAATGCACCAGTCCATGTCAGTGACTTGGTGTTGAATGCATCAGTCCATGTCAGTGACTTGGTGTTGAATGCATCAGTCCATGTCAGTGACTTGGTGTTGAATGCACCAGTCCATTTCAGTGACTTGGTGTTGAATGCATCAATCCATGTCAGTGACTTGGTGTTGAATGCATCAGTCCATGTCAGTGACTTGGTGTTGAATGCATCAGTCCATTTCAGTGACTTGGTGTTGAATGCATCAGTCCATGTCAGTGACTTGGTGTTGAATGCATCAGTCCATGTCAGTGACTTGGTGTTGAATGCATCAGTTCATGTCAGTGACTTGGTGTTGAATGCATCAGTTCATGTCAGTGACTTGGTGTTGAATGCATCAGTCCATGTCAGTGACTTGGTGTTGAATGCACCAGTCCATGTCAGTGACTTGGTGTTGAATGCATCAGTCCATGTCAGTGACTTGGTGTTGAATGCACCAGTCCATGTCAGTGACTTGGTGTTGAATGCATCAGTCCATGTCAGTGACTTGGTGTTGAATGCACCAGTCCATGTCAGTGACTTGGTGTTGAATGCACCAGTCCATGTCAGTGACTTGGTGTTGAATGCACCAGTCCATGTCAGTGACTTGGTGTTGAATGTATCAGTCCATGTCAGTGACTTGTGTTGAATGTATCAGTCCATGTCAGTGACTTGTGTTGAATGTATCAGTCCATGTCAGTGACTTGGTGTTGAATGCACCAGTCCATGTCAGTGACTTGGTGTTGAATGCACCAGTCCATGTCAGTGACTTGGTGTTGAATGCATCAGTCCATGTCAGTGACTTGGTGTTGAATGCACCAGTCCATGTCAGTGACTTGGTGTTGAATGCATCAGTCCATGTCAGTGACTTGGTGTTGAATGCATCAGTCCATGTCAGTGACTTGGTGTTGAATGCAGTTCCAGTCCATTTCAGTGACTTGGTGTTGAATGCATCAATCCATGTCAGTGACTTGGTGTTGAATGCATCAGTCCATGTCAGTGACTTGGTGTTGAATGCATCAGTCCATTTCAGTGACTTGGTGTTGAATGCATCAGTCCATGTCAGTGACTTGGTGTTGAATGCATCAGTCCATGTCAGTGACTTGGTGTTGAATGCATCAGTTCATGTCAGTGACTTGGTGTTGAATGCATCAGTTCATGTCAGTGACTTGGTGTTGAATGCATCAGTCCATGTCAGTGACTTGGTGTTGAATGCACCAGTCCATGTCAGTGACTTGGTGTTGAATGCATCAGTCCATGTCAGTGACTTGGTGTTGAATGCACCAGTCCATGTCAGTGACTTGGTGTTGAATGCATCAGTCCATGTCAGTGACTTGGTGTTGAATGCACCAGTCCATGTCAGTGACTTGGTGTTGAATGCACCAGTCCATGTCAGTGACTTGGTGTTGAATGCACCAGTCCATGTCAGTGACTTGGTGTTGAATGTATCAGTCCATGTCAGTGACTTGTGTTGAATGTATCAGTCCATGTCAGTGACTTGTGTTGAATGTATCAGTCCATGTCAGTGACTTGGTGTTGAATGCACCAGTCCATGTCAGTGACTTGGTGTTGAATGCACCAGTCCATGTCAGTGACTTGGTGTTGAATGCACCAGTCCATGTCAGTGACTTGGTGTTGAATGCATCAGTCCATGTCAGTGACTTGGTGTTGAATGCACCAGTCCATGTCAGTGACTTGGTGTTGAATGTATCAGTCCATGTCAGTGACTTGGTGTTGAATGTATCAGTCCATGTCAGTGACTTGGTGTTGAATGCATCAGTCCATGTCAGTGACTTGGTGTTGAATGCATCAGTCCATGTCAGTGACTTGGTGTTGAATGCACCAGTCCATGTCAGTGACTTGGTGTTGAATGCATCAGTCCATGTCAGTGACTTGGTGTTGAATGCACCAGTCCATATCAGTGACTTGGTGTTGAATGCATCAGTCCATGTCAGTGACTTGGTGTTGAATGCACCAGTCCATGTCAGTGACTTGGTGTTGAATGCACCAGTCCATGTCAGTGACTTGGTGTTGAATGCATCAGTCCATGTCAGTGACTTGGTGTTGAATGCACCAGTCCATGTCAGTGACTTGGTGTTGAATGTATCAGTCCATGTCAGTGACTTGGTGTTGAATGCACCAGTCCATGTCAGTGACTTGGTGTTGAATGCACCAGTCCATGTCAGTGACTTGGTGTTGAATGCATCAGTCCATGTCAGTGACTTGGTGTTGAATGCACCAGTCCATGTCAGTGACTTGGTGTTGAATGTATCAGTCCATGTCAGTGACTTGGTGTTGAATGTATCAGTCCATGTCAGTGACTTGGTGTTGAATGCACCAGTCCATGTCAGTGACTTGGTGTTGAATGCATCAGTCCATGTCAGTGACTTGGTGTTGAATGCATCAGTCCATGTCAGTGACTTGGTGTTGAATGCACCAGTCCATGTCAGTGACTTGGTGTTGAATGCACCAGTCCATGTCAGTGACTTGGTGTTGAATGCATCAGTCCATGTCAGTGACTTGGTGTTGAATGTATCAGTCCATGTCAGTGACTTGGTGTTGAATGTATCAGTCCATGTCAGTGACTTGGTGTTGAATGCACCAGTCCATGTCAGTGACTTGGTGTTGAATGCATCAGTCCATGTCAGTGACTTGGTGTTGAATGCATCAGTCCATGTCAGTGACTTGGTGTTGAATGCACCAGTCCATGTCAGTGACTTGGTGTTGAATGTATCAGTCCATGTCAGTGACTTGGTGTTGAATGTATCAGTCCATGTCAGTGACTTGGTGTTGAATGCATCAGTCCATGTCAGTGACTTGGTGTTGAATGGGTTAAACAGGGCGATTATTAGTATCCTTGAAACTTTCATTAAAATTCTGCCAATTAATAATGTTGATTGTCTTACTGTATGTGCGTGTAATACTGCCTATCCATGACTATGCTCTCACCGACGGGCAGGACAGACTAGCATTATACTAGTTATAGAATGTTTTATATTGGCATTGTGGGTAAATCCTAGTGAACATGTTGGCATTGTGGGTAATTCGTAGTGAACATGTTGGCATTGTGGGTAAATCCTAGTGAACATGTTGGCATTGTGGGTAAATCCTAGTGAATATGTTGGCATTGTGGGTAAATCCTAGTGAATATGTTGGCATTGTGGGTAAATCCTTGTGAACATGTTGGCATTGTGGGTAAATCCTAGTGAATATGTTGGCATTGTGGGTAAATCCTAGTGAATATGTTGGCATTGTGGGTAAATCCTAGTGAACATGTTATCTGCTCAACAATTGTTCTTGTTCTGTGTTAATATGGAAGTCGATAAATAAAACTAAACATATACCCAGTGTTCACTGTTTTGTAGCAGCTTTGTTCTACCTTCACTATTACACGAGCTGTTTAGTTCTAACTTCACTATTACATGAACTGTTTAGTTCTAACTTCACTATTACATGAGCTGTTTAGTTCTAACTTCACTATTACATGAGCTGTTTAGTTCTACCTTCACTATTACACGAGCTGTTTAGTTCTACCTTCACTATTACACGAGCTATTTAGTTCTACCTTCACTATTACATGAACTGTTTAGTTCTAACTTCACTATTACACGAGCTGTTTAGTTCTACCGTCACTATTACATGAACTGTTTAGTTCTACCTTCACTATTACATGAACTGTTTAGTTCTACCTTCACTATTACATGAACTGTTTAGTTCTACCTTCACTATTACATGAACTGTTTACATTTTGTATATACCAGTTTACTATGTTTTTCTATATTTTCAGTTACTAATTTAGTTAAGCTTAGGAATCATATTTTATTGATTCATTTTACATATTTACAAGAATTCAAAGAAAAGCCAACTTGTTTTGCCTCAAGTTCTAGCAAGATTAGTTATGGCCCTTCCCACAGGCAATAAAGCTAAGCACATACAATCCCCTTGGGTGGTACTAGAATGGTCTCCGACCTTGGAAACCAATTTGAGAGGAATACGACTTGGCACACATTTTAGCCACACATTTCAAGACAATGTACAATGCAGGTTTCAGCCATGTTGGTTCAATGTGAACACGTTGGAGTGTTTCTGTCCGCGTTTCCTAACTCTTGCCCAGAGGAATTTTACAATAACTAGGCACAAGTGTTGAACCATCTAACGTTTCTTCAAACTTCTTCACAACTAAAGTTGCTTTTGCAAACCTCATATACTGTTTGTTTTATTAGGATAGTGGAGCTAAAACGCTTGTCTGAATAGCAATCAACATAGATTCTGATCAGACTCTCAGCTGATCTGGATCTATGTTGTTTGCACATTCCGTCCAATTTATTTGACAGGTTACGGGTTAAATATGGTCAAGACGGGGATCGAACCTGCAATCACTGGATTCACAGTCCACTGGAACGCTGACCCGTATATACGATGACCTTATATTAAAGTATTACCAAAAGTATGCAACATTATCTGTAGTCGATCCATGTGCGGCGATCTTCATGTCGGCACACCTTCGAAAATTGGGAGTAGATTAAGGTGATGCAAGCAATGAATCTAAGAAGGCTGCCACAAAGAGGTGCGAATCCTACCCTATCTACAAGGTGTTGTTCGAGACGGGTGTACACAGACGGCCGTGTCTCCAGCAAATACATGAACATCTTTGTCAACGACAGTGAATTGCTGCCGATGTTTTCAGATTGGCTCACTACAACAAGGAATCAGAAATTTATACGATGCCATTGAATCTGTAACGTACCAGAAAATATGCATGTAATAATGCCTGTATTGGTGGATCGTTATAACGTGCTCCGTTTTATTTGACCATTCTGTGTTGGTGGATCGCCGTACTGACCTCCCATCTTAATATGATCCTGCTGTGTTGGTGGAACGTCGTACTGACCTCCCATCTTTATATGATCCTTCTGTGTTGGTGGAACGCCGTACTGACCTCCCATCTTTATATGACCATTCTGTGTTGGTGGAACGCCGTACTGACCTCCCATCTTTATATGACCATTATGTGTTGGTGGAACGCCGTACTGACCTCCCATCTTTATATGACCATTATGTGTTGGTGGAACGCCGTACTGACCTCCCATCTTTATATGACCATTATGTGTTGGTGGGACGTCGTACTGACCTCCCATCTTAATATGATCCTTCTGTGTTGGTGGAACGCCGTACTGACCTCCCATCTTTATATGACCATGCTGTGTTGGTGGGATTTCGTACAGATCAGGGTTGTATGACCCTTCTGCATTGGTGGGATGTTATATCGGGCCCCCATGTTTGTATGACCATTCTGTGTTGGTGAGATGTTATACCGGGCCCCCATGTTTGTATGACCATTCTGTATTGGTGAGATGCTATACCGGGCCCCCATGTGTGTATGACCATTCTGTGTTGATGGGATGTTATACAGGGCCCCCATGTTTGTATGACCCTTCTGTGTTGATGGGATGTTATACCGGGGCCCCATGTTTGTATGACCATTCTGTGTCGGTGGGATGTTATACCGGGCCCCCATGTTTGTATGACCATTCTGTGTTGGTGGGATGTTATACCGGGGCCCCATGTTTGTATGACCATTCTGTGTTGGTGGGATGTTATACCGGGGCCCCATGTTTGTATGACCATTCTGTGTTGGTGGGATGTTATACCGGGCCCCCATGTTTGTATGACCATTCTGTGTTGGTGGGATGTTATACCGGGGCCCATGTTTGTATGACCATTCTGTGTGGTGGATGTTATATCGGGCCCCCATGTTTATATGACCATTCTGTGTTGGTGGGATGTTATACCGGGCCCCCATGTTTGTATGACCATTCTGTGTTGATGGGATGTTATACCGGGC
The DNA here is from genome assembly GCA_014843695.1 of Archivesica marissinica. Lineage (NCBI taxonomy): Eukaryota > Metazoa > Mollusca > Bivalvia > Venerida > Vesicomyidae > Archivesica > Archivesica marissinica. The sequence goes on from CM026404.1 coordinate 67,195,589, forward strand.
CCCCATGTTTGTATGACCATTCTGTGTTGGTTGGATGTTATACCGGGGCCCATGTTTGTATGACCATTCTGTTTGATGGGATGTTATACCGGGCCCCCATGTTTGTATGACCATTCTGTGTTGGTGGGATGTTATACCGGGGCCCCATGTTTGTATGACCATTCTGTGTTGATGGGATGTTATACCGGGGCCCCATGTTTGTATGACCATTCTGTATTGATGGGATGTTATACCGGGACCCCATGTTTGTATGACCATTCTGTGTTGGTGGGATGTTATACCGGGGCCCCATGTTTGTATGACCATTCTGTGTTGATGGGATGTTATACCGGGGCCCCATGTTTGTATGACCCTTCTGTGTCGGTGGGATGTTATACCGGGGCCCCATGTTTGTATGACCCTTCTGTGTCGGTGGGATGTTATACCGGGCCCCCATGTTTGTATGACCATTCTGTGTTGGTGGGATGTTATACCGGGGCCCCATGTTTGTATGACCATTCTGTGTTGGTGGGATGTTATATCGGGCCCCCATCTTTGTATGACTGCTCTGTGTTTGGTGGGAATTTAGAGTTAAAAACAAACTACGGTTATATAGCGAAGTCACAGCTTTACGGGGTGGAGCTATCAGGCGCACCTGCATACATTGTATCAGTCATGGGCATGTACCCGGGTAAAACCACCAATCCAGCAGATGGATAGCTTCGCAACACTAAATAAATCCACTCGCCCGTGTGTGATTCGAACCTGAGTAGTAAGTTGAAATCAACAGCCCTAGCCACTCCGCCACGGATGCGCTTACACAATATATATAGCGAACACATTTGTAGTGTCTATTTCATGAAATAAATAAGAATATTGATATAAAGTTCTAAACATGGATATTTATTATATTCCAACACTATTTTATAGCATCACCAGAACCAGTCGTCATCAGAATGTGCATCTGCAACTTCCGGTGCCTGCTTCCATTTTCCCCACGAGAATGTGTCCACGCGCAGGTCAGACTTGTCGTAATCGTGCACAAGATGCCAACGTTGTATTCTTTCGTGCACCCATCCATGATAACATTGGTGAACGCAGCAAGTGCCTAGTGTGGTGTTTGCGGTGTTTAACAGACGTCGCTGTAACAGTGTTGTACGTAATGGTTTGATTGGTCGTCGGCGTTTTTTCGGTGCGGGAGACCGACTTCTTTTGACATTTCCCAATCGTTTTCTCCTCTTCTGTATATTGGCACCTCCATCGCTGTCAGACTCTATGCCGGACTCATTGGTAGTAAGCCGGCAATCCACATCTGAGGCGACTGCAGCGGAAGATTTTCTCTTGACTACATGATTAACACTGTGACGGTCCTGAAACAATAATATAATTTGATTCTGTATGTGTGCGTTTTACGTTTATTTATCGTCGTTACCGGTTGCCCATATGAGCGACGCCTCCTGAGGACATTAGTCATTTTAGATTTTTGGAGGATAGTGCAATGATACAGAAAGAGACCCATTTCAGAGTCTCCCCTGGTTCTTTTACGTGAATGGTGTAAAGCACCGACACGAGACGTCGGTTTAACGTCCCATCTGAAAGACTGTTTATTGTATTAGGGCCAGACGGGGGAAGAACATGCGATCCCTGGATTACAGTCCAACGTGCTAACCACTGGACTACAGATCCGTTTGTACTGTCACACTCACCGAGATGAAATATTTACATAATGCTCACTTTTCTACGTACAGCGGTACAATACAGCCACACGTGCATGTCCTCGGGGATTGCTTTACACTACCAGTATGTAACTATGTATACATGTGTTATATGCATTCAATAAATTAGACTCCAGCGCACTAATTGTGAATTTATATTATATGTATTAGAAATATAGCTACTTATACCAATATATTATTTAGTCACAGTTACCAATTGTCATTCAGTTCTTTCAAATATTAAACAATGCATTTGCATCAAAACTATATCATAGTAATGCAAACATTATCTGGAAAGATGCTTGTAAGTAAGTGATATAATTATGCAGTTGAAATGTACTTTTATGAAAACGAAATAACTAAATAATGAACGTGTTATTACCAGGTAGCTGGATATCAGTTGAGCTTCCGTATCTAGCTGCAGATCTAAAGAAGTTACCAACTTCTGTAGGCTGTGTTGTTAGATCAAGGACATCGACTTGTGTACTGTCATCATCATCATCGATGTAACCAGCAGGTGTATCCAAACGTGTGTTGGCTTGGACTAGATCGATGTGACCAGTACTGTAAAGAAACAAAACATTTACTACGTTATTAAATTGGGTAGACGAGGTATGTATTCATCATCATCACATTTAGTGATTGCGGAACTCGTTATGGAGTATATTCTCAATTAACTATTCGTATTAGTATCTTCTAATTTGCCCCATTAAATGTAGGATATCTTCCTACAACAGCCCGTGAAAGCAGGGCATTATCCAATATTATGTTAGTTTTAAAATCTATAGAATGTACTGCTGTAGATATAATGGTAGTATGTAAGCATTGTGTAAAACAACCAGAAAACTAAGACCAATGTTTAAGGAGAAAGTTAAAGTTTCGTTACTTCTGACTAACATATCAAAGCCATTCCTCCGCTAGCTTGTCTATTCTCTACTTATTAGTTCAACACATGGCATTTGTTTACAGCCAATCTGCCATTGATTATTTCACTAATTAAGATATATTAATATGTTTATATGTTCTCACAATTTAACTGTTTATTCTCTATGCAGTATAGATTACCTATTGATGCTAACATGGTTTTTGATCAATGAGGTGCAAAATGAATTATGGTTATGCAATACAATATAAATTGAATGAAGTGAAGTTGCTACAGCTGGACAAGTTGTATATTCAGTGCAGAAATGATGTATTATTCTATATTAGATTATGCTTTATATTCCGAGAAAATTACCTTGCTGGTGGTGATCCAGTTTCCACAAAATCGCCTGTAGAATCTTTCATTAATAATGGAAATTGATAGGAGCGCATTAAATCGTGTTTTGTTGCTTGAAAATATGGCGTCTTCTGTTGACGTTGCCAACGACGTTGTTGTGACGTCAGCGCCATTGGTCTATTTTCTTGCGCAATGTAGTGCAGTTTATTCATTATAACACTCATGAAGAGAACATTTGATATGCTCAACATGATAAATGCATCTAATTGTTGAATAACTGAATTCAATCTTGGATTTGCGTTCTAGTTGTTGGTGGAACGTCAAAATAACTGAAAAGAAGGCAAAGTAAGTCCGGTAAGAAAAAAAAGATCTGCTCAGTAAAATCCAGAGCGGTTTCGAGATAAGTATGTCCCATCTAAGGATTTGTAATTGTGTTGTCTCATAGACTACACTTGTATATTGACTTTTTTGAAATAAAACGAAGCCGACCATAAGCTTGCCACATCTTGATACAAATGAATACGGAAACGGTTGCCTGTAACAGCGGGCGATGTAATTTGGCGAGAGTGGCAGGCTTTGTAAGGAATTTAATTTAGGGAAAACTTGAATATAAATGTCTTGTCTAACTTACACCACCGTGGTTATCATTGGGCTCGATTAGAAGGCGGCCATCGTATCTTTAACACCACGGAAGCTTCACATCACATGAGGTATTAGTCAGCATGTAGTAATGGATGGAGCATCGTCTGCACATATCATTTCCGGGATACCCAAAGTAGCCGTGCGTATTATTATTGTACATAAATGACACGGCCGACTCTACTTTAACTCTACTATCAGTTTATCTGCTGACGATTGCGTCCTTTGTTGTCCCATATTGCTACCACATGTCCATACCAACCTCTATTGCGACATAGACAAGATGGATTTTAATGCTAAAAAGTGTATCTTTACAACATCATCATCTAAAACTGTATGCACAATCCAACTGCTAGAAGAAACTCTTGAACGTTTGAAACATTATCCATGTCTAAGAGAGGAGTTCAGTGATGGTAGCAAGATCCATATTAATAATATAACTAATAAACGATCTCAGGTATTGACTTTGTGAAAAGCCATATGATCTAAAGGAATGTGCATATCACCATTTAGTTCTACCAAGTTGGAATATGCAACTACAATCTGGAATATGCAACTACAATCTGGAATATGCAACTACAATCTGGAATATGCAACTACAATCTGGAATATGCAACTACAATCTGGAATATGCAACTACAATCTGGAATATGCAACTACAATCTGGAATATGCAACTACAATATGGAATATGCAACTACAATCTGGAATATGCAACTACAATCTGGAATATGCAACTACAATCTGGAATATGCAACTACAATCTGGAATATGCAACTACAATCTGGAATATGCAACTACAATCTGAAATCACAACAACACAAGCAAAATAAGAAATTCGACCAGATACAAAATCAGTACCAGATTTATAGCTAAGAAACCATACAATCCACTCCAATCAGACAGCGTTGCACTCACTTAACCAACTACACTGGGTGTGGAAGTCGTGATAGCGCAGTGATAGCGTGTTCGCTTGAGATGCGAAAGGTCCGGAGTTCGAGCCCCGCTGGAGCCGTTACGATTGTGCCCTTAGGCAAGGCATTTAAATGCCACATTGCTTCTTCCCTATCCCTCGTGGCGATGGATTCAATCAGGAATGAGGTCTCGGAGAGTGATTAATATAAGTTGAAAGAACTTGTTTCGCAATCGAGCTAAAATAAATTTGTAGAAACTAACTATATTGGGTTCCATTACTATGTAATGAGTCTTCAATGTATCGAGTCGTCCATGGCCTAGTAGTCGTGCATGGCCCAGTAGTCGTTCATGGCCCAGTAGTCGTGCATGGCCCAGTAGTCGTTCATGGCCCAGTAGTCGTTCATGTCCCAGTAGTCGTTCATGTCCCAGTAGTTGTGCATGTCCCAGTAGTCGTGCATGTCCCAGTAGTCGTTCATGGCCCAGTAGTCGTTCATGTCCCAGTAGTTGTGCATGTCCCAGTAGTCGTGCATGTCCCAGTAGTCGTTCATGTCCCAGTAGTCGTTCATGTCCCAGTAGTTGTGCATGTCCCAGTAGTCGTGCATGTCCCAGTAGTCGTTCATGTCCCAGTAGTCGTTCATGTCCCAGTAGTCGTGCATGGCCTAGTAGTCGTGCATGGCCCAGTAGTCGTTCATGGCCCAGTAGTCGTGCATGTCCCAGTAGTCGTTCGTGGCCCAGTAGTCGTGCATGGCCTAGTAGTCGTGCATGGCCTAGTAGTCGTGCATGGCCCAGTAGTCGTTCATGTCCCAGTAGTCGTTCATGTCCCAGTAGTCGTTCATGTCCCAGTAGTCGTGCATGGCCCAGTAGTCGTTCATGTCCCAGTAGTCGTTCATGGCCCAGTAGTCGTTCATGTCCCAGTAGTCGTGCATGGCCCAGTAGTCGTGCATGTCCCAGTAGTCGTCCATGTCCCAGTAGTCGTGCATGGCCCAGTAGTCGTTCATGTCCCAGTAGTCGTTCATGTCCCAGTAGTCGTGCATGTCCCAGTAGTCGTCCATGGCCTAGTAGTCGTGCATGTCCCAGTAGTCGTGCATGTCCTAGTAGTCGTGCATGTCCTAGTAGTCGTGCATGTCCCAGTAGTCGTGCATGTCCTAGTAGTCGTGCATGTCCTAGTAGTCGTGCATGTCCTAGTAGTCGTGCATGTCCTAGTAGTCGTGCATGTCCCAGTAGTCGTTCATGGCCCAGTAGTCGTCCATGGCCCAGTAGTCGTGCATGTCCCAGTAGTCGTTCATGGCCCAGTAGTCGTGCATGTCCCAGTAGTCGTGCATGTCCTAGTAGTCGTGCATGTCCCAGTAGTCGTGCATGTCCCAGTAGTCGTGCATGTCCCAGTAGTCGTTCATGGCCCAGTAGTCGTGCATGTCCCAGTAGTCGTGCATGTCCCAGTAGTCGTGCATGTCCCAGTAGTCGTTCATGGCCCAGTAGTCACTCATGACCCACTAGTCGTTCGTGGCCTAGTAGTCGTGCATGGCCTGGTAGTTGTTCATGCCATTGTTCCACCAACAAAGCGTACACGATTTTAGCATTTGTTATTACGTGTCTCTACAGGCGGTCACCAATATGTTAATGAAGTATACATTTAACCTCTATTAGTCAGCCACCTGTGCTAAGCGGTCACATTCGGCGATTCCCTTGATTGGCTGCTTGAGACAGGTTTGACTGTATTATATTTATACGTGGCGTCCGTGGTCCAATGGTAGAGCGTCGGATTTGGAATCGAACGGTCGAGGTTCGATACTCAGTCAGGCCACGTATGTAGTGTCATTGAGCAAGGCACCTCACACACATTGCTTAGTACTGGTTAACCGCTATGGTCGTCTTAGCATGCCCAGGAAACATGTCAAGGTCCCCGTAAGAGGTTTGACATTAATGGAACATACAAACATACATACATACATACATCTCACACAAGTAGCATAGAAGTAACGGAGTACTAAACGGCGTTTATCATATTATAAGCCAGTTGCGTCCCTTTCCCCGCCATATGTCATTGTAGACATTTTAGGAATTATGTCGCTGTCTAGTATTCCGTGTATTAAGGTAAATCAATCGTGGGTGTAGGTATTTACCGACTTCCGGTAATGTCATTGCGTTTGTACATATTTTAACCGATGCGTAAACACTTTTAGATTATAATAATTAATGTTCGGAATAGATCAGTGCTCGGACATACCAGAACATTGCATTTGTAATTATGTCCCCTTTTTATGAAAATTTGTCCTATTGTTATTTTTCATTGATAATAAGTTCGCTGCTCCTAATGAAATCGTCACTATGTTACTCACTGATTCTTCTGGTAGCATAATGCACCGCCAAGTTTGGTTACCAAGCATTATCCCCAGTGTCGGTGAATATCAATGAACCGGTGAATACTAATGAGTCTAATCTGCTAATGAACCGCACGTGCTCATTTTGTGTTTACAGTTTACTATTTCCTCAATCCATAGCAAAAACAAGCTGAGATGTCATTTTTATGTGTAAATTTAACTTCATTTATTCAAAACTTGTTTTTATTCCATTATGCTCGTAAGTTTTCGTTATTGTAGTCAATAAAAGTAAAAAAAAATGAGTAAGGTGTTTGTTTATTATAGTGTCACCCCTATTTAATGGGCCAGCCATTTCTGACTTATGAGACACCTCTTTTTTATGAACATCAGTACTTCCCGAATCCTATGCTTGTATGCCAGGCTCGTAGGCAATCGGTAACCATTATTTAACTAGCTAGCAGCTCACCAACCGGCCATATCAGAACAAACCCCTTACCTCCCGCTCCGTACCACTAGGCCACGGGGATGATATTTATGTTAATTTCAATGATTTTTTTTATCTATCGGCTGCATTTGACATTGGTAAGGTGCCCGCTACTCATGTGGCATCACATGATTGCCGTATATGGCGTGATTTGCTACTGGTATAAACTTATGAGGTGAAATTTACATTGTCAGCGATCATTAATATCACCTCGTAAAGTCAGTGCTGTTGCTTTCACTTTGTTATTGATTCAGTTATGATTTATTTCTTACTAACTGATATTGCATACAATAAAATAAATATCATTATGCTTAATTGAGAGTGAACATTATTTGTACAGCCACGTTTTGAAAAACAAGGACACAAGACACAACCAATTTGTATGCCCTATTGGCTTCTAGTAGTCTGTTCATATTAATATACGGCAAACAACGGATATAAAACAGATTACTGATATGTCCTTGTGGTCGCTACCTGTACCTGTAGACCTTATTATAGCTTTATTATAGCCACAAATACTTTTGAATTGATGGCAATCTCAGACTGTTGTTTGTCTTATATCAAAAGAATACTATAAGCCCATCATCTATTGATTGTGTCTTGTGGTTGTGGATTAGATGATGATTATAGTAGTATAATATATTTCAGGCTTCCCAGTTGTAGTGTGATGGCATCTTCTTCAGGGCTGCCTCCGTTATCGCTGCCGGAGGTACTCAGCCCGCTGCCGACTGTTCCAAGCTCCACACAGTCTACACCTAACTCACAGGAGAATCTTGCTGCTCCGGCGTACCTCAACCAAGTTTTGAACAGCCCCGAGGGCATCAACTGCTTCGGAAATGAGAGACTGCTTCTGCAAGAGCAAACCAGCTATTGTAACAATGAGAAGTTGAGTGACATCACGCTGATTGTTGGGGGACGCAAGTATTATTCACATAAGTTAATACTTGTACGGGCAAGTGATGTGTTCGAAAGAATGCTGACTGGAGACTGGTCAGAGACAGGAAAGAAAGTATGTGAACAAAATATGTGTTGTAAAGTCTTTCTTGTGCTAAATAATACACCCTATGCAGCCTAATACAATATGTCATGTATACTGTATGGCGTCCAAGGTAGACTGGAATCAAGGGATCCCGGAGTCCATACGCGCTCGGGGTCACAGCATGTAGAGGGCTCATTCTAGGTCATAATGTTTGGGAGAACTGAGAAAGCGTCCTTAAAGCAGTGAAAACGCAAATTTATAGTGTGTTTTTACGTTTATTTATCGTCGCTACCGGTTGCCCATATGAGCGACGCCTCCTGAAGAGATTAGTTAGTTTAGATTTTGGAGGATAGTGCATGATACAGACAGAGACCCATTCCAGAATATAAGGTAAAGCACCGACACGAGACCTCGGTTTAACGTCCCATCTGAAAGACTGTTAATTTTATTAGGGTCAGACGGGGGATCGAAACTGCGATCCCTGGATTACCAGTCCAGCGTGTTACCACTAGACTACATATCCGTCTGTGGAAATTTATACAGAATGTAATTTCCTATTATATGGTATAATTTTGTTTCCAAATATTTGCCTCAAAAACTGAATATTTCAACTAATAAACAAGCTTCGTATATGCGGTTTGTTGACAAAATAATGTAAATAGGGTCGACATTCATGCGTAGTACAACCTGTGTATCTCGAATAACGAGATTTATGGTTTAGAATTACCGTTATATCTCACATTTGTGACTATGCATATTTATTTGTAGACTAATCTTAGTTAAATTTATTATCTCTAAGCGACAGTATCAAGTGTTTAGTATTGACTACAATGACAAAGAAATGTCAATTCAGGAATGTGGATGACTGGTATATGAAATCCTACATTCACTTTTGAAAGTTTGTAGACCACAAACACACTGTTTATTGATTCAATATTTGTGTTCGTATATGAAATCCTACATTCACTTTTGAAAGTTTGTAGACCACAAACACACTGTTTATTGATTCAATATTTGTGTTCGTATATGAAATCCTACATTCACTTTTGAAAGTTTGTAGACCACAAACACACTGTTTATTGATTCAATATTTGTGTTCGTATATGAAATCCTACATTCGCTTTTGAAAGTTTGTAGACCACAAACACACTGTTTATTGATTCAATATTTGTGTTCGAATGTATTCGGAAGAATTTGTAGTAGCACTGTATTTATACGTGAACAATGCATTTTTTGGCTTTTTGCGATGTAATGTCGCTTTAAATGGTGTTGTTTATTAAATTTCAACAAAATAGGATAATATACACAATGTAACAATGCTATGTACCAAATGTGAAACAGTCCCAATATGTATCTGTGTATCTTACTGGACAAAGGTTTGTTTGAAATGGATTTTTTAAGGAGAAATGGGGTCCCTTGGGGGTAAAGTCAGAGTTGCTAGAGTGACTATTTCTCCCAAGGCTCCCTCTAAAATGAGCTCTTATGTATGTAGTGTCTTTGGGCAAGGCATTTCACACACATTGCTTACACATTGCTTAGTACTGGTTAGCTGCTTAGATTGGCTCAACCTGCCAAGGAAATCATATCTAGGTCCCTGTAAGGGGTTTGACATAAATGGAATATAGAATACCGGTATACTGTGAAAAGCTGATACAACAAAATATGAAATAGAGTGACTGAATGAACTGTTAGTCACCTTCATGTGCCATTGACTGCATCATATAGGGTTATGGCTTGATCACAGGGATTCGGCACATTTGGGGGTAAATATATATACTAGTACCCCCAAATGTGCCGAATCCCTGTGGGCTTGATAATGTATGTGAGATGGTACTATGGTTGCCAGATCGGACAGGTGGGTTTTCTCCGGGTACTCTGGTTTCCTCCCACACGAATGACAACATGTACGCTTTCATCCGCGCCAACGAGAGTGATTAATATAAGTTGTTAAAACTTGCTTCGCAATCTTTGTAAAATAAATAAAGTTTAAACTTAAACTTACGGTTGACTGATCGGACAGGTGGGGTTTCTCCGGTTTCCTCCCACACGAATGACCACACATACGCTTTCATCCGCGCCAACGAGCATGATTAATGTAAGTTGTTAATATTTGATTCGGAATCGTTGTAAAATAAATAAAGTCTACACTTTTAATTTTACGGCTAGATTGGGGTGAAGAAGTCTCTGATTAACGCTAAGGGCGGCTCATCCTGCACAGGAAAACATGTCTGCCCTAGCTCCCTGCAAGGGGTTTGACATGAATGGAAAATGTGTCTGCCCTAGCTCCCTGCAAGGGGGTTGACATGAATGGAAAACGTGTCTGCCCTAGCTCCCTGCAAGGGGGTTGACATGAATGGAAAACATGTCTGTCCTAGGTCCCTGCAAGGGGGTTGACATGCATGGAAAATGTGTCTGCCCTAGCTCCCTGCAAGGGGGTTGACATGCATGGAAAATGTGTCTGCCCTAGCTCCCTGCAAGGGGGTTGACATGAATGGAAAACGTGTCTGCCCTGCAAGGGGGTTGACATGAATGGAAAACATGTCTGTCCTAGATCCCTGCAAGGGGGTTGACATGAATGGAAAACGTGTCTGCCCTAGCTCCCTGCAAGGGGTTTGACAAGAATGGAAAACGTGTCTGTCCTAGCTCCCTGCAAGGGGGTCTGACATGAATGGAAAACGTGTCTGTCCTAGGTCCCTGCAAGGGGGGTTGACATGAATGGAAAACGTGTCTGCCCTAGGTCCCTGCAAGGGGGTTGACATGAATGGAAAACGTGTCTGTCCTAGGTCCCTGCAAGGGGGTTGACATGAATGGAAAACGTGTCTGCCCTAGGTCCCTGCAAGGGGGTTGACATGAATGGAAAACGTGTCTGCCCTAGCTCCCTGCATGGGGGTTTGACATGAATGGAAAACGTGTCTGCCCTAGGTCCCTGCAAGGGGGTTGACATGAATGGAAAATAGAATAGTTTAATTAAGCCCTGTCACAGTAAAAACAATTTGTTGTATCAGGTTTCATAGAGTGTGAATTGCACTAATAGAAGTGTACTATTTAGTTTACCAGACCCTCTTAGTTCACCAGACCCTTAGTTCACCAGACCCTCTTAGTTTACCTGACCCTCTTAGTTCACCTGACTCATTTAGTTCACCCTATAACCACTTCACCAACATTTTGAAGCTGAAATCCCTACCGTTATTGTGACTGAGTGTTATTAAATTATATACTGGTATCCACGGTTGCAGCTGAAAGGTCAAATCAATGAAACATTTTTTAGATGTTATTTACGGTATTATAATTTGTTTTGCAGACAAATTCGCAGTTTAAGTTAATTTTCTCTATTAGAATAAACACGGTTATTATGATTATTATATTGCAGGAACTTGAACTTATAGAGGAGCAGATGTGTGTGGCCGTGTTTCCACGCTTCCTCAAGTTCCTGTACGGCTGCAACATCAAGTTGAATCTGGAGAACTCGTTGCCCATTCTGGTACTGGCGGACAAGTACAATGTCTCAGACCTGCAGAACGTGTGCATCAGCTTCGCCTGCATTCACATCATCCCCAAGCTGCAGCTCAAAGACGTGTTCTATGTATGGTTCCAGTATGCAACCAAGTGTTACCATAGGCGTCTCGTGCATTCATGTATCAAAGCCATGGCAGAGAAAATGGATGAAATCATGGGTTGGTATTTCTGCTGTTGTATGTTTAAACTGAATTATATAGATTGTAAGAACAAATCTACGTCCGCTATTAGGGCTGATATGAGTAGCTGCGGGTCGGGTAGTAGTTTGCACATTTCCTGGTACCAGATGTGAAGCGGTCCAATTTACATGGACGCAATGCTATGTACCAAATGTGAAACAGTCCAATTTACATTGACTCAATGCTATGTACCAAATGTGAAATGGTCCAATTAATAAATAATTTTCATGGGACATATTAATTTTATTGCCATTATTGCAATTATAAAAAGTGTTTCAAATTACACCATGCCAAACACTTCAATCTGGAATAAAAGTTCATATACACTGTGTTGTTAATTAGGCTGGGAATTATGTAAATATGTTTGCTTCGCCGTCGCTGATTGGTTATACGTGATTGGATTACGGCAAGTATCCAGATGTCAGGGGGGAGATTAGCTTAATATGCCTGGTGGCGTGAATTTCCAGGCTGTCAAATGACAAAACGTATTACCATTAATTAGCAATTATATCCTCCAGAAATAAGGCAAAATGGATGTCGCCCTGATGTCTATTGTCGGCGAAGTGGCGGAAAATAAAGCGACCACTTTGCCCGAATCGCTCTCTAGCGTGAGCCATGTACACATGTACGTTTTTCAAATATATAGAAATAAAATCACAGCGCATCAAACTATCATTAGTGTAATAGGCTTCCTGCTAATCAAATATTGTGTGAATCAGCTTCTTACATTTACAGGATCGATTGAGTGGGAGAAAGAATGGATTGATTTGGAAAAGGATCAGCTGATAGAATTTCTGGACAGCTCTGATCTGAAGGTTAAGGACGAGTTTGACCTCTGGAACGCTGTGGTCAAATGGTTGTCTGCGAGCAATACGACGAAGCGAGTCCACCTGTTTGAAGAGAATCTGAAAGATGTCTTACAGTATATTCGATTTCCAATGATGACGGCGGAACAGATACACCAAGTTGAAAGTAGCTCCGTCGCGACACAGTATCCAGACCAGTTGCAGAAATATTTAATGTTGGCATACAAATACCACGCCTTACCTCTCTCAATGAGAGGATGCTTGAAAGAATTCAATGATCAGAGTTTTTTGTTGCGTAACTATAGCGATTTACGGTGGGATTGTAGATTCGTCATTCCAAATTATTCCACTTATCTCAAAGGGGAAGAAAAGGGGATTCGTTTCAGTACAAGATCCTCATCTTACCCGTCCCAAACCTGGGACTGGGAACTTAGAATATATCCCAAAGGAATCTCTTCTACTTCTGACGACTTTCGTGTTGTCTTGTACTCAAATCTCATTTTAGATCAGCCCCGCCCGATGGAGTATCTACTATCTCTAATCAGTCGCGATGAAATTCTCTATTCTGTATGCGGGAAAAAAAACTTCTCCAAGACTCGCTACATGATTGATACAGAGCTTGACAAGAAAGTCTCATTGGCCGAGTTATGTCAGCCCAATTCTCCATTGCTTGTCGATAACTGTCTCTTACTGCAGATAGCTCTCAAACCGGCTGAATGACTAACTGTCTCTTACTGCAGATAGCTCTCAAACCGGCTGAATGAACAACAAAGGCTCTCGATCATGTATACTTAGAAAACACTCAAATCAACTGAGTTGAATACAGAAAATACTTAAGCCGTCTAGGTAAACCACAGACAACTAGACATTTTAGTAGTTTACCCTTAACCCTTTCAACACCACAGACCTCTAAATAGGCTTACAAAAAGTGTAGATCCAGATGAGCCGGCTCGTGATGAGCCGTCTCATCAGGATCTGCACTTTTTGCCAGTGATATGACTATTTTTAGACATAATTACCCATTTTGATAAATGAACTTGTCCAAATGTGATTTTCTGATTGATTTATTGGTTTATGAATATCATGGACCAGTCCATGTGAGTTACTTGGTGTTGAATGGGTTAACCTGCCAACCACAAAAAAGCACTTTAAGCTGGCTAGGTAAACCACAGAAATTACGTAAGCCGGTCATGACGTCGTTATCCAATTGATTCATAACAATCTTAAAAGAAAATGAATTAGCCAGATTTTTGTTTTCCTTTTTTTTAAGCCGAAAATTCGGACCACATAATTATATAGAAATGATTATATGTTACACTTGATTTTACCCTGACCATTAATTATGACTGTATATGTGTCCCATTCTGTAATATGTTATTTATTGTGTCCCATTCTGTAATATGTTAATTTATTGTGTCCCATTCTGTAATATGTTAATTTATTGTGTCCCATTCTGTAATATGTAAGTTTATTGTGTCCCATTCTGTAATATGTTAGTTTATTGTGTCCTATTCTGTAATATGTTAATTTATTGTGTCCCATTCTGTAATATGTTAGTTTATTGTGTCCCATTCTGTAATATGTTTGTTTATTTTGTGTTATGTTACAGTCATTCTCAATCTATAAATCTTGTTTACTGGTGTTGTAAGAAATTGTCGATTGCTTACTCGCTTCAATGACTCTCGGGCCAATGGGATTCTCTTTACTTAGGTTCAAATAAATAGCTGACTGTACATGTACTGATATTGGAATAAATAGCTGACTGTTTACATGTACTGATATTGGGATAAATAGCTGACTGTTTACATGTACTGATATTGGAATAAATAGCTGACTGTTTACATGTACTGATATTGGGATAAATAGCTGACTGTTTACATGTACTGATATTGGAATAAATAGCTGACTGTTTACATGTACTGATATTGGGATAAATAGCTGACTGTTTACATGTACTGATATTGGAATAAATAGCTGACTGTTTACATGTACTGATATTGGGATAAATAGCTGACTGTTTACATGTACTGATATTGGAATAAATAGCTGACTGTTTACATGTGCCGGTGACTTTGGGACCAATGGGGGTTGTATTATTGACTGTTTACTTGGAGGAATGCTTTGGGACCAATGGGGGTTGTATTATTGACTGTTTACTTGGAGGAATGCTTTGGGACCAATGGGGTTGTATTATTGACTGTTTACTTGGAGGAATGCTTTGGGACCAAGGAGCCCCTCTTGTTTAAAGGTGCCAGAATAAGTAGTAGACAATTTACTCGGGTGAATAACAGTTAAGTTACCGACAGCTAAAGTGAAAATATCTATCCAAAAAAGAACTATCATATCCGACCCAAGGTAATTTCTGGCTGGTTTCTCGAGGACGCACCATTTTGTACATCTGTGAGGTTTTGGCTGGTTCCTCGAGGACGCACCATTTTGTACATCTGTGAAGTTTTGGCTGGTTCCTCGAGGACGCACCATTTTGTACATCTGTGAGGTTTTGGCTGGTTCCTCGAGGACGCACCATTTTGTACATCTGTGAAGTTTTGGCTGGTTTCTCGAGGACGCACCATTTTGTACATCTGTGAAGTTTTGGCTGGTTCCTCGAGGACGCACCATTTTGTACATCTGTGAAGTTTTGGCTGGTTCCTCGAGGACGCACCATTTTGTACATCTGTGAAGTTTTGGCTGGTTCCTCGAGGACGCACCATTTTGTACATGTTTTTGAACATAGCTTTCATTGTTGCTATTACAGACATTGTTGTTTTCCCCCCGTATGAAATAAAATACATTCCATAGCATTGACGCCACATCATTCTACAGTCAAACCTGTGTTAGTGGTCACCTCCATTAAGCAGCCAATTTCCAATATGTTGTTTTATTATACATTTGACCTCTATTAAGCAGCCACCTGTGCTAAGCAGCCACTTTTCGAGTCCCTTGGTTGACTGTTTAACACAGGTTTGACTGTATGTTGTGTGAGAGTTAAACATAATGCAATCACAGGAAACAGAAATTTAAAACTTTTAATCTCATGTTAGAAGGAATGGATAGAACTTTTCTATATTTGCATTTACAACATGTACATTGTATTTACCTGTGAATTTTATATGTTTATTCTGCAAACCATTTAGCTAGTTTTGGAGTTATGAATTGTTTATATTTAGCTAGTTTTGGAGTTATAAATTGTTTACATTTATGCATAATTATTTTCAACTGTTTTTGTATTATGTTGAGGTGCTTTATTCAGCTAAAACAGGTTATTATATTCTTCTTTATTCCACTAAAACAGGTTATTATGTTCTTTATTCCACTAAAACAGGTTATTATATTCTTCTTTATTCCACTAAAACAGGTTATTATATTCTTCTTTATTCCACTAAAACAGGTTATTATATTCTTCTTTATTCCACTAAAACAGGTTATTATATTCTTCTTTATTCCACTAAAACAGGTTATTATATTCTTCTTTATTCCACTAAAACAGGTTATTATATTCTTCTTTATTCCACTAAAACAGGTTATTATATTCTTCTTTATTCCACTAAAACAGGTTATTATATTCTTCTTTATTCCACTAAAACAGGTTATTATTTCTTTATTCCACTAAAACAGGTTATTATATTCTTCTTTATTCCACTAAAACAGGTTATTATATTCTTCTTTATTCCACTAAAACAGGTTATTATGTTCTTTATTCCACTAAAACAGGTTATTATATTCTTCTTTATTCCACTAAAACAGGTTATTATGTTCTTCTTTATTCCACTAAAACAGGTTATTATGTTCTTCTTTATTCCACTAAAACAGGTTATTATATTCTTTATTCTGCTAAAACAGGTTATTATATTCTTTATTCTGCTAAAACAGGTTATTATGTTCTTTATTCTGCTAAAACAGGTTATTATGTTCTTTATTCTGCTAAAACAGGTTATTATGTTCTTTATTCTGCTAAAACAGGTTATTATGTTCTTTATTCTGCTAAAACAGGTTATTATGTTCTTCTTTATTCCACTAAAACAGGTTATTATGTTCTTTATTCTGCTAAAACAGGTTATTATGTTCTTTATTCTGCTAAAACAGGTTATTATGTTCTTTATTCTGCTAAAACAGGTTATTATGTTCTTCTTTATTCACTAAAACAGGTTATTATGTTCTTTATTCTGCTAAAACAGGTTATTATGTTCTTCTTTATTCCACTAAAATAGGTTATTATGTTCTTTATTCTGCTAAAACAGGTTATTATGATCTTTATTCTGCTAAAACAGGTTATTATGATCTTTATTCTGCTAAAACAGGTTATTATGATCTTTATTCTGCTAAAACAGGTTATTATGTTCTTCTTTATTCCACTAAAACAGGTTATTATGTTCTTCTTTATTCCACTAAAACAGGTTATTATGTTCTTCTTTATTCCACTAAAACAGGTTATTATGTTCTTCTTTATTCCACTAAAACAGGTTATTATGTTCTTCTTTATTCCACTAAAATAGGTTATTATGATCTTTATTCTGCTAAAACAGGTTATTATGATCTTTATTCTGCTAAAACAGGTTATTATGTTCTTCTTTATTCCACTAAAACA
This sequence comes from Archivesica marissinica, assembly GCA_014843695.1. Taxonomy (NCBI): domain Eukaryota; kingdom Metazoa; phylum Mollusca; class Bivalvia; order Venerida; family Vesicomyidae; genus Archivesica; species Archivesica marissinica. Next base: position 67,212,922 of record CM026404.1, read on the forward strand.
GGTTATTATGTTCTTTATTCTGCTAAAACAGGTTATTATGTTCTTCTTTATTCCACTAAAACAGGTTATTATGATCTTTATTCTGCTAAAACAGGTTATTATGTTCTTTATTCTGCTAAAACAGGTTATTATGTTCTTCTTTATTCCACTAAAATAGGTTATTATGATCTTTATTCTGCTAAAACAGGTTATTATGTTCTTCTTTATTCCACTAAAACAGGTTATTATGTTCTTTATTCTGCTAAAACAGGTTATTATGTTCTTCTTTATTCCACTAAAACAGGTTATTATGTTCTTTATTCTGCTAAAACAGGTTATTATGATCTTTATTCTGCTAAAACAGGTTATTATGATCTTTATTCTGCTAAAACAGGTTATTATGATCTTTATTCTGCTAAAACAGGTTATTATGTTCTTCTTTATTCCACTAAAACAGGTTATTATGTTCTTCTTTATTCCACTAAAACAGGTTATTATGATCTTTATTCTGCTAAAACAGGTTATTATGTTCTTCTTTATTCCACTAAAACAGGTTATTATGTTCTTCTTTATTCCACTAAAACAGGTTATTATGTTCTTCTTTATTCCACTAAAACAGGTTATTATGTTCTTCTTTATTCCACTAAAACAGGTTATTATGTTCTTCTTTATTCCACTAAAATAGGTTATTATGTTCTTCTTTATTCCACTAAAACAGGTTATTATGTTCTTCTTTATTCCACTAAAACAGGTTATTATGTTCTTCTTTATTCCACTAAAACAGGTTATTATGTTCTTTATTCTGCTAAAACAGGTTATTATGTTCTTCTTTATTCCACTAAAACAGGTTATTATGTTCTTTATTCTGCTAAAACAGGTTATTATGATCTTTATTCTGCTAAAACAGGTTATTATGATCTTTATTCTGCTAAAACAGGTTATTATGATCTTTATTCTGCTAAAACAGGTTATTATGTTCTTCTTTATTCCACTAAAACAGGTTATTATGTTCTTCTTTATTCCACTAAAACAGGTTATTATGATCTTTATTCTGCTAAAACAGGTTATTATGTTCTTCTTTATTCCACTAAAACAGGTTATTATGTTCTTCTTTATTCCACTAAAACAGGTTATTATGTTCTTCTTTATTCCACTAAAACAGGTTATTATGTTCTTCTTTATTCCACTAAAACAGGTTATTATGTTCTTCTTTATTCCACTAAAATAGGTTATTATGTTCTTCGTTATTCCACTAAAACAGGTTATTATGTTCTTCTTTATTCCACTAAAACAGGTTATTATGTTCTTCTTTATTCCACTAAAACAGGTTATTATGTTCTTCTTTATTTCACTAAAACAGGTTATTATGTTCTTCTTTATTCTGCTAAAATAGGTTATTATGTTCTTCTTTATTCCACTAAAATAGGTTATTATGTTCTTCTTTATTCTGCTAAAATAGGTTATTATGTTCTTCTTTATTCCACTAAAACAGGTTATTATGTTCTTCTTTATTCTGCTAAAATAGGTTATTATATTCTTCTTTATTCCACTAAAACAGGTTATTATGTTCTTCTTTATTCTGCTAAAACAGGTTATTATATTCTTCTTTATTCTGCTGAAACAGGTTATTATGATCTTTATTCTGCTAAAACAGGTTATTATATTCTTCTTTATTCTGCTAAAACAGGTTATTATAATCTTCTTTATTCAGCTAAAACAGGTTATTATGATCTTTATTCTGCTAAAACAGGTTATTATGATCTTTATTCTGCTAAAACAGGTTATAATGTTCTTCTTTATCCTGCTAAAACTGGTTATTAATTGCTTCTTTATTCTGCTAAAACAGGTTATTATGTTCTTCTTTATTCAGCTAAAACAGGTTATTGTGTTCTTTTTATTCTGCTAAAACAGGTTATTAATTGTTTCTTTATTCAGCTAAAACAGGTTATTCTGTTCTTTATTCTGCTAAAACAGGTTATTAATATATTCTTGTAAATAGCTTGTTGTTTCTGCATCCTGTTCTTCACTCTGCTGACAGTATTTATTCTACAGTATTTTTAGCTCATCATTTGTACCCACATCATGTGAAATTAATAACAAAACTTACTTTTAAAATGGAACAAATGGAGGTATTTAGTAAAATAGGTGATGTTTCTGTTGTATAAAATTTATTTATTTCCAAATATTCACCACAGAAATAAAACAATTTAAGTAATAAACAAAGGTAGTATGCGACATTTATTGACATAACATATTTCTATACACAAGCTCAACAAACGGATCTGTAGTCCAGTGGTTAACACATTGGACTGGTAATCCAAGGATCGCAAGTTCGATCCCCTGTCTGACCATAATAAAATTAACAGTCTTTCAGATGGGACTTTAAACCGAGGTCTCGTGTCGATGCTTTACACCGTGCACGTAAAAGAACCAGAGGAGACTCTGGAATGGGTCTCTGTCTGTATCATTGCACTATCCTCCAAAATTCTAAAATGACTAATCTCATCAGGAGACGTCGCTCATATGGGCAACCGGTAGCGATGATAAATAAACGTAAAACACACACACAAGCTCAAACCCCATTTGTGAAACAACAAGTAGATTCTGATCCATGATCACAAACACAGGCACAATTTTGTTGCCCTATGGTCATATAGTAAGTAAAGTTTACTAGTAGTGTGGAAGTCATGATAGCGCAGTGGATGCGCATTCGCTTCAGGTGCGAAAGGTCTGGAGTTCGAGCCCCGTTATGATTGTGCCCTTAGGCAAGGCATTTAAATTCCATGTTGCCTCTTCTCTCTCCCTCGTGGCGATGGATTACATCAGGAATGAGGTCTCGAGAGTGATTAATATAAGTTGAAAGAACTTGTTTCGCAATCGAGCCAAAATAAATTTGTATAAACTAAATTACTTACTATTATGACCATAGGGCAACAAAATAAAAAATTGTGCCTTGTGCCTGTGATCACAATGGGTTTTCTTACATATTTAGTTCTATCTCACCCTTTTCTTACATATTTAGTTCTATCTCACCCTTTTCTTACATATTTAGTTCTATCTCACCCTTTTCTTACATATTTAGTTCTGTCTCACCCTTTGCACATGTGCATAATTAGTTTGTTCTAATCCCAATTACATGTATATCTTAGCAACAGTATCACATTGTATCACACTGAAGAGGAGTTGAATCCTGTATTAAATTTATATCCTACTTTTAAATTTGCGTTTGTAGATAAAAAAAACAGTTTACTGAATGAAACTAATTGCTCACATTATTTCGAATGGTGCGATTTTATGTCCATTTAACCCTTTCAACACAGACCTCTAAATAGGCATACAAAAAGTGTAGATCCAGATGAGCCGGCTCGTGACAAGCCGTCTCATCAGGATCTGCACTTTTTGCCAGTAATATTATTTTTAGACAAAATTACCCATTTTGATAAATGAACTGGTCCAAATGTAAATTTTCTTATTAATTTATTGGTCTAAAAATATCGTGCACCAGTCCATGTCAGTTACTTGGTGTTGAATGGGTTAAGCAATATTGCATTTTTTGCTAGTCCTTTTATGTGAATTTGTACATTTGTAGTTGAGCTTAAGTATGTCATGTCAAATTGTAAACCATGTATGTCAAATTATACATTTATATGTGGTATTCTACTTCTATGATGATTTTAGAGATTTTATATATATATAATTTTAAAATAATTCCAAAAAATTTAAATTCCACATTGCCTCTTCTCTCTTCCCCGCCACGATGGATTACATCAGGAATGGTGTCTCGAGAGTGATTAATATAAGATGAAAGAACTTGTTTCGCAATCGAGCTAAAATAAATTTGTATAAAAATAATCTGTGGGACAGACGGACAATCGGGATTGTTGACTGAAGGATTGAGCTGGTTAATGAACTCTGCATCGTATTGATGAAAATACCCAGTCAAATTTGTCCTGTAATTTCATTAGAATTGTGTCGTAACTAAGCAATTCGGATGAAATTCCACGACGTATTTCCCACAGTTTTCAGTTACTAATAAGAAAAACTCATAAATGAATTGTCTGCTACAATTATTTGAACTATTTATAGCGTTTATTTTACCCAGCATGCAGAGTTAAAGGATATGTTTTACATAGTGTCTAAGAAGCCATGTAAAAATGTGTTTCATTTTGCTGTATTTAGTTGTGGTAGTTTGAGTTCAGCGATGACCTAAAGAGAACATGGCACGGAGAGTGAACATTATGGGTGTTGAACGTGCATTTACCATAAACAGTTTGAGTTCAGCGATGACCTAAAGAGAACATGGCACGGAGAGTGAACATTATGGGTGTTGAACGTGCATTTACCATAAACAGTTTGAGTTCAGCGATGGCCTAAAGAGAACATGGCACGGAGAGTGAACATTATGGGTGTTGAACGTGCATTTACCATAAACAGTTTGAGTTCAGCGATGGCCTAAAGAGAACATGGCACGGAGAGTGAACATTATGGGTGTTGAACGTGCATTTACCATAAACAGTTTGAGTTCAGCGATGGCCTAAAGAGAACATGGCACGGAGAGTGAACATTATAGGTGTTGAACGTGCATTTACCATAAACAGTTTGAGTTCAGCGATGGCCTAAAGAGAACATGGCACGGAGAGTGAACATTATGGGTGTTGAACGTGCATTTACCATAAACAGTTTGAGTTCAGCGATGGCCTAAAGAGAACATGGCACGGAGAGTGAACATTATGGGTGTTGAACGTGCATTTACCATAAACAGTTTGAGTTCAGCGATGGCCTAAAGAGAACATGGCACGGAGAGTGAACATTATAGGTGTTGAACGTGCATTTACCATAAACAGTTTGAGTTCAGCGATGGCCTAAAGAGAACATGGCACGGAGAGTGAACATTATAGGTGTTGAACGTGCATTTACCATAAACAGTTTGAGTTCAGCGATGGCCTAAAGAGAACATGGCACGGAGAGTGAACATTATGGGTGTTGAACGTGCATTTACCATAAACAGTTTGAGTTCAGCGTTGGCCTAAAGAGAACATGGCACGGAGAGTGAACATTATGGGTGTTGAACGTGCATTTACCATAAACATTCCTCATTACTTAAAGACATTCTAAGTTGTTTGCTTAATCTATGAAATTAATGCTTTGTAATACATGCATTATAGACTGAAATTAATGCTTGGTAATAGACTGAAAGCAATGCTTTGTAATTCATTATAGACTGACAGCAATGCTTTATAATACATTATAGACTGACAGCAATGCTTTGTAATACATTATAGACTGACAGCAATGCTTTATAATACATTATAGACTGACAGTAATGCTTTGTAATACATTGTAGACTGACAGTAATGCTTTGTAATACATTATAGACTGACAGCAATGCTTTGTAATACATTATAGACTTACAGCAATGCTTTGTAATTCATGCATCATAAGACTGATCTAATTACTTTGTAATTCATGCATTTAGACTGGTCTGAACACTTTGTAATTCATGCATTTAGACTGGTCTGAACACTTTGTAATTCATGCATTTAGACTGGTCTGAACACTTTGTAATTCATGCATTTAGACTGGTCTGAACACTTTGTAATTCATGCATTTAGACTGGCCTGAACACTTTGTAATTCATGCATTTAGACTATTTGTATTTTATGCATAATGGTGTTACACCTTGTTAATTAGATGCTTGTGGTGTACTGGATATGGTGTCCGCCGTGTAACAGGTGTTGAGTGCCGCCAGAACCATGGTAATGATGTCCTTTATGACTTTATTTCTCTCCCTTATGATGACAGATTGTTACGACTATTTCTCTCCCTTATGACGACAGATTGTTATGACTATTTCTCTCCCTTATGACGACAGATTGTTATAACTTTATTTCTCTCCCTTATGACGACAGATTGTTACGACTATTTCTCTCCCTTATGACGACAGATTGTTATAACATTATTTCTCTCCCTTATGATGACAGATTGTTATAACTTTATTTCTCTCCCTTATGATGACAGATTGTTATAACTTTATTTCTCTCCCTTATGACGACAGATTGTTATGACTATTTCTCTCCCTTATGATGACAGATTGTTATGACTATTTCTCTCCCTTATGATGACAGATTGTTATAACATTATTTCTCTCCCTTATGATGACAGATTGTTATGACTTTATTTCTCTCCCTTATGATAACAGATTGTTATAACTTTATTTCTCTCCCTTATGCCGACATTGTTATGACTATTTCTCTCCCTTATGATGACAGATTGTTATAACTTTATTTTTCTCCCTTATGATGACAGACTGTTATAACTTTATTTCTCTCCCTTATGATGACAGATTGTTATAACTTTATTTCTCTCCCTTATGATGACAGATTGTTATAACTTTATTTCTCTCCCTTATGATGACAGATTGTTATAACTTTATTTCTCTCCCTTATGATGACAGATTGTTATAACTTTATTTCTCTCCCTTATGATGACAGATTGTTATGACTATTTTCTCCCTTATGATGACAGATTGTTATAACTTTATTTCTCTCCCTTATGACGACAGATTGTTATAACATTATTTCTCTCCCTTATGATGACAGATTGTTATAACTTTATTTCTCTCCCTTATGACGACAGATTGTTATGACTATTTCTCTCCCTTATGACGACAGATTGTTATGACTATTTCTCTCCCTTATGATGACAGATTGTTATAACATTATTTCTCTCCCTTATGATGACAGATTGTTATGACTTTATTTCTCTCCCTTATGATGACAGATTGTTATAACTTTATTTCTCTCCCTTATGCCGACATTGTTATGACTATTTCTCTCCCTTATGATGACAGATTGTTATAACATTATTTCTCTCCCTTATGATGACAGATTGTTATAACTTTATTTCTCTCCCTTATGATGACAGATTGTTATAACTTTATTTCTCTCCCTTATGATGACAGATTGTTATAACTTTATTTCTCTCCCTTATGATGACAGATTGTTATGACTATTTTCTCCCTTATGATGACAGATTGTTACGACTATTTCTCTCCCTTATGACGACAGATTGTTATGACTATTTTTCTCCCTTATGACGACAGATTGTATCAGTAATGTAGACTTGAGAACGATTAATGTTGTAAGAACGTGTTGCAATAAACGTAAAATAAATTAGGATAAACGTTTTGCTTCCATTTCTATTTTTAGCCCCAGATATTGTTTTTAAGTGGCCACATTTTCAGCTTTAAAGACGCAGTTTTACAAATTGAATTCATAAAATGCTCCACGATTACTCCTAGGGCCTGGTTTTGAATATTGTCAAGCACTTGCTCATTTGTTTAAAATGCTAGAGGCAGCATAGTGGAGTGGATAAATCGTAGTGGAGTGGATAAATTGTCAGCATTAGCTAAGGTATATCAAATTGAATTCATAAAATGCTCCACGATTACTCCTAGGGCCTGGTTTTGAATATTGTCAAGCACTTGCTCATTTGTTTAAAATGCTAGAGGCAGCATAGTGGAGTGGATAAATCGTAGTGGAATGGATAAATCGTGGTGGAGTGGATAAATCGTAGTGGAGTGGATAAATCGTCAGCATTAGCTAAGGCATATCAAATAGTTTACAAGTTCAGCAAGTTGAATACAGTCCAACCTGTGTTAGTGGTCACCTCTATTAAGCAGCCATCTATGTTAAGCAGACACTGTGATTTCCTTGGATGGCTGCTTAACACAGGTTCCACTGTATATCAATATACAACAACTCGCCAAACTACTTTTGGTATATATAGTACATGTCTATGTGTACATTTTGATATATCATTTTTAGATCGAATCAAGTTATATATTTTCAGTCTATTATTAACCCATTTCATTCTGGATATATTTAAATGCTTTTGCAAACAACATAGATCCAGATCAGCCGCAGCGTGACGCTGCATGCTGATCAGGATCTATGTTGTTTGCTACATAGCCAAGTGTCTTAGCAAGATCATTTGAATAACGAACAGTATAGAGCCTGATCAGACGGAACGTTCCGTGGTGTTGGATCTGGCTCTATGTTCTTTGCAAATACTGTTTGAACGGTATCCAGAATGAAATGGGTTAACACACCAACTTGGCCAAGGTAAGGTTTTTGTACAAGTCATCCAGTGTAACTGCAACAATACTGAACTCTCTACCTTTTATTACACAACACTGAATGTAGAAACAGTCAATAATAAATACATTTCTTATAAACAAGCAGATATAGTGAATCACCCCCCCCCCCCGCTGTAGGTGGCCAGATCAGTTGCAAAGTGACCTTTCACCTCGACATGTAACCTTGACATTCAAGAACCATTATTTATGTGCACTGCATATTTTGTCAACATGTAGTTGACCATATTAGGCCAAGTTATTGTGCATATATATATATATACCCTTTGACCTTGAATCAGTATGGTTGGATGCTCCATTCTGCTAGTATGTGCCAAGTTATTTCAAAATAATTTAATCTGTGTAGGAGTGGACAGAAAATAGTGTGAATATGATCTCTAAGTATAACCTTGACCTTGAACGGGTTGAATATTCCTCTATGCACAGCATTTCGATATGGTGGACATTCATTAAAAATTATTCAATCGGTATGAAGCCGGCACAACAGTGTGATCGTGACCTTGAACTGACATGGTAGATCCTTCTGCTCCGCACATTGTCCATAAAAATGAAGAACATTTCAAAATTAAGAGGCTATTTGTGACAGATGGAAAACACCAAAAACAAAATAACTAAATAATACTAACTATTGAGTAACACATATATATTGTCCTCTCTATATCCGAATTTTCGGTTTGAAAGTTTTTTTCACGGGAAACATTGAGTAACAGTTTCTACTAGCGGAATCCAGAGCCACCGTCTTCTACAAATATTGTTTTGAAGACATTGCATTTACTGCATGTCTATTGCTTTCTTAGAATGGAGCACTGGGTGCACGATTTTGGTATAGAGCATCTGGTGCATGCATTATTTTTACTTTGGGGACACGCAGCAGGTGCCACTGAATCTACTAGTGAATTTTACAAGTTCAGCCTGAAAAACATGTAATATGTACCAACAAAACGAAATTCTGAATCAACAGAATATATCTATAAACCTGCTATTTACACCAATACAATACCTATTATTTACAAACACATCACTGCATGAAAAATATCACTACCGCTATATATCTCCAAATACTGGTATTGACCAAAGACTCCATTATATGTAGCAAGAGATTTTTAAGTGAAATTACGCAATCGGGAAGATAACACCAATCGTGATATATCGTAATAAACACAAGCACATGAGATCTATGATCATAAGGGAGCTCTATGATCATAAGGGAGCTCTAGAGCTCTATGATCATAAGGGAGCTCTCTGATCATAAGGGATCTCTATGATCATAAGGGAGCTCTAGAGCTCTATGATCATAAGGGAGCTCTCTGATCATAAGGGATCTCTATGATCATAAGGGAGCTCTAGAGCTCTATGATCATAAGGGATCTCTAGAGCTCTATGATCATAAGGGATCTCTAGAGCTCTATGATCATAAGGGAGCTCTATAATCATAAGGGATCTCTATGATCATAAGGGAGCTCTAGAGCTCTATGATCATAAGGGAGCTCTCTGATCATAAGGGATCTCTATGATCATAAGGGAGCTCTAGAGCTCTATGATCATAAGGGATCTCTAGAGCTCTATGATCATAAGGGATCTCTATGATCATAAGGGAGCTCTAGAGCTCTATGATCATAAGGGATCTCTAGAGCTCTATGATCATAATGGATCTCTAGAGCTCTATGATCATAAGGGAGCTCTATAATCATAAGGGATCTCTAGAGCTCTATGATCATAAGGGATCTCTAGAGCTCTATGATCATAAGGGAGCTCTATAATCATAAGGGAGCTCTATGATCATAAGGGATCTCTAGAGCTCTATGATCATAAGGGATCTCTATGATCATAAGGGAGCTCTAGAGCTCTATGATCATAAGGGATCTCTATGATCATAAGGGAGCTCTATGATCATAAGGGAGCTCTAGAGCTCTATGATCATAAGGGATCTCTATGATCATAAGGGATCTCTAGAGCTCTATGATCATAAGGGATCTCTAGAGCTATATGCTCATAAGGGGTCTCTAGAGCTCTATGATCATAAGGGAGCTCTATAATCATAAGGGAGCTCTATAATCATAAGGGAGCTCTAGAGCTCTATGATCATAAGGGATCTCTAGAGCTCTATGATCATAAGGGGTCTCTAGAGCTCTATGATCATAAGGGAGCTCTATAATCATAAGGGAGCTCTATAATCATAAGGGATCTCTATAATCATAAGGGAGCTCTAGAGCTCTATGATCATAAGGGAGCTCTATAATCATAAGGGAGCTCTATAATCATAAGGGAGCTCTATAATCATAAGGGAGCTCTAGAGCTCTATGATCATAAGGGAGCTCTAGAGCTCTATGATCATAAGGGAGCTCTCTGATCATAAGGGATCTCTATAATCATAAGGGACTCTATGATCATAAGGGAGCTCTATGATCATAAGGGAGCTCTATAATCATAAGGGAGCTCTAGAGCTCTATGATCATAAGGGATCTCTAGAGCTCTATGATCATAAGGGAGCTCTATAATCATAAGGGAGCTCTATAATCATAAGGGAGCTCTATAATCATAAGGGAGCTCTAGAGCTCTATGATCATAAGGGAACTCTAGAGCTCTATGATCATAAGGGAGCTCTCTGATCATAAGGGATCTCTATGATCATAAGGGAGCTCTCTGATCATAAGGGATCTCTATGATCATAAGGGAGCTCTAGAGCTCTATGATCATAAGGGAGCTCTCTGATCATAAGGGTTCTCTAGAGCTCTATGATCATAAGGGTTCTCTAGAGCTCTATGATCATAAGGGATCTCTAGAGTTCTATGATCATAAGGGATCTCTATGATCATAAGGGAGCTCTAGAGTTCTATGATCATAAGGGAGCTCTATGATCATAAGGGATCTCTAGAGCTCTATAATCATAAGGGATCTCTAGAGTTCTATGATTATAAGGGATCGCTACAGCTCTATAATCATAAGGGAGCTCTATAATCATAAGGGATCTCTAGAGCTCTATGATTATAAGGGATCGCTACAGCTCTATAATCATAAGGGAGCTCTATAATCATAAGGGAGCTCTATAATCATAAGGGAGCTCTATAATCATAAGGGAGCTCTATGATCATAAGGGATCTCTAGAGCTCTATGATCATAAGGATCTCTAGAGCTCTATGATTATAAGGGATCACTACAGCTCTATGATCATAAGGGAGCTCTATAATCATAAGGGAGTTCTATAATCATAAGGGAGCTCTATGATCATAAGGGAGCTCTATAATCATAAGGGAGCTCTATGATCATAAGGGATCTCTAGAGCTCTATGATTATAAGGGATCGCTACAGCTCTATAATCATAAGGGAGCTCTATGATTATAAGGGATCTCTATGATTATAAGGGATCTCTATGATTATAAGGGATCTCTAGAGCTCTGATCATAAGGGATCTTTAGAGCTTGGTGTTATAAACCATGTATCATGAAATAAAAAAACAATTTCATTGCACAGAATTACAAGTGTGGTTTCTCTTAGACAGCATTCATGATTTGACCTCTTCCAATGTCAAGACAATTTAATCCTTCAGTCAGGTCTCCATGGTGATGACTGCCCTTGACCTCTTCCACTAACTACTAGACGATATAATCGCTCCGTCTGCTTTACACTGTATAGAATTGAGTGGCAGCAGAAGATTGGACTTCTATCTGACCCAGTTTAAACTGAATACGCTTTAGCCATGTTAGTAGAATATTGGAGTTGATACACGTCTGTTCGGTCAAAGGGCTAGGCGGCTGCCAATTTTCGACTGCCTGCAGACGGACTTGTAGGTGACCTGGAAGCTGTAAGAAATGAATACCAAATCTGTCACATGGGGTACAATACAATACATATATTATCATAGAACATTTCTGAGCAATTAATGTTTGACCTCATTACATGTGTTTTCCTCACCCAATCTTTGACCTCAATGCATGTGTTTTCCTCACCCAATCTTTGACCTCATTACATGTGTTTTCCTCACCCAATCTTTGACCTCAATGCATGTGTTTTCCTCACCTAATGTTTGACCTCATTGCATGTGTTTTCCTCACCTAATGTTTGACCTCATTGCATGTGTTTTCTCACCCAATCTTTGACCTCAATGCATGTGTTTTCCTCACCTAATATTTGACCTCATTGCATGTGTTTTCCTCACCTAATGTTTGACCTCATTGCATGTGTTTTCCTCACCTAATGTTTGACCTCAATGCATGTGTTTTCCTCACCTAATATTTGACCTCATTGCATGTGTTTTCCTCACCTAATGTTTGACCTCATTGCATGTGTTTTCCTCACCTAATGTTTGACCTCAATGCATGTGTTTTCCTCACCTAATGTTTGACCTCATTGCATGTGTTTTTCTCACCTAATGTTTGACCTCACCTAATGTTTGACCTCATTGCATGTGTTTTCCTCACCTAATGTTTGACCTCACCTAATGTTTGACCTCATTGCATGTGTTACCCTCACCCAATCTTTGACCTCATTGCATGTGTTACCCTCACCCAATCTTTGACCTCATTGCATGTGTTTTCCTCACCTAATGTTTGACCTCACCTAATGTTTGACCTCATTGCATGTGTTTTCCTCACCCAATCTTTGACCTCATTGCATGTGTTTTCCTCACCGAATGTTTGACCTCATTCCATGTGTTTGCCTCATATTTCTTTTGAAAGCAATTAGTGCAATGGATATGGCGCTTTGATCGTAACCGAGGTATGGATCGCTTGAGCACAGGTGTGCGCACTGCCATGTAAATCTGCCAATATGCACACACATCCATTGTGATTTTCTTCACTATTTATTTATGCATTTGCAGAAACTGAATTAAACATTGGCGGGGCAAATCAATACTGCACAACAGAGATATTGTTACATACGATCACGATACATTATTTTATACAAATTTATTTTAGCTCGATTGCGAAACAAGTTCTTTCAACTTATATTAATCACTCTCGAGACCTCATTCCTGATGAAATCCATCGCCATGAAGAAGAGGCAATGTGGAATTTAAATGCCTTGCCTAAGGACACAATCGTAACGGCTCCAGCGGGGCTCGAACTCTGGACCTGAAGCGAACGCGCATCCACTGCGCTATCACGACTTCCACGTGAGATACATTATAGTTGCAGTAAAATATGACATAACTGAAGTAAAACCTGACTATAGGGCCCATTTCTGTTCAAATCATTTAAATACATGTATCATTAATTAATGAAATATTATGCTAGGTATCAACTTTGAGTGCACTAGTATACAGTAAAATATCTGTGAAATATGCAAATACAGTCAAACCTGTGCTAAATAGCCAGCCAAGGGAATCACAGAAAGTGGCTGTTTAGCACAGGTGGCTGCTTACTTTGTCAAATATATAATAAACAAGATATTGGGAGTCTGGAAACTGGCTGTTTAATACAGGTTGGCTGTTTAATGGAGGTGACCACTAACACAGGTTTGACTGTAGTTAACTTGAATAGAACGAGCCCATATGAATTTGAGGAACATATTTTCATATACTTAGGAAATAATATTTGTCATTCAGTTATATAGTGGCGAATAAAACATGGTCTCGAGTTCTCAGGCGTAGGAATTAACCACAGAGACGCAGACGTAAGTGGTTAATTCCGGCACTCAGATTTACAGTTTGTAGAACAGTTTCATATGACTATAAATAACGCAAATACAAATATTTTGATTCTAACATGACCAATATATATAAAAAGTGCAATCATAGTTTGTGTTATTTTTTAGAAAGAGTAAATGACGTCATAATACTACAAACATGCTAGTAAAATGATGTCGTCATGTTTGACAACACGCATTAAACCATGTTTTATTGCAGATTTAAACACTATAAATTCCTTCTTTGCTTATACCGACAAAATGCTCATTAGAATTCTATATAATACTTTCATATATGATAGTGAAATTATGATTCCCTCTTTATTAGGTCATGATCTTTATTAGGTCATGATCATTATTAGGTCAGGATCATTACCAGGTCAGGATCATTACTAGGTCAGGATCATTATTAGGTCAGGATCATTACTAGGTCAGGATCATTATTAGACCCTAAAGTGCCCTTTTGTCACAATGACATATCTTTACGTAATACCAACCTGGCCATGATAAGCATACAAGATCGACGTCCACATCGGAAACAACTGAAAATATGAAAAATACAATCTATTATTCTGGAAGTAACGTGTGCAGTGTAACAGACAAGTTAGTTCTGGAATGTAGTAGTACCTTAGTCAGTACGCTAGAGTTACATTTATACAGTGATATAGCGTGACAGACAGACAGACAGTACCTTAGCCAGTACACTGGAGTTACATTTATACAGTGATATAGCATGACAGACAGTACCTTAGCCAGTACGCTGCAGTTACATTTATACAGTGATATAGCGTGACAGACAGTACCTTAGCCAGTACGCTGCAGTTACATTTATACAGTGATATAGCATGACAGACAGTACCTTAGCCAGTACGCTGCAGTTACATTTATACAGTGATATAGCATGACAGACAGTACCTTAGCCAGTACGCTGCAGTTACATTTATACAGTGATATAGCATGACAGACAGTACCTTAGCCAGTACGCTGCAGTTACATTTATACAGTGATATAGCATGACAGACAGACAGTACCTTAGCCAGTACACTGGAGTTACATTTATACAGTGATATAGCATGACAGACAGACAGTACCTTAGCCAGTACACTGGAGTTACATTTATACAGTGATATAGCATGACAGACAGTACCTTAGCCAGTACGCTGCAGTTACATTTATACAGTGATATAGCATGACAGACAGTACCTTAGCCAGTACGCTGCAGTTACATTTATACAGTGATATAGCATGACAGACAGTACCTTAGCCAGTATGCTGCAGTTACATTTATACAGTGATATAGCATGACAGACAGACAGTACCTTAGCCAGTACACTGGAGTTACATTTATACAGTGATATAGCATGACAGACAGACAGACAGTACCTTAGTCAGTACACTGGAGTTACATTTATACAGTGATATAGCATGACAGACAAACAGACAGTACCTTAGTCAGTACACTGGAGTTACATTTATACAGTGATATAGCATGACAGACAGTACCTTAGCCAGTACGCTGCAGTTACATTTATACAGTGATATAGCGTGACAGACAGACAGACAGTACCTTAGTCAGTACACTGGAGTTACATTTATACAGTGATATAGCGTGACAGACAGACAGACAGTACCTTAGTCAGTACGCTGGAGGTACATTTATACAGTGATATAGCATGACAGACAGACAGACAGACAGACAGACAGACAGACAGACAGACAGACAGACAGACAGACAGACAGACAGACAGACAGACAGACAGACAGACAGACAGACAGACAGACAGACAGACAGACAGAGTACCGTAGCCAGTACACTGGAGTTACATTTATACAGTGATATAGTGTGACAGACAGTACCTTAGCCAGTACACTGGAGTTACATGTATACAGTGATATAGCGTGACAGACAGACACAGTACCTTAGCCAGTACACTGGAGTTACATTTATACAGTGATATAGCGTGACAGACAGACAGACACAGTACCTTAGCCAGTACACTGGAGTTACATTCTTGTAAAGCTTCCATCAAACTCAGGAAATGTAGGTTCACCATTTCAGCTAACTGAAACACAAGCGCATCAGTACAATCTACAATACATCCAACTTGGAATAACGAAGTCAATGAAAGTCCCGAAACATAGCTTTTTGAAGATCATTGTAAATTAGTTCCCTTTATTGATATTTATTTACAAAATCATCATTAACTTTATAACATTTGGCTTACTAAAGATAACACTGGGATAAAAATAGAATCTTATATGAGTGGTGATTTCATATAATATTTTATGAAACGAGTGGTCGCCAGATCGGACAGGTGGGTTTTCTCCTGGTACTCCGGTTTCCTCCCACACGAATGGCCATATTTACGCTTTCATCCGCGCTAACGAGAGTGATTAACATAAGTTGTTAAAACATAAAGTTTAAAAATATGGTATGAAATCATCACTCGTGTAAGATCCTTTTTATCACATTACCATATTGGAGTTTAATCATATTTTTGCACAAAATAACGCTGTTACTTTCATTTTGGCGCCAACTGTCAGCACAAATTGTCATGACGTCACTAAATTATCATGTCGTCACTACGCAAAGCAGCGTTATATTTATGTTTTAAACAGCGCTATAATTGCGTCAAGACTTCTTTTAAATCATAGTCTTACCATTAACGTTATGTACTAATTCAAATGGAAATATGCATAAGTTTAATTTACAAATTATAAGGATTATTCTCTCAACCAATCAGAATCCTTCCAGGTGTTATTACACGTGTGTACATATAAGAAATCATGAGATGGTGTTACACTGAATACAAGCAAAGCTATGTGATCAATTGGAATATGACGAGTTTCATTTCAAGAAAGAATATGCAAAATCTTTAGCAAATCTAAAAGTATTGTAATGAGAAACATTGGTGAGTTACTGCCCCTGAATACTCCATAAAAGTATATCAAGTCCTCTTAAGTGGTTTCCTCTGTTTTCATCGTTGTTTCCTTTGCACAGCATGCTATCAATTGTCATTCACTTTCTCATAATGATTATATTACTATATCTCGGCAGATATCCTACAGTATACCCAGGATGCCATACAATCCACATATACCAGTAGCTCACCACAAACCAATGACCTTGACCTCAGGTAAGCTACAAACCACTGGTACCACCTACAAATTATTATGCAACCTGCAAACAATTATGTCAAATGGGAACAATGTACATGCAAACAATATTATAGATATTATTTTTCAGTCTGTATTACCTTTCGTATACCAATAAATACATACATGCAGTGCTGCAGGTCATTGTATTACAAACTATTGGTCATTGTATTACAAGCTATTGGCAGGTCATTGTATTACAAGCTATTGGCAGGTCATTGTATCACAAACTATTGGCAGGTCATTGTATTACAAACTATTGGCAGGTCATTGTATTACAAACTATTGCCAGGTCATTGTATTACAAACTATTGGCAGGTCATTGTATTACAAACTATTGCCAGGTTATTGTATTACAAACTATTGCCAGGTTATTGTATTACAAACTATTGGCAGGTCATTGTATTACAAACTATTGCCAGGTTATTGTAGCTATTGGCAGGTCATTGTATTACAAGCTATTGGCAGGTCATTTTATTACAAACTATTGGCAGGTTATTGTATTACAAACTATTGGCAGGTTATTGTATTACAAACTATTGCCAGGTTATTGTATTACAAGCTATCACCAGGTCATTGTATTACAAGCTATTGGCAGGTCATTGTATTACAAAATATTGCCAGGTCATTGTATTACAAACTATTGGCAGGTCATTGTATTACAAACTATTGGCAGGTCATTGTATTACAAACTATTGGCAGGTCATTGTATTACAAACTATTGGCAGGTCATTGTATTACAAACTATTGCCAGGTTATTGTATTACAAACTATTGCCAGGTTATTGTATTACAAGCTATTGGCAGGTTATTGTATTACAAACTATTGCCAGGTTATTGTATTACAAACTATTGGCAGGTCATTGTATTACAAACTATTGCCAGGTTATTGTATTACAAACTATTGGCAGGTCATTGTATTACATGCTATTGGCAGGTCATTGTATTACAAACTATTGCCAGGTCATTGTATTACAAACTATTGCCAGGTCATTGTATTACAAACTATTGCCCGGTCATTGTATTACAAACTATTGGCAGGTCATTGTATTACAAACTATTGGCAGGTCATTGTATTACAAACTATTGGCAGGTCATTGTATTACAAACTATTGCCAGGTCATTGTATTACACGCTATTGGCAGGTCATTGTATTACAAACTATTGGCAGGTCATTGTATTACAAGCTATTGGCAGGTCATTGTACTACAAACTATTGCCAGGTTATTGTATTACAAACTATTGCCAGGTCATTGTATTTCAAACTATTGCCAGGTTATTGTATTACAAACTATTGGCAGGTCATTGTATTACATGCTATTGGCAGGTCATTGTATTACAAACTATTGGCAGGTCATTGTATTACAAGCTATTGGCACAACAACACACCAAAACAAACACACAAACAAACACCACAACAACACACCAAAACAAACACCACAACAAACACCACAACAACACACCACAAAAACACACCAAAACAACACACCACAACAAACACCAGGTCATTGTATTACAAACAATAACAGGTCATTGTACTGTGAACTATCACCAGGTCATTGTATTACAAACAATAACTAAGTCATTGTACTGTGAACTATCACCAGGTCATTGTATTACAAACAATAACTAGGTCATTGTACTGTGAACTATAACCAGGTCATTGTATTACAAACAATAACTAGGTCATTGTACAGTGAACTATCACCAGGTCATTGTATTACAAACTATTGGCAGGTCATTGTATTACAAACTATTGCCAGGTTATTGTATTACAAACTATTGCCAGGTTATTGTATTACAAGCTATTGGCAGGTTATTGTATTACAAACTATTGCCAGGTTATTGTATTACAAACTATTGGCAGGTCATTGTATTACAAACTATTGCCAGGTTATTGTATTACAAACTATTGGCAGGTCATTGTATTACATGCTATTGGCAGGTCATTGTATTACAAACTATTGCCAGGTCATTGTATTACAAACTATTGCCAGGTCATTGTATTACAAACTATTGCCCGGTCATTGTATTACAAACTATTGGCAGGTCATTGTATTACAAACTATTGCCAGGTTATTGTATTACAAACTATTGGCAGGTCATTGTATTACATGCTATTGGCAGGTCATTGTATTACAAACTATTGGCAGGTCATTGTATTACAAGCTATTGGCAGGCCATTGTACTGTGAACTACCACCAGGTTATTGTATTACAAGCTATTGGCAGGTTATTGTATTACAAACTATTGGCAGGTCATTGTATTACAAACTATTGGCAGGTCATTGTATTACAAACTATTGGCAGGTCATTGTATTACAAACTATTGCCAGGTCATTGTATTACACGCTATTGGCAGGTCATTGTATTACAAACTATTGGCAGGTCATTGTATTACAAGCTATTGGCAGGTCATTGTACTACAAACTATTGCCAGGTTATTGTATTACAAACTATTGCCAGGTCATTGTATTTCAAACTATTGCCAGGTTATTGTATTACAAACTATTGGCAGGTCATTGTATTACATGCTATTGGCAGGTCATTGTATTACAAACTATTGGCAGGTCATTGTATTACAAGCTATTGGCAGGTCATTGTACTGTGAACTATCACCAGGTTATTGTATTACAAACTATTGGCAGGTCATTGTATTACAAACTATTGCCAGGTCATTGTACTGTGAACTATCACCAGGTTATTGTATTACAAACTATTGCCAGGTCATTGTACTGTGAATTATCACCAGGTCATTGTACTGTGAACTATCACCAGGTCATTGTATTATGAACTATCACCAGGTAATTGTACTGTGAACTATCACCAGGTCATTGTACTGTGAATTATCACCAGGTCATTGTATTACAAACAATAACTAGGTCATTGTACTGTGAACTATCACCAGGTCATTGTATTACAAACAATAACTAAGTCATTGTACTGTGAACTATCACCAGGTCATTGTATTACAAACAATAACTAGGTCATTGTACTGTGAACTATAACCAGGTCATTGTATTACAAACAATAACTAGGTCATTGTACAGTGAACTATCACCAGGTCATTGTATTACAAACAATAACTAGGTCATTGTACTGTGAACTATCACCAGGTCATTGTATTACAAACAATAACTAGGTCATTGTACAGTGAACTATCACCAGGTCATTGTATTACAAACAATAACTAGGTCATTGTACAGTGAACTATCACCAGGTCATTGTATTACAAACAATAACTAGGTCATTGTACAGTGAACTATCACCAGGTCATTGTATTACAAATAATAACTAGGTCATTGTACAGTGAACTATCACCAGGTCATTGTACAGTGAACTATTACCAGGTCATTGTACAGTGAACTATCACCAGGTCATTGTACAGTGGTGAGGGGAAATTGATTTGAAATAAACAACCGTAACCACCTTGCAATTGTTGTAAACTATTACACTCAACATCACTTGTTTTAATAAACTAGTTTTTTGGTCATGCAGAACTAGAAAGATAAAGTGTATTAACAAGGAATAGCATGCACTGTTAATACACCATTGTTTCCTACACCCAAGCCTATTCCTAAGTCAACTATTGTACGCAATATTCCCTTCATAAAACAAGTTATTTCATTATTTAGATTCTAAGTTGAAAATTTGGTATTATGTTTGCATAAAACTCACGACAATAAGGAAACGCTTGCTGTACTATGTTTTAAACCATGTGAACTAGCTGTGACATCAGAATCACCACGTCTAGGTTTCACCGATGATCTGCTAGGTGTTAACCCTTCACTCCGCATAAACACCATACAACAATAGCTTTCCACATACAGCCACCGTTCCACATCGTTATCTATTCCCACATACAGCCACCGTTCCACATCGTTATCTATTCCCACATACAGCCACCGTTCCACATCGTTATCTATTCCCACATACAGCCACCGTTCCACATCGTTATCTATTCCCACATACAGCCACCATTCCACATCGTTATCTATTCCCACATACAGCCACCGTTCCACATCGTTATCTATTCCACATACAGCCACCGTTCCACATCGTTATCTATTCCCACATACAGCCACCATTCCACATCGTTATCTATTCCCATACAGCCACCGTTCCACATCGTTATCTATTCCCACATACAGCCACCGTTCCACATCGTTATCTATTCCCACATACAGCCACCGTTCCACATCGTTATCTATTCCCACATACAGCCACCGTTCCACATCGTTATCTATTCCCACATACAGCCACCGTTCCACATCGTTATCTATTCCCACATACAGCCACCATTCCACATCATTATCTATTCCCACATACAGCCACCGTTCCACATCGTTATCTATTCCCACATACAGCCACCGTTCCACATCATTATCTATTCCCACATACAGCCACCATTCCACATCGTTATCTATTCCCACATACAGCCACCGTTCCACATCGTTATCTATTCCCACATACAGCCACCGTTCCACATCTTATCTATTCCCACATACAGCCACCGTTCCACATCGTTATCTATTCCCACATACAGCCACCGTTCCACATCGTTATCTATTCCCACATACAGCCACCGTTCCACATCGTTATCTATTCCCACATACAGCCACCGTTCCACATCGTTATCTATTCCCACATACAGCCACCGTTCCACATCGTTATCTATTCCCACATACAGCCACCGTTCCACATCGTTATCTATTCCCACATACAGCCACCGTTCCACATCGTTATCTATTCCCACATACAGCCACCGTTCCACATCGTTATCTATTCCCACATACAGCCACCGTTCCACATCTTTATCTATTCCCACATACAGCCACCATTCCACATCGTTATCTATTCCCACATACAGCCACCGTTCCACATCGTTATCTATTCCCACATACAGCCACCGTTCCACATCGTTATCTATTCCCACATACAGCCACCGTTCCACATCGTTATCTATTCCCACATACAGCCACCGTTCCACATCGTTATCTATTCCCACATACAGCCACCATTCCACATCGTTATCTATTCCCACATACAGCCACCGTTCCACATCGTTATCTATTCCCACATACAGCCACCGTTCCACATCGTTATCTATTCCCATAGTATGTTGCCTCGTCAGCAGTATGAACATAAAATATGTAATAATATCTGCCTGTTCCATTGTGGAGTAACGGTTTGAGTCATAGAGTTTTTATGCAAGAATAGCGACAATACAGATTATTTTAATATGTATTATTTTGTGACAATAGATTATATCAGTATGTATTATTTCGTTGCAATACAGATTTTTCAATACATATCATTTTGTGGTGATGTAGATTATTTCAATATGTATTATTTCGTGGCAATATAGATAATTTCAATATGTATTATTTTGTGACAATAGATTATATCAATATGTATTATTTCGTGGCAATATAGATAATTTCAATATGTATTATTTTGTGACAATAGATTATATCAGTATGTATTATTTCGTTGCAATACAGATTATTTCAATACATATCATTTTGTGGTGATGTAGATAATTTCAATATGTATTATTTCGTGGCAATATAGGTATTATTTCGTGTACATGCAATGCATGAAAATCAAACATTATATATATTTTTCGTGTTTTACAGCCCAACTACACTCAATTAATGAAAACTGAGTTGTAAAATGTTAGGCAACACCTCGGAGGAGGGCTTCTGATAGATAAAAAAACAACAGGTAAAAGCCCCACCCATCTGGGTTCTCATAATTATAATTGATTGGTGGATATATATAGACAGTCAGCTTTAATTTGAGTGTTGTATTATTGAAACTGGGAAGAAACTAGGAAGAAACTGGGAAGAAACTATGAAGAAACTGGGAAGAAACTAGGAAGAAACTATGAAGAAACTGGGAAGAAACTATGAAGAAACTGGGAAGAAACTATGAAGAAATTGGGAAGAAACTAGGAAGAAACTATGAAGAAATTGGGAAGAAACTAGGAAGAAACTATGAAGAAATTGGGAAGAAACTAGGAAGAAACTGGGAAGAAACTAGGAAGAAACTAGGAAGAAACTGGGAAGAAACTGGGAAGAAACTATGAAGAAATTGGGAAGAAACTAGGAAGAAACTGGGAAGAAACTGGGAATAAACTATGAAGAAACTGGGAAGAAACTAGGAATAAACTAGGAAGAAACTGGGAAGAAACTATGAAGAAATTGGGAAGAAACTAGGAAGAAACTGGGAATAAACTGGGAATAAACTATGAAGAAACTGGGAAGAAACTAGGAAGAAACTGGGAAGAAACTAGGAAGAAACTGGGAAGAAACTGGGAAGAAACTAGGAAGAAACTGGGAATAAACTGGGAAGAAACTAGGAAGAAACTGGGAAGAAACTGGGAAGAAACTAGGAAGAAACTGGGAAGAAACTAGGAAGAAACTGGGAAGAAACTAGGAAGAAACTGGGAAGAAACTGGGAAGAAACTGGGAAGAAACTATGAAGAAACTAGGAAGAAACTGGGAAGAAATTGGGAAGAAACTAGGAAGAAACTGGGAAGAAACTGGGAAGAAACTGGGAATAAACTATGAAGAAACTAGGAAGAAACTGGGAATAAACTATGAAGAAACTAGGAATAAACTATGAAGAAACTAGGAATAAACTATGAAGAAACTAGGAATAAACTATGAAGAAACTAGGAATAAACTATGAAGAAACTGGGAAGAAACTATGAAGAAACTAGGAATAAACTATGAAGAAACTAGGAATAAACTATGAAGAAACTGGGAATAAACTATGAAGAAACTAGGAATAAACTATGAAGAAACTGGGAAGAAACTAGGAAGAAACTGGGAAGAAACTATGAAGAAATTGGGAAGAAACTAGGAAGAAACTGGGAAGAAACTGGGAAGAAACTAGGAAGAAACTGGGAAGAAACTAGGAAGAAACTGGGAATAAACTGGGAAGAAACTAGGAAGAAACTGGGAAGAAACTGGGAAGAAACTAGGAAGAAACTAGGAAGAAACTGGGAATAAACTATGAAGAAACTGGGAATAAACTATGAAGAAACTATGAAGAAACTGGGAAGAAACTATGAAGAAACTAGGAATAAACTATGAAGAAACTATGAAGAAACTGGGAATAAACTATGAAGAAATTGGGAAGAAACTAGGAAGAAACTATGAAGAAATTGGGAAGAAACTATGAAGAAATTGGGAAGAAACTAGGAAGAAACTATGAAGAAATTGGGAAGAAACTAGGAAGAAACTATGAAGAAACTGGGAAGAAACTAGGAAGAAACTGGGAAGAAACTAGGAAGAAACTAGGAAGAAACTGGGAAGAAACTATGAAGACATTGGGAAGAAACTAGGAAGAAACTGGGAAGAAACTATGAAGAAACTGGGAAGAAACTAGGAATAAACTGGGAAGAAACTATGAAGTAATTGGGAAGAAACTAGGAAGAAACTGGGAAGAAACTGGGAATAAACTATGAAGAAACTAGGAATAAACTAGGAAGAAACTGGGAAGAAACTATGAAGTAATTGGGAAGAAACTAAGAAGAAACTGGGAAGAAACTATGAAGAAACTGGGAAGAAACTAGGAAGAAACTGGGAAGAAACTAGGAAGAAACTGGGAAGAAACTGGGAATAAACTGGGAAGAAACTAGGAAGAAACTAGGAAGAAACTGGGAATAAACTATGAAGAAACTAGGAATAAACTGGGAAGAAACTGGGAATAAACTATGAAGAAACTAGGAATAAACTATGAAGAAACTAGGAATAAACTGGGAAGAAACTAGGAATAAACTATGAAGAAACTAGGAATAAACTGGGAAGAAACTGGGAATAAAGGTGTGTTATTCTTTTATTGCATCATTGCAATTATACTTCACAGTATAACATTTACAGACGATAAAGAGTATAATATTTACATTAGAATCAGCACAATGGTCTCGTCATTATTAATCATTATATATACATTTCATTTTATTTTGTATATTTTGGACATATATTACTAAAATATTTGACAAAAAGTGGGTTTCTTCCATTCCATTACTTCCGTATCAGAAATAACCAGGAAGAAACCTGCCAACCATGCCGTAAACTAACACTAACTGTGGTCTCTGGGGCCCAGTGGTCGAGTGTCAGATTTGGACTTTAAGGGGGACCCATATTGAATACTCAGTCACACCACAAATGTAGTGTCTTTACTTATTGCTTAGCAGTTTTTAAAGCGACATTACCAGTTTTTAAAGAGACATTACATCGGTGAAAACGCAAACGTCTGCAGAATGTAATTTGCTATTATATGGTATAATTTTTTCCCAAATATTTGCCTCAAAAACTGAGTATTTCTGCAAATAAACCAACGTGGTTTGTTAACATAACAAACTAATTTAAATATGGTCGACATGCATGCGTAATACAAAGCGTTTATCCTGTTATGCTACATATTTACCGTGATATCTCACAGGAGTGCTAGTGCATATTTATTTGTAGACTAATCTTAATTACATTATCTCTAAACGAAAGTATCGCGTGTTTAATATTGACTTCAATGACAACAAACGTCAATTCATGAGCCTGGATGACCGTTATATGAAATCCTACTTTCACGTTTGAAAGTTTGTATACAACAAAAACACTGTTAAATTGATTCAATGTTAGTGTTCGAATGTATTCAGAAACATTTGTAGTAGCAATGCATTTATACGTGAAAAATGCATTTTTTGGCTTTTTGCGATGTAATGTCGCTTTAAATGCTTACATGCGATAAGCCTCCCCTGGAAACCATATCTAGGTTCCCGCAAGCAATTTGACATAAATGGAAAATAAAATAAAGTAATAAATGATAACATTACACATACAGTAACACCATACCACCTACACAATACAAACACATAAAATATAACATCAAACCTCCAGTGTAGATTTATCCTTCGGGTGCAAACATTCAACAAACTTGTTAATAGTGTGCAATAAGTCTAACTACAGGTTTAAGGAATGAATCGCAAGTTAATAGTTTCCATCGGAGGCATCCACGGTAACCTTAAACACACCCAATGTAGTTCATACCCCAATGGAAACTATTAACTCGCGATTCGTTATTTATATTTACATTAATTATTCAATGGGACAAAGAAAAAATATATCACACTTCAATTCAAAAGGTATTTAGTCCAAATTTGCGACTTATCGTTGTGGCGGGGATCTAATATTTAGATTCCTTGGAACAGCATAAACTGTAACACTGCAAATGCGCATGCCTATAACTTCGCATGCACATTTCAGCTACATATCATTAGTTGGGAACCCTCATACGATATTGTATACAATCAGGGCACATACGTTCATCAAAGGAAATGCAATAGCAACGTAAATATACAACAATATAATTGAGCCGCCTCATTATAAAACGCACTAGCTGGTACAAAAGCAAAATCATTAAGATGCACCCGTCGGGTTCAAGCCTCAAAGGGTCAGCAAACTGACAGTGTCTCGGGGTGGACACACCTTTATAAACTCGAAACACACACACACCACACCACCACACCACACCACACCACACCACACCACACCACACCACACCACACACACACACACACACACACACACACACACACACACAAATATTTACAAGTTATATATATATTTCATATAATTTAACAATAAATACATTAACAATGCAACAACCTCAAGAGCTTCATTACAGAACATGTTACCAATCATTCCAGTACAAGATGCACAACCAACACAACACACGGTTCATTCAGTGACACATACAACACACCGGTACAGACGTATACCGTAAATGATGTCAAGACATGTTTTGCTACATAATTTTACTGCATTGTTTCTAATGAAATATCGAGAGAACATTGGTCGAATATATCGCATGTCATCGCTGGTAACCGGCAGTAGAAAAAGATTTATATACTTGATTGCATTTTTCTTACCAGACTACGTTCTTTCTTAATGTATGTCACTAAGTCAGGAAAACATGATACAGTATTGAAGGTACTACAAAATATAATGTCGCTACTCGTGAAATATTTATTTTCACGTTATTAAATGACAATATCCACCAGTCTTATAAGTACCACCCCACCATATTCGTCCTGCATTTTATTGAACTCGACAAGTTTAATAAAGTGTTTGATATTTAATTTCCATCTTTTCTAACAAATGACTGTAGCCCCTTAACCCATTCAACACCAAGTAACTGACATGGACTGGTCCATGATATTCTTAGACCGATAAATTTATAAGAAAATTACATTTGGACCTGTTCATTTATCAAAATGGGTAATTTTGTCTAAATAAAGTAATATTACTGGCAAAAAGTGCAGATCCTGATGAGACGGCTCATCTGGATCTACACTTCTTGTAAGTCTATTTAGAGGTCTGTGGTGTTGAAAGGGTTAATATATTTATTTTTATGACCGAAATATGCATTTAGAGATATGAATTAAGTGGAATGATTGAAAAATTACCACGATACTACAAACATCTGTTATCTGTCAAATTTGACACAGAGACGCTACAGGAAGTAAACAAACTAGCACCGAGTGCACATGCGTTAATTTCTCACGAGCTGGTTAAATAACGGGCACGAGCCGTATCAAACCAGAAAACGTGATATCAAACCAGAAAACGTGATATCAAACCAGAAAACGTGATATCAAACCAGAAAACGTGATATCAAACCAGAAAACGTGATATCAAACCAGAAAACTTGATATCAAACCAGAAAACTTGATATCAAACCAGAAAACTTGATATCAAACCAGAAAACTTGATATCAAACCAGAAAACTTGATATCAAACCAGAAAACGTGATATCAAACTGGAAAACGTGATATCAAACCAGAAAACGTGATATCAAACCAGAAAACGTGATATCAAACCAGAAAACTTGATATCAAACTGGAAAACGTGATATCAAACCAGAAAACTTGATATCAAACTGGAAAACACAGCGTATCAACCTGGGTGGTGGATAGTATTGTGGTAGGCAAGTAACAGCATACAATAGACTAAAATCATATCAAAGTAATAAAGATGAGTATCTGTGTAAAGCATTAAGCGATAACAATTATTTGAAATCTTGCATAGTTTGAGCACATCAGGTTATGATCGACTCAGCAGGTAGAGTCTACATCCCCGCGATGGGGTCGACATCAAAGGAAGATAGATAGATAGAGTGCAACTTACAACTTTGGAGTGTGACAAGAGCTGTAGTATCCCGGGTGTGACGCGAGCCCAGAAGTCCATCACCATGGAGGTGGCGGCTATATGCTGCTCCGAGTTAAAGTTATACATGGCCGCAGTGCTCTCACAGTACATCGTCCATAACTACATATACAGTCATATTAAACAACGTATTTCAAGAAAAGAATCTGTCGTAAAGTCGAATTCATCATTTATGACGACCAGAAAGCTCTTCAAGACTAACTTCAAGAATAACTAAACATGTACAGTTTAATATTTTATGCAAATCCATTTATAAACAATTTTGCCCTGCCAACTATTCTGGTGACTATCAATGTCAATATCACTCAAGGCTGTCCAATTAGCGCACCAATGCAACCTGGGTTCGATCCTCGGACTGGGAAGTATGTGAGATGATACGCCAGATCGGACAGGTGGGTTTTCTCCAGGTACTCCGGTTTCCTCCCACACGAATGACCACATTTACGCTTTCATCCGCGCCAACGAGAGTGCTTATTATAAGTTGATAAAACTTGCTTCGAAATCGTTGTAAAATAAATAATGTTTAAAGTTGATGTCACTGATGAATAAAACAAATAGTTTGATGCTGTTCAAGGTATGGGTGACCATATCCAGTTTTCAACTGATGAGCTAGTATACTAAATTTAAAGTTATATTTATCAAAATTATCATAATTAATTATATATAGAAGTACAATGAGCAAAAAAACATAACGTCATGAAATATTCAAAAGCCAAGATCGTAATTTTTCCAGCCCTAGTTCAAAATATCTGGATGCTCTTTAAAAAAAACCTTTTAAAAGGAAAAACACGGATTTAAAAAACATAATATTAAGAAACTGTTACGGTACACAGATTCTTGTTAAAAGCTCGTTATTTATGTAGATTTCAGTGGAAATGTTGATACACCGCATTTACACAGTTTTTGTTTTATATAAGAAATAATATTTTTCCTTTCAGTTATTTATTGGCTTATAAAACATGGTTCAGAGTTCTGACGCGTAGTAATTAAACATGGTTCAGAGTTCTGACGCGTAGTAATTAAGCATTGTTCGGGGTTCTGACACATAGTAATTAAGCATGGTTCGGAGTTCTGACGTGTAGTAATTAAGCATGGTTCGGAGTTCTGACGCGTAGTAATTAAACATGGTTCGGAGTTCTGACGCGTAGTAATTAAGCATGGTTCGGAGTTCTGACGCGTAGTAATTAAGCATGGTTCGGAGTTCTGACGCGTAGTAATTAAGCATGGTTCGGAGTTCTGACACATAGTAATTAAGCATGGTTCGGAGTTCTAACGTGTAGTAATTAAACATGGTTCGGAGTTCTGACGCGTAGTAATTAAGCATGCAGCCCGTAGGCCTAAGTGGTTAGTTCTGGCGCTCAGAACGACAAACCATGTTTAATTACACTATAAATAACGCAAATACAAATATTACTTTGATTCTAGCATCACCAACATATCTAAAAAGCGCAAAAATAGTAAATTGATGCTACGTTTGACATCACACGCTAAACAATGTTTTATTGCAAATTTAACCCATTTCATTCTGGATACATTTAAAGGCTTTTGCAAACAACATAGATCCAGATCAGCCGCAGCGTGACGCTGCGTGCTGATCAGGATCTATGTTGTTTGCTACATAGCTAAGTCTCTTAGCAAGATCATCTGAATAGCAAACAGCGTAGAGCCTGATCAGACGGAACGCTCCGTGGTGGCAGATCTGGCTCTATTTTCTTTGCAAATACTGTTTGAACGGTATCCAGAATGAAATGGGTTAAAGAAGATACATTCCTTCTATGCGCAACAAACAAAATGCCGAGCCATGTATAAGTGAGATGTTACCTGACAGAGGAAGAAAGCATGGAACAGGGAGCTCATGTTCAACACCGACGACTGAAATAGAGAGGGTTGGTTTTATGGCTCTACAACGATTTTATGGTTATATAGAGACGCACCATGGACAGAAAACTGATGCATCGTTGTATGGAAACACACTGTCTCTGTGTGATGTACAGGGCAGTTGAAACAATTACGTGTTGGAGCCTAATGGACTAGAGGTTGTGAGAAAACTGATGTATCGTTGTATGGAAACACACTGTCTCTGTGTGATGTACAGGGCAGTTGGAACACACTGTCTCTGTGTGATGTACAGGGCAGTTGGAACACACTGTATCTGTGTGATGTACAGGGCAGTTGGAACACACTGTCTCTGTGTGATGTACAGGGCAGTTGGAACACACTGTCTCTGTGTGATGTACTGGGCAGTTGGAACACACTGTCTCTGTGTGATGTACAGGGCAGTTGGAACACACTGTCTCTGTGTGATGTACAGGGCAGTTGAAACACACTGTATCTGTGTGATGTACAGGGCAGTTGAAACACACTGTCTCTGTGTGATGTACAGGGCAGTTGGAACACACTGTATCTGTGTGATGTACAGGGCAGTTGAAACACACTGTATCTGTGTGATGTACAGGGCAGTTGAAACACACTGTATCTGTGTGATGTACAGGGCAGTTGAAACACACTGTCTCTGTGTGATGTACAGGGCAGTTGGAACAATTATGTGTTGGAGCCTAATGGACTAGAGGTTGTGAGTTTGAGCCCAGTAAGAACCACGATGTCCGTAGGCAACACTCTCATATCCACGTTTCCCGTTCTCTTTCCTTCATGGCGATGGATTCCATCAGGAGTGAGGAACAGAAAGCAATTTATCTAATTTTTCAAAAACTTGTTTTGCAATTGTATAAACTAATTACTAGATTCTATCTGTCAATGGTTGCATAGGAGCCATAGTGGACGTGCTCTAATGTGGATCGGAGGGATGTCCGATCTCCGATCCATATCAGAGCATATAACCCCCTCTGAAGCCTGGGGACATGCTCTGAAGTAACTCAAACAGTGAATCCCCAAACATACCGGGAGTGACATCACCATAGGCGGTTCCACTGAGCACCATTAAACTTACACCAACTAGTACTGCTAACACTGCTAAAGGCAGAGAATATTACAGGATACACCAGCTTCCTACGCTCGCCCCGGTCAGGATCAGTACCTCTAGATAGTACTAACATATACAGTCATTACATTTAATTACTAGTTAAGGCTTACATTCGACCGTTCAGCAAATCCTACATTTAATTACTAGTTAAGACTTACATTTGACTGTTCAGCAAATCCTACATTTAATTACTAGTCTTAAGGCTTACATTTGACTGTTCAGCAAATCCTACATTTAATTACTAGTCTTAAGGCTTACATTTGACTGTTCACCAAATCTTACATTTAATTACTAGTTAAGGCTTACATTTCACTGTTCACCAACTTTTACATTTAATTACTAGCTTAAGGCTTACATTCGACCGTTCAGCAAATCCTACATTTAATTACTAGTTAAGGCTTACATTCGACTGTTCGCCAAATCTTACATTTAATTACTAGCTTAAGGCTTACATTCGACCGTTCAGCAAATCCTACATTTAATTACTAGTTAAGGCTTACATTCGACTGTTCAGCAAATCCTACATCTAATTACTCGTTAAGGCTTACATTCGACTGTTCAGCAAATCCTGTCATGATTACGAGGACATGTTCCGCAATGAAGGTGCTGGCATCTAGCGGGAACGGCATACATGTAATACACGCAGCTCCTTCCGTCATGGCCGTGTGGGTGAGGGTACCGATCAGCAACCAGGACATCAGTCGGATGTGACCAATACAGTCTGTAAACTCCTTTGGTCTACAAAAATGGTGATCACGAAAGTTATGCCAGATACAAAAAATGTTATTTTTGTTTCGTTTTTTGGGGGCGATAAATCACATAAACAGCTTACATGATATGGTGACTCACCAGCTATTATTGGTGGAGGAAGACCCCTGATGCCCATGCAAGTAGCATTTCAGGCACAGACGGACGGGCACTCGGATAGAACCACCAACCTTCTGCAATCCAGCTGAATAGCCTCCTTACATGAAATAATTCAACCCCCCCCCCACCCAGTGGGATTCAAACCTACAGCAGTGATGGGCAAATGCTTGGAACGATCTTAACCACTTAGCCACTGAAGCCCCGCAATAAAAGTGCTATTTAATTTTTTCTCTTTTTTACAATTAAAACTACCTTGGGTCTAAGTTTGAACAACAACCGGTAGATCATTTGAACAACAACCGGTAGATCATTTGAACAACAACCGGTAGATCATTTGAACAACAACCGGTAGATCATTTGAACAACAACCGGTAGATCATTTGAACAACAACCGGTAGATCATTTGAACAACAACCGGTAGATCATTTGAACAACAACCGGTAGATCATTTGAACAACAACCGGTAGATCATTTGAACAACAACCAGTAGATCATTTGAACAACAACCGGTAGATCATTTGAACAACAACCGGTAGATCATTTGAACAACAACCGGTAGATCAAAGAGTTTTAGAAGCCATATTCACATGGGCTCTCCATAAGATTCCAGCAAAGATAACACAACAGCCAATCAGAACAATTGAGAAACATAAACCACAAATAATGTTAGTAGACCCTGCTAGTATACTCTTGATAGTGAAGCAATCACTAGAGATGATGATGATGATGAACTATGGTATGTTTTAACTAATGCCTGTCTGATGAACTACAGGTACTTAATACGGTACATACTAAGGCAAATTAGTGGTATTATTCCATTCTGTCGATTTTATTTCTGTGGACAACGAAAATATATTTCGCACAATTCTTCTTCAAATAATACATACCCCTGTTGTGTGGTGGACGGCGGATGGTACAGCCAGGGTAGATATCTTGCTATAGCACGGTTATCCCGTCCATTGCCCCTTGTGATCTCCAAGGCAACGTACTGGGCCACGCCCGACTTTATGAGACTTCCAATAGTGTCCTCATTCATACTGTTGCAGCCTCCCTTCAGGTTTGTCTGAATACAGACACAGTACTGGTAGTAGTGAATTCACAAAACAATTTCTACAGATACTAAAACAGATTGGCTGTCCGATTAGCGCAGTGGTTAACTTCCCGGACCGGGCAGTATGTGAGATGGCACGGTGGTCGCCAGATTGGACAGGTGGGTTTTTTCCGGGTACTCCGGTTTCCTCCAACACGAATGACCACATATAAGCTTTTATCCGCGCCAACGAGAGTGATTAATATAAGTTGTTAAACTTGCTTCGCAATCGTTGTAAAATAAATAAAAGTTTAAACTTAAAACAGATAAAATAAGCAAATTCGATGAATTGACTTCCTTCGCCAAACTAGAGCTGGATGCCAAATTTGTGGATTTTGAGTCAATTAAAGGGTAATAACTGGTGTTATTGGGTCGATCCTGACGAAATGTGCAGATGCATCACCACACTATGGTGATACATATTTACAAGTTTCATAAAATTCCACCCATTGGTTATAGAGAACTGGCTCTGGAAGGACGAGGCAAAAACAATATCCCTCGCTGAAACATCTAATCTCCATTATTCCACTCGTAGATTAACTTTTCACACAACACCAAACTGATGTACTGAAGAAAAACAATAAGTTAGTTGGTGTTGATGAAATTCTAATAAGCGGTTACTTATTAAGGCAAATATCTGATATCAAAATGATTAATCCCTTGACATTTTACAGATGGTATGCAGGTCACTGAAGCCTCGATTTCAACTCTTACCTTGACATTCGAGATGGTATGCAGATCACTGAAGCCTCGATTTCAACTCTTACCTTGACATTCGAGATGGTATGCAGGTCACTGAAGCCTCGATTTCAACTCTTACCTTGACATTCGAGATGGTATGCAGGTCACTGAAGCCTCGATTTCAACTCTTACCTTGACATTCGAGATGGTATGCAGGTCACTGAAGCCTCGATTTCAACTCTTATCTTGACATTCGAGATGGTATGAAGGTCACTGAAGCCTCGATTTCAACTCTTACATTGAAATTCAAGATGGTATGCAGGTCACTGAAGCCTCGATTTCAACTCTTATCTTGACATTCGAGATGGTATGAAGGTCACTGAAGCCTCGATTTCAACTCTTACCTTGACATTCGAGATGGTATGCAGGTCACTGAAGCCTAGATGTCAACTCTTACCTTGACATTCGAGATGGTATGCAGGTCATTGAAGCCTCGATTTCAGCTCTTACCTTGACATACAAGATGTTATGAAGGTCACTGAAGCCTCGATTTCAACTCTTACCTTGTCTTTCAAGATGGTATGCAGGTCACTGAAGCCTCGATTTCAACTCTTACCTTGACTTTCGAGATGGTATGCAGGTCACTAAAGTCTCGATTTCAACTCTTACCTTGACTTTAGATCTGGTATGCAGGTCACTGAAGCCTCAATTTCAACTCTTACCTTGACATTCGAGATGGTATGCAGGTCACTGAAGCCTCGATTTCAACTCTTACCTTGACATTCGAGATGGTATGCAGGTCACTGAAGCCTCGATTTCAACTCTTACCTTGACTTTCGAGATGGTATGCAGGTCACTGAAGCCTTGATTTCAACTCTTACCTTGACTTTCGAGATGGTATGCAGGTCACTGATAAACTCGACACAGTCACTGAGGTATTGTCTCATGCACTCGGCAGAGTATGTGGACATGAGTGTGTGTGCGTGTGTATGGTACAGAGCACTGAGGTCACCAACAATGTTGGAACTTCCGATAGTACCACCAGCATCTAGTACAACAAACTGCAGAACAACAAACAACACTTAAACATTCATGAGGGGGTCAACTTTCAGTATTTCTGCATCTAGTACAACAAACTGCAGAACAACAAACATCACTTGAACATTCATGAGGGGGTCAGCTTTCAGTATTTCCGCATATTTTGGAAGCAAACAGCAGGTGTGATGACACATAAATACGGCCTGTGTTGCTTGTTTAATAACAATAGAATCAAAGTAGTTGACTTAGGCGGCTCCGAAGAATGTATGATTTCTCTGTATGGGAAAGTTGGAAGAAATAAACAAATTTAAAATTTCAACAATTTTCATTAGGCAACACACTCTCTTTTTATTGGCTTCTGATGGAACTGGTGTTGCCGGAACTTCCAGAACTTTCCTTGCGGCTTGCGCTACTTTCGTATATGTGTGTTCATTGTCCCGGCACGGGCAGACACCCGTGTAGAATCACCGACCTTCTGCATGTATGCTAGATAGCTTCATCAATGGTAATGAACCATTCGCAGGGCTCAAATCCACGCCGGCAAATGATCGTTAGCCGACGTTGGAACCCAACCGGTACACAGAGGCACCCAGAAGATGTTGGACCGCCCTCGGCCAAAATAAGGTGGTGTATACAACTTGCCCACTAGAAAACAAACCTACCTGAACGAGAAGCAAGAAGTTTTCATCAGGTAAACTGGCCTTGAACTTCAGAGCTTGTACAAGCTGGAAAATCACTGTCCTGGTCAAGTAGAGCTTATCTCTCTCCTGTAACAGAGTAAATACTGAAGGTTTACAAGCTGGAAAATCACTGTCCTGGTCAAGTATAGCTTATCTCTCTCCTGTAACAGAGTAAATACTGAAGGTTTACAAGCTGGAAAATCACTGTCCTGGTCAAGTAGAGCTTATCTATCTCCTGTAACAGGGTAAATACTGAAGGTTTACAAGCTGGAAAATCACTGTCCTGGTCAAGTAGAGCTTATCTCTCTCGTGTAACAGAGTATATACTGAAGGTTTACAAGCTGGAAAATCACTGTCCTGGTCAAGTAGAGCTTATCTCTCTCCTGTAACAGAGTAAATACTGAAAGTTTACAAGCTGGAAAATCACTGTCCTGGTCAAGTATAGCTGATCTATCTCCTGTAACAGAGAGTAAATACTGAAGGTTTACAAGCTGGAAAATCACTGTCCTGGTCAAGTACAGCTTATCTCTCTCCTGTAACAGAGAGTAAATACTGACGGTTTACAAGCTGGAAAAACACTGTCCTGGTCAAGTACAGCTTATCTATCTACTGTAACAGAGAGTAAATACTGAAGGTTTACAAGCTGGAAAATCACTGTCCTGGTCAAGTACAGCTTATCTCTCTCCTGTAACAGAGAGTAAATACTGACGGTTTACAAGCTGGAAAATCACTGTCCTGGTCAAGTAGAGCTTATCTCTCTCCTGTAACAGAGTAAATACTGACGGTTTACAAGCTGGAAAATCACTGTCCTGGTCAAGTATAGCTTATCTCTCTCCTGTAACAGAGTAAATACTGACGGTTTACAAGCTGGAAAATCACTGTCCTGGTCAAGTATAGCTTATCTCTCTCCTGTAACAAAGTAAATACTGACAGTTTACAAGCTGGAAAATCACTGTCCAGGTCAAGTATAGCTAATCTCTCTCCTGTAACAGAGTATATACTGAAGGTTTACAAGCTGGAAAATCACTGTCCTGGTCAAGTAGAGCTTATCTCTCTCCTGTAACAAAGTAAATACTGACGGTTTACAAGCTGGAAAATCACTGTCCTGGTCAAGTAGAGCTTATCTCTCTCCTGTAACAGAGTAAATACTGAAGGTTTACAAGCTGGAAAATCACTGTCCAGGTCAAGTATAGCTTATCTCTCTCCTGTAACAGAGTAAATACTGACGGTTTACAAGCTAGAAAATCACTGTCCTGGTCAAGTATAGCTTATCTCTCTCCTGTAACAGAGTAAATACTGAAGGTTTACAAGCTGGAAAATCACTGTCCTGGTCAAGTAGAGCTGATCTCTCTCCTGTAACAGAGTAAATACTGAAGGTTTACAAGCTGGAAAATCACTGTCCAGGTCAAGTATAGCTTATCTCTCTCCTGTAACAGAGTAAATACTGACGGTTTACAAGCTAGAAAATCACTGTCCTGGTCAAGTATAGCTTATCTCTCTCCTGTAACAGAGTAAATACTGAAGGTTTACAAGCTGGAAAATCACTGTCCTGGTCAAGTAGAGCTGATCTCTCTCCTGTAACAGAGTAAATACTGAAGGTTTACAAGCTGGAAAATCACTGTCCAGGTCAAGTATAGCTTATCTCTCTCCTGTAACAGAGTAAATACTGACGGTTTTCCAGTTTCAAATATAAATCTTCTCTGAATCATCAAATTATGTTAGCAAAACACCATGGTAGCAAACACAAAATTGGGCCGCCTCCACGGTCGAGTGGTTAAGGTCGCTGACTTGTATACCACTGTAACCTATCATCACTGATGGTCACAGGTTCGAGCCCCGCTCAGGCCGCGTCTCATTTATATGAAAAAGTTGGCAGTTTCTTACGGAGGTTGGTGCACCCAAGTACTGGATAAACGCTGGAGCGTTACCAGGAAAGGTGTTGTTAGCAGGGCTTCGAAAATTACCAGTTTGTCGGTTTTCGACCGATTTTTATCATTTCAGACCGATTCTAACAGTCAAAATACCTTTAAAAATCGGTCCAAAATATTGTTGAAAAAAGTCAAGAAATCGGTCTATAACGAACCTAATTTGGTAAGTATAATCCGTTGAAACATTTCACACGTTTCCAATTTACGACCGAACTGGATAATTGCCACCTGAGGCCACATGTCTCCATGGTGATCAGGCGATCAATGCATGTCATGTCAATTACATGATATTAGTGCGGTAATCGTTTGATGTTTACAGCAAAACTACCGACATTTGTTAGTTTCTTTGAAGTGGACTGAATGATTGACAGTCGATTATTTTAGAATTTTATAAAGAATTTGTTTTTAAAATGTTTGCATTAAATTAAAGAAGTGTGCTAGGATTAATTTGCAATTAAATAATAATTAATATTTTAAATAGAAATCCGAAAATCCGTTATGACTCGGAATGTACTCAAAATATACGACGGGTATATAATGTTTAGTATTTTTATTGTACAGCGCCCTTCAATTCAATATTGAAATGGCACAACGCAGTATATCTGTGATGTTTAAAGAGTCAAATGCAGTTGATATAATATAGTTTGACGGGACCGAGTTCGATTTGGGCCGAGTTCACCCGCTTCCACCGGTGACTAGATAAAATTTACCTCTATCAAAATGTCCTACCATTCATTTATTTTTAAATGCCGTACACTTAAAACTATTATTAGACAAAAGGAAAATTTACCAGACCTATAGTAACGGGTAAAGTACAGTTTGTCCTGAACATACATGTGATTTTTAAATATAATTGACTGGTGACAGCATGGAAATAAAGCAAAAAAAGCAAATTGGAATTACGATTTTATGGGGGGGGGGGGGGGAGGTGCAAAAATATTGGCAGGACATGATGGGGGGGGGGGGACTGACTCGATTTCGGCCCGGACCGATTTGGTTTTGAAAATTTTCGAAGCCCTGGTTGTTAGGTAAACTGCCCGCCGGCGATATAGCCCAAAATGGTGCTGATGCAGGCATAAAACCCGAAATATAACATAACATATAACACAAAATTGGGTTAAACACAACCAATAAGAGATTTTTAAATTTCAATATTATGATGATTATAGATCGATGAATCCATATATCTACAGCTGGCTCATCATATCTACAGCTCATCATATCTACAGCTGGCTCATCATATCTACAGCTGGCTCATCATATCTACAGCTGGCTCATCATATCTACAGCTGGCTCATCATATCTACAGCTGGCTCATCATATCTACAGCTGGCTCATCATATCTACAGCTGGCTCATCATATCTACAGCTGGCTCATCATATCTACAGCTGGCTCATCATATCTACAGCTGGCTCATCATATCTACAGCTGGCTCATCATATCTACAGCTGGCTCATCATATCTACAGCTGGCTCATCATATCTACAGCTGGCTCATCATATCTACAGCTGGCTCATCATATCTACAGCTGGCTCATCATATCTACAGCTGGCTCATCATATCTACAGCTGGCTCATCATATCTACAGCTGGCTCATCATATCTACAGCTGGCTCATCATATCTACAGCTGGCTCATCATATCTACAGCTGGCTCATCATATCTACAGCTGGCTCATCATATCTACAGCTGGCTCATCATATCTACATCATATCTACAGCTGGCTCATCATATCTACAGCTGGCTCATCATATCTACAGCTGGCTCATCATATCTACAGCTGGCTCATCATATCTACAGCTGGCTCATCATATCTACAGCTGGCTCATCATATCTACAGCTGGCTCATCATATCTACAGCTGGCTCATCATATCTACAGCTGGCTCATCATATCTACAGCTGGCTCATCATATCTACAGCTGGCTCATTATGAGCCGGCTCATCTGGATCTACAACTTTTGTAAGCCTATTTACACCCTGTGGTGTTGAAAGGGTTAAGAATCATCAACAACACTAGTCTGAGCCTGTCTGAGAATATTGGAATATATGAATACCGTTCAACCTGTGTTTACAGACCACCTCCAAATAATGACAACCTGGAAGTCGTGATAGCGCAGTGGATGCGCGCGTTTGCTTTAGGTGCGAAAGGTCCGGATTTCGAGCCCCACTGGAGCCGTTACGATTGTGCCCTTAGGCAAGGCATTTAAATTCCACGTTGCCTCTTCTCTCTCCCTCGTGGCAATGGATTCCATCAGGAATAAGGTCTTGAGAGTGATTTATATAAGTTGAAATAACATGTTTCGCAATCGAGCTAAAATAAATTTGTATAAACTAATGACAACCTGTTTCTAAAGACCACTAGTTTGATTTTCCATCCAGCCATTATCAGTGGTTTTTAACCCATTAAGATAGTTTAGTTTGATTTTCCATCCAGCCATTATCAGTGGTTTTTAACCCATTAAGATAGTTTAGTTTGATTTTCCACCCAGCCATTATCAGTGGTTTTTAACCCATTAAGATAGTTTAGTTTGATTTTCCATCCAGCCATTATCAGTGGTTTTTAACCCACTAAGACAGTTTAGTTTGACTTTCCATCCAGCCATTATCAGTAGTTTTTAACCCATTAAGATAGTTTAGTTTGATTTTCCATCCAGCCATTATCAGTGGTTTTTAACCCATTAAGATAGTTTAGTTTGATCCACCACCAACAAACCCAAAAAAAACACCACCAACAGTGGTTTTTAACCCATTAAGATAGATTAGTTTGATTTCCATCCAGCCATTATCAGTGGTTTTTAACCCATTAAGATAGATTAGTTTGATTTTCAATCCAGCCATTATCAGTGGTTTTTAACCCATTAAGATAGATTAGTTTGATTTCCATCCAGCCATTATCAGTGGTTTTTAACCCATTAAGATAGTTTAGTTTGATTTTCCATCCAGCCATTATCAGTGGTTTTTAACCCATTAAGATAGTTTAGTTTGATTTTTTGTTTATTGAGGTTTAAAGTTGCACCAACAGCTTAAGTGATATGGTGACCATTAGTGGTGGAGAAAGAGCCTGGGGGGCCCTCCAAACAGTATTTCAAGCACGGACTGGCATCCTGGTAAAATCATCGGCTTATGGTGAGTCAGCTGGATAGCTTTCTCACATGAAAGAATTCAACACCCCCTACAGTGGGTGTTCAAACTTCCGCGAGAGGGGCAAACGATCTGAAGTCAACAACCTTGTGTGTTTTATGTTTATTTATCGTCGTTACCAGTTGCCCATATGAGTGACACCTTCTGAAGAGATTAGTCATTTTAAATCTTGGAGGATAGTGCAATGAGACCCATTCCAAAATCTCCTCTGGTTCTTTTACATGCACAGTGTAAAGCACAGATACAAGACCTCGGTTTAAAGTCCCATCTGAAAGACTGTTCATTTTATTAGGGTCAGACGGGGGATCGAACCTGCGATCCATGGATTACAAGTCCATTTCTCAACAACCATAACCACATGACCAAGGTGGTTCAAACGAATATATACCACCTGTTAAG
The DNA here is from genome assembly GCA_014843695.1 of Archivesica marissinica. Lineage (NCBI taxonomy): Eukaryota > Metazoa > Mollusca > Bivalvia > Venerida > Vesicomyidae > Archivesica > Archivesica marissinica. Next base: position 67,253,877 of record CM026404.1, read on the forward strand.
AGATACCACTTTTTTCCATGCCCGTGGGTGGTCTGTGCAAACAAGACCTGATAGCATTAAGATTTTTTCATCCAATATAGTGTTCATACCTCCTCATTTATTTCTACTCTTGTACTTGTTGTTATGTTCACCTTTGGTAAGCTGGTCAGCGACTGGTATATTTCATAATCTTTATGTGAACCTGAATGTTGTCACGGCAACACTCGCTCTAGAAAATACCTGGTTACCAAGAGAACATATATCAAGGGCCTGATGTTGATGGACACTGCATGTTGTCATGGCAACACTTACCCTTGAGAATACCCGGTTACACAGGGAACATATATCAAGGACCTGATGAAGATGAAAATTGCATGTTGTCACGGCAATACTCAACAACTTGGAGAATGGTTCCAGAATGTGCTGAAACAATAATATGGGTCACATGTTAACAGAAAATTAAGTAAATATTTGCATAATAATTATAATTCCATAAAAGAATTGCAAGAATCTCATCTTTTAACTCTATTCTCACTTTTATCTATAACAATATCTTATCCATTAGGACCATTCATGAAAGATTACTTTTAATTTCTAACTGAAATGTTTAACACCTGCATGTATGTGTATATATAGCCTGAGACACTTACCTTGCCATTATTGATTCCACACTCTACACTTACCTTGCCATTATTGATTCCGCACTCTACACTTACCTTGGCATTATTGATTCCGCACTCTACACTTACCTTGGCATTATTGATTTCACACAGTACACTTACCTTGCCATTATTGATTCCACACTATACACTTACCTTGCCATTATTGATTCCACACTCTACACTTACCTTGGCATTCCACACTCTACACTTACCTTGCCATTATTGATTCCGCACTCTACACTTACCTTGGCATTCCACACACTACACTTACTTTGGTATTCCACACTCTACACTTACCTTGACATTATTGATTCCACACAGTACACTTACCTTGCCATTATTGATTCCACACTATACACTTACCTTGCCATTATTGATTCCACACTCTACACTTACCTTGGCATTCCACACTCTACACTTACCTTGCCATTATTGATTCCGCACTCTACACTTACCTTGGCATTCCACACACTACACTTACTTTGGTATTCCACACTCTACAATTACCTTGGCATTCCACACTCTACACTTACCTTGCCATTATTGATTCCACACTCTACACTTACCTTGGCATTCCACACTACACTTACCTTGCCATTATTGATTCCGCACTCTACACTTACCTTGGCATTCCACACTCTACACTTACCTTGCCATTATTGATTCCGCACTCTACACTTACCTTGGCATTCCACACTCTACACTTACCTTGCCATTATTGATTCCACACTCTACACTTACCTTGGCATTATTGATTCCACACTATACACTTACCTTGGCATTATTGATTCCACACTACACTTACCTTGCCATTATTGATTCCACACTCTACACTTACCTTGGCATTCCACACTCTACACTTACCTTGCCATTATTGATTCCGCACTCTACACTTACCTTGGCATTCCACACTCTACACTTACCTTGCCATTATTGATTCCACACTTACCTTGATATTATTGATTCCACACTACACTTACCTTGCCGTTATTGATTCCACACTTACCTTGATATTATTGATTCCACACTCTACACTTACCTTGCCGTTATTGATTCCACACTCTACACTTACCTTGGCATTATTGATTCCACACTCTACACTTACCTTGGCATTATTGATTCCACACTTACCTTGCTGTTATTGATTCCACACTATACACTTACCTTGCCATTATTGATTCCACACTCTACACTTACCTTGGCATTATTGATTCCACACTCTACACTTACCTTGCCGTTATTGATTCCACACTATACATTTACCTTGCCGTTATTGATTCCACACTCTACACTTACCTTGGCATTATTGATTCCACACTCTACACTTACCTTGGCATTATTGATTCCACACTATACACTTACCTTGGCATTATTGATTCCACACTATACACTTACCTTGGCATTATTGATTCCACACTACACTTACCTTGGCATTCCACATACTACACTTACCTTGGCATTCCACATACTACACTTACCTTGGCCTTATTGATTCCACACTCTACACTTACCTTGGCATTATTGATTCCATTTACTTTCAGCAGACACGTAATGATCTTCAGCAATGACGTCATGTCACATGGTACAGGTAGAATGTCAGACAGACGTCGGAAAAATACATCAAACTGGTTGAGAATGTTTGCCCACATGGTGGAGCTGGTCTCTAAGGAGATGGCGGTCATGTAGGTTGATAAGTTATCAAGCAGGAGGTGGATGTTGTCTGTACACAGAGTCCGCATGTTGTTCAAACCCTGTAAAGAATTTGTTTTCGTCATCACAAATTTATTTTAACTCTATTGCAAAACAAGTTTTAATAAAATTATATTAATCGCTCTTGAGACATCATTCCTGATGGAATCCATCGCCATGAGGGAGAGAGAAGAGGAAATGTAGATTTAAGGGTCTTGCCTAAGGACACAACCACCATGGTTCTGATGGGACTCAAACTCACAACCTCTCAGTTATAAGGCATTACACCCTGGAGTCTACACTTACTTGTTTTTGCTTGTACAGTCAAACCTGTCTTAAGCAGCCAGCCAAGGGAATCACAGAAAGTGGCTGCTTAGCACAGGTGGCCGCTTAATAATAGGTGGCCGTCAAATGAATAATAAAACAACACATTGGGAATATGTTAACTGGCTGCTTAATACAGGTTGGCTTGCTTAATAGAGGTGACTGCTAAACACAGGTTTGACTGTATTTGGTTTTAGTCAAACAAACAGCTAAGGTTATCTAGCGACATTCCAGAATTGAATGGTGGAGGAAGCAGACCACAGATGCTCTCCAAGCATCATTATGTTATGTTATATTTCGGGTTTTACGCCTGCATCAGCACCATTTTGGGCTATATCGCCGGCGGGCAGTTTACCTAACAACACCTTTCCTGGGCAGGCTCCAGCGGTTAACCAGTACTTGGGTGCACCAACCCCCGTAAGAAACTGCCAACTTTTTCATATAAATGAGACACGGCCTGAGCGGGGCTCGAACCCATGACCATCAGTGATGATAGGTTACAGTGGTATGCAAGTCAGCGACCATAACCACTCGACCACGGACTCCAAGCATCGTTTCCTGAATGGTCAAGGCACCTGGTTAGACCCAACACATATACTGAATCGGGTGATATCAATATACAATATCTCTGTAAAGACACCGATACTCAAACCAGGTCTGTCACTATTGGGACAAGTGTCGATGGCTATGAAACTTTTCTCAGATCTCGCTCAAGCTCTAAGTGATTTGATTGGTTGATTCGGAGAAATTACTCTCGGATGAACCAATCCGAAGCGTGAAATTGAGTTTGAGATTGGAGACAAGTTTGGGGAGCAAGATTAGGCACCTGGGACGAATCACGGACAGCCCACAAGCCAGCTGGATAGCATTCTCAAGGGAGAGAATTCAACAGCCTTGGTGGGGGCATGTGATTGATGGTAAAGAACAGAAACCACTCATGTTGGATGGGAAACTTCAAGCAGGCCCATACTTAGAAGATTGAATATATTTAGGTGGGAAAATAAATTAAGCCTATTGTATATAACAAGCATATCACAATGGAATTCATGACAAACTACAGTGTTTAATCAACATTTCAGCACATTGTTGTATATACAAAACAAACAGCTGGAATCACTTGAAATGTTTGTTTGTTTTTGGAGATAGATAGAGTTGCACCAAAAGTTAAGATCATATAGCAACTTTCCAGCCTTTAGATGGGTTGAGGAGACCAGGGGGCAGCAGGTAACACCACTGACCATGTCAGGGCCCTCAAGCAGATAGAACCACTGACCTTCTGCAACCAGCTGGGTAGCTTCAATAGATTGAGGAGACCAGAGGACCCTCCAAGCAGGTAACACCACTAACATTCTGCAGCCAGCTGGATAGCTAGCTTCCTTACTTTACATAATCCAAGCTTAGTAGTGCTCAAACTACAGTGGTTGCCAACCAGCCGGCCATCAAGATCGCTCACCTGACACAACTACTTACCTCCAGCAGATGGTGTATGGCAGCATGACAAGGAAGTTCTGTAAAATCTACCAGTGCAGCAGCCATTGTCTTCAGGAACTGATTATCTGGCAAATTGACATGTTACAAGTATTATTCCACAAGCACGGGCAAAAACAATTATGATCATACCTGTGAACCATATCCAGATCATACCTGTGAACCATATCTAGATCATACCTGTGAACCATATCTAGATCATACCTGTGAACCATATCTAGATCATACCTGTGAACCATATCTAGATCATACCTGTGAACCATATCCAGATCATACCTGTGAACCATATCCAGATCATACCTGTGAACCATATCCAGATCATACCTGTGAACCATATCTAGATCATACCTGTGAACCATATCTAGATCATACCTGTGAACCATATCTAGATCATACCTGTGAACCATATCCAGATCATACCTGTGAACCATATCCAGATCATACCTGTGAACCATATCTAGATCATACCTGTGAACCATATCTAGATCATACCTGTGAACCATATCCAGATCATACCTGTGAACCATATCTAGATCATACCTGTGAACCATATCCAGATCATACCTGTGAACCATATCCAGATCATACCTGTGAACCATATCTAGATCATACCTGTGAACCATATCTAGATCATACCTGTGAACCATATCTAGATCATACCTGTGAACCATATCCAGATCATACCTGTGAACCATATCCAGATCATACCTGTGAACCATATCTAGATCATACCTGTGAACCATATCTAGATCATACCTGTGAACCATATCTAGATCATACCTGTGAACCATATCCAGATCCCAAGAGGGACATTTATTTCATGTTATATGTTATATTTCGGGTTTGACGCCTGCATCAGCACCATTTCGGGCTATATCGCCGGCGGGCAGTTTACTTAACAACACCTTTCCTGGGCAGGCTCCGGCGGTTAACCAGTACTTGGGTGCACCAACCTCCGTAAGAAACTGCCAACTTTTTCATATAAATGAGACACGGTCTGAGCGGGGCTCGAACACGTGACCATCAGTGATGATATGTTACAGTGGTATACAAGTCAGCGACCTTAACCACTCGACCACGGAGGCGGACTAAGAGGGACATTTAAAATCTTTATATGTAACAATGTGTAGACATATGGATCCTATCGTTGGGGGACACACCAGCCCCGCCCCGCCCCCCTAAAAGTAGCATCTTAATTACGTTAATGCTTTCTTACTGTTTCTGTTACTTAATCCGGATCAATAAAGTGACACTGCATCGGTGAAATAAGCAAGTTTCTACACAATGTAATTTCAGCTTATATTTTATTATTTGCTTTCCAAATACAGTCAAACCTGTGCTAAAAGCCACCTCCGAATAAAGGCCGCATATGATATACCTGTCTCTAAAGACCACCATTTTTCTCTCCTGTCTAGCCATTTTCAATGCATTTTAACCCTCTATTGAGAGGCAACCTGCCAACAAAGGCCACTTGTTGACTTTCCCGAGGGTGGCCTTTATAGACAGGATTGACTGTAGTTGCCACAGAATCTGAGTATTTCAACTAATAAAGAAACGTTGAATACGATGTTTGTTGACATAACACAATAAGGTAAACATCCATGCGTAATACACGTGTATCCTGAACAACAACATTTATGGAACAGATTTACCGTTATATGTCACATTTGTGCCTTTATATGTACCGGTATATTTATATTTAGACTAATCTGATTTAGATTATCTCTAAGCAACAGTATCACATGCATAGTATAGACTCCAACAATAAACAGTCAATTCAGGAGCGTGGCTGACCGTTATATGAAATCACTTTGGAGAGTTTGTACACTGCATAAACACTGTTTATGGATTTTAAGTTAGTGCTCCAATTAGTTCGGAAGAATTTGTAGCAGCAATGCTATTTATACATAAAAATCCATATTTAGTTCTTTTTGCGATGTAATGTCACTTTAAGATATAGTTACAATCTTCTGTGAAGCCTTACACAGTTTGTTTAGGAAATTATGAAGGAGGGCCAAGATGGTCCGTGCATACCCATGTGAATACCCATGACGGTCCGTACGAAATCCCTTTTCTCATAGAACAACCTTTCATACTAAATAATATTACTTCTATATATTTCAGAGAAAATGACATTTACAGATTTCTATCCAGCCAAGACTGTTATTAGAATTTCTATCCAGCCAAGACTGTTATTAGAATTTCTATCCAGCCAAGACTGTTATTAGAATTTCTATCCAGCCAAGACTGTTATTAGAATTTCTATCCAGCCAAGACTGTTATTAGAATTTCTATTCAGCCAAGACTGTTATTAGAATTTCTATTCAGACATCTAGAGATAACCTAACACCACTCCTAGCTCGATGTGAACGAATATGCATCCAAGCATTATTTCAGTGAAATAAGTTCAATGTCCTGATAGAGGAGAAGATACTTAATGTTTCCAAATAATGAGAAAATAAGCGGCAGCCCCGCCTGAACAGATATGCTTTCGAGAAATTTATCCGATTTCTAAAATACTGGGAGAGTACCCAATCAAAACTTGTGTGAAATTCTTTGGAAATCGGATGAAACAATTGGTTTCAGATAAGAATTGTTTAAAATATTTAGTTTCTTTTTCGGAAATTTTGTTCGGTTATGGAGATCTGGAATGATCGTGACCAGTAATTTGTATTTGAGAGGGGAGATAACCTGAAGATAATTCCGGCAATGAATGTTTAATCCGAATTAATTACGCCGTATCAGAGATGTGACATTTGCTGATGCACAGACATGTGACTGATTGATCTGAATGTTGGTGAGCTTGAGCTCTTGAAGCTCAGGGGAACTTAGGGCTGTATCTACCATATCAATATGTTGTGCAACAATGCAAGATTAACTTAGTTTAACTTACCGTCAAAGCTACTCTGAAACAGCATGGGAAATATGCCATTTGGGGCCAGTTGGTGTAGACAGCATCTGAGAAACTGTCGAGCTATGCTCAAACTGTTCCCGGGAACCATTACGTTAGTTTCCATCTGCCATGCGTATGGGCTGCTGGAGGCAATCCTGTAATAATACAATAGAGGTGAACAGAAATACAAGGCTAGGAACTAGTGAACATTGTTCAAGTTCCCGGGAACCATTACGTTGGTTTCCATCTGTACAGACTGCTGGAGGCAATCCTGTAATAATACAATAGAGGTGAACAGAAATACAAGGCTAGGAACTAGTAAACATTGTTCAAGTTCCCAGTAACCATTACCTTGGTTTCCATCTGTACAGCCTGCTGGAGGCAATCCTGTAATAATACAATAGAGGTGAACAGAAATACAAGGCTAGGAACTAGTGAACATTGTTCAAGTTCCCGGGAACCATTACGTTTTTACAGCATTAGATTAACTGTTCTCGAGACCTCATTCATGATGGAATCTTGCCTAAGGACATCAACACCGTGGTTCCGATGAAGCTTGAACCCACAACCTCTTGTTGACAACGCCCACACCATATACATTACACAATGGAGGCTCTAAAACTACAGGTCAGCTGAGGTTCTGGAATATTTCGATGATCGTTTGTGGCAGAGAAAATGAACACACGCTTTATCGGACAGGTGGGTTTTCTCCGGTTTTCTCCCACATGAATGATCACATTTACGCTTTCATCAGCACCAATGATTAATATAAGTTGTTAAAACTTGCTTCGCAATCGTTGTAAAATAAATAAAGTTAAAAAACACACACACAAAAACAACATAAAAACCCGCGCTTTAGACACCGTTTCATAAATAAGTTGATTTATGAATCAAGCACAACACATGTATCTTCCAAATTTTCTGTACACTCGTGCTTCCATACCATTTTTATGAAACTCGCTAAAATGCTCTCTTAACCCATTCAACACCAAGTAACTAACATGGACTGGTCCATGATATTTTTAGACCAATAAATTAATAACAAAATTACATTTGGATCAGTTCATTTATCAAAATGGGTATTTTTTCCCCTAAAAATAGTTATATTACTTGAAAAAAGTGCAGATCTTGATGAGACGGCTCGTCACGAGCCGGCTCATCTGGATCTACACTTTTTGTAAGCCTATTTAGAGGTCTGTGGTGTTGAAAGGGTTAATAGCCAAATTCCAAAACTCGTTTCATATAATATGGTATGAAATCACCACTTATGTAAGATAATATATTTATGTTTTCTTCATAAAACTCCAAAATGAATTGATGTTATAATGAGTTTTCTTCCATGCAAATATGTTGCCAGGGCAACTACACAAAATACCAACCTTGACACGGCTATTAAAGCTTCAAGTAACATGGGCGTCGCCAGTGATGGTTCTCTGTGGATGTATGTTGCCAAGACGACCACGCTTAAACCAATGATTTCATCATCGTACTGTTCCAATGCAGCGCTGCAGTCCGGACATCTCTCTACCATCGCATTCTCACTGTGTCGGTTAGGAACTGGTTTCTTTGTTGGTGGTTTTGACAGCAGGTCAACCTTTCTCATGCGTCTATTTCTATTATAGAACATAAGACACAATGTAATTAATACAAAACATCTACACGGTCTGTCGGTGTTGTTTTGTTCTCTACTGCTCCTATACACTGCAGGAGGACACATAGTCCAACATGTGCACGTCATTCCTTATCTGTGACCGGAATGTGATGGGAGGTAACTAGAGCCACAGAGTGGGGTTAGAGGACATATTGTAAACTATAACAAAGGTGTGCCATAGTTCATTAGTACTCACACCACAGCCACATTAAATTTAAAATAAAATCTCTAAGGTTATCTTATATATCAGACCTTTCTCTCTGATTGTCTTATCTATCACAGACCTTTCTCCATGATTGTCTTATATATCACAGGCCTTTCTCTCTGATTGTCTTATATATCACAGACCTTTCTCTATGATTGTCTTATATATCACAGACCTTTCTCTCTGATTGTCTTATACATCACAGACCTTTCTCTCTGATTGTCTTATATATCACAGACCTTTCTCTCTGATTGTCTTATATATCATAGGCCTTTCTCTCTGATTGTCTTATATATCACAGACCTTTCTCTCTGATTGTCTTATATATCACAGGCCTTTCTCTCTGATTGTCTTATATATCACAGGCCTTTCTCTCTGATTGTCTTATATATCACAGACCTTTCTCTCTGATTGTCTTATATATCACAGACCTTTCTCTCTAATTGTCTTATATATCACAGGCCTTTCTCTCTGATTGTCTTATATATCACAGACCTTTCTCTCTGATTATCTTATATAGCGCATACCTTTCTCTCTGATTGTCTTGTATATCACAGACCTTTCTCTCTGATTATCTTATATATCACAGACCTTTCTCTCTGATTGTCTTATATATCACAGACCTTTCTCTGATTATCTTATATATCACAGACCTTTCTCTCTGATTGTCTTATATATCACAGACCTTTCTCTGATTATCTTATATATCACAGACCTTTCTCTCTGATTGTCTTATATATCACAGACCTTTCTCTGACTATCTTATATATCACAGACCTTTCTCTCTGATTTGTCTTATATATCACAGACCTTTCTCTCTGATTTGTCTTATATATCACAGACCTTTCTCTCTGATTTGTCTTATATATCACAGACCTTTCTCTCTGATTTGTCTTATATATCACAGACCTTTCTCTCTGATTTGTCTTATATATCACAGACCTTTCTCTCTGATTGTCTTACACAGACCTTTCTCTCTGATTGTCTTACACAGACCTTTCTCTCTGATTGTCTTACACAGACCTTTCTCTCTGATTATCTTATGAAGATTATTCAGGGGCAGTAACTGACCTATGTCTCTCATACTGTCAGTACTGCTCATCATAACCCATGCAACCCCAACCACAAGGTCACTCACTCTGACTTAGATGATCTGTCAGTTTCCGGGCTATCCGAGGCAAGTTCCGGGAATTTCTTCTGCAATTCTATGGTTGATAAGCCCGTCTTGCGGGACTTCCTCTGTCGGAAGTTTGGTTTTATTCCACCTCTGCCTTTAGGGCTCGATACCTTCTTGCTATCTGAAAATGTGTTTATTATATTTTGCAGAATAATACATTGCGTCATATAACAAATAGTTGAACAGATATGAAAGCAGGGCTCATTCTAGAGGCCCATGTGGGCGAAATAGTCCCCTAACGTTGCCGTCTGGGTCCCCACTTTTCCCTAACCTTTTACAATTTTCATACAAAATTTTGTCCAGTAAGATACACTGGCCCATTATAAAGCACTCCTTCTATTCAAATGTTGCATATTTAATGGTCATACTGTGCATTATAAAGCACTCCTTCTATTCAAATGTTGCATATTTAATGGTCATACTGTGCATTTTAACTTTAAGGATGCTATCGCGCGCTTTCTCACTTCTCCCAAAAATTCTGACCTAGAATGAACCCTGATAAAAGTTTAAATTAACCCTCTGGGGGCCCCACTCCCTAAATAAAAAATAAATAAATGTTTTTTTACAATTTTCATACAAAATTTTGTCCAGTAAGAGATACACTGGCCCATTATAAAGCACTCCTTCTATTCAAATGTTGTATTTAATACTGTGCATTCTAACCATATTTTGTTGAAATTGATTAAAGAACACCATTCAAGGATGCCATCACGCGTTTTCTCACTTCTCCCAAAAATTCTGACCTAGAATGAACACTGCTAAAAGTTAAAAACATTTTTTTAAATTTGATGTATTTTACAAAGATTACAAATTAGTGTTCCAACAAGTTATAATAATCTCTCTCGTTGGCACGGATGATGGCATATGTGCAGTCTTTGTGCAGAAGGCAACCCGAGAAAACATACTGGTTAGATTTGGTGGCCCCCACATCATCTTGCATACATCCCAGGTCGGGGATCGAAACTAGTATGCTAATCTTTTACAGAATTTCAAAGCCAGTCACACCTCACAGATAGAGTGCCAGTCACACCTCACAGACAGAGTGCCAGTCACACCTTTGATTCTCAGACAGTGCATCTGACTGCTATTATACCGTTATAGAATGTTCTTGTATACCCTCCCATCCAACAGTCTGTGACTTGAATCACCAAAAGAGTCTGTGTATGACTAAAGCTTTTACAGACTTTTCATATAGTCTACCAACACCCCCCCCCCCCACCCAACAGGAGTCTGCATCTGACTATACCTATTACAGAATTCTTCCTTGATTCCCCGACAGAGTCTGCGTCTGACTATACCTATGATTCCCTGACAGAGTCTGCGTCTGACTATACCTATGATTCCCCGACAGTCTGCGTCTGACTATACCTATGATTCCCCGACAGTCTGCGTCTGACTATACCTATGATTCCCCGACAGTCTGCGTCTGACTATACCTATGATTCCCTGACAGAGTCTGCATCTGACTATACCTATGATTCCCCGACAGTCTGCGTCTGACTATACCTATGATTCCCTGACAGAGTCTGCGTCTGACTATACCTATGATTCCCTGACAGAGTCTGTGTCTGACTATACCTATGATTCCCCGACAGAGTCTGTGTCTGACTATACCTATGATTCCCCGACAGTCTGCGTCTGACTATACCATGATTCCCCGACAGAGTCTGCGTCTGACTATACCTATGATTCCCTGACAGTCTGCGTCTGACTATACCTATGATTCCCTGACAGAGTCTGCGTCTGACTATACCTATGATTCCCTGACAGAGTCTGCGTCTGACTATACCTATGATTCCCTGACAGTCTGCGTCTGACTATACCTATGATTCCCTGACAGTCTGCGTCTGACTATACCTATGATTCCCTGACAGAGTCTGCGTCTGACTATACCTATGATTCCCTGACAGTCTGTGTCTGACTATACCTATGATTCCCTGACAGTCTGCGTCTGACTATACCTATGATTCCCTGACAGTCTGTGTCTGACTATACCTATGATTCCCTGACAGTCTGCGTCTGACTATACCTATGATTCCCTGACAGTCTGTGTCTGACTATACCTATGATTCCCGGACAGAGTCTGTGTCTGACTATACCTATGATTCCCTGACAGAGTCTGTGTCTGACTATACCTATGATTCCCTGACAGAGTCTGTGTCTGACTATACCTATGATTCCCCGACAGAGTCTGCATCTGACTATATCTATGATTCCCTGACTGAGTCTGCGTCTGACTATACATATAACAGAATTCTTCCTTGATTCCCCGACAAGAGTCTGCGTCTGACTATACCTATGATTCCCCGACAGAGTCTGCGTCTGACTATACCTATGATTCCCCGACAGAGTCTGCGTCTGACTATACCTATAACAGAATTCTTCCTTGATTCCCCGACAGAGTCTGCGTCTGACTATACAGAATTCTTCCTTGATTCCCCGACAGAGTCTGCGTCTGACTATACCTATGATTCCCCGACAGAGTCTGCGTCTGACTATACCTATGATTCCCCGACAGAGTCTGCGTCTGACTATACCTATGATTCCCCGACAGAGTCTACGTCTGACTATACCTATGATTCCCTGACAGAGTCTGCGTCTGACTATACCTATAACAGAATTCTTCCTTGATTCCCTGACAGAGTCAGCGTCTGACTATACCTATAACAGAATTCTTCCTTGATTCCTGACAGAGTCTGCGTCTGACTATACCTATAACAGAATTCTTCCTTGATTCCTGACAAGAGTCTGCGTCTGACTATACCTATAACAGAATTCTTCCTTTATTCCCCAACAGAGTCTGCGTCTGACTATACCTATGATTCCCCGACAGAGTCTGCGTCTGACTATACCTATGATTCCCCGACAGAGTCTGCATCTGACTATACCTATGATTCCCCGACAGAGTCTGCGTCTGACTATACCTATGATTCCCCGACAGAGTCTGCGTCTGACTATACCTATGATTCCCTGACAGAGTCTGCGTCTGACTATACCTATAACAGAATTCTTCCTTGATTCCCTGACAGAGTCTGCGTCTGACTATACCTATAACAGAATTCTTCCTTGATTCCCCGACAGAGTCTGCGTCTGACTATAATAATACCTATGATTCCCTGACAGAGTCTGCATCTGACGATACCTATGATTCCCGGACAGAGTCTGCATCTGACGATACCTATGATTCCCCGACAGAGTCTGCGTCTGACTATACCTATGATTCCCCGACAGAGTCTGCGTCTGACGATACCTATGATTCCCGGACAGAGTCTGCGTCTGACTATACCTATGATTCCCCGACAGAGTCTGCGTCTGACTATACCTATGATTCCCCGACAGAGTCTGCGTCTGACTATACCTATGATTCCCTGACAGAGTCTGCGTCTGACTATACCTATAACAGAATTCTTCCTTGATTCCCCGACAGAGTCTGCGTCTGACTATACCTATAACAGAATTCTTCCTTGATTCCTGACAAGAGTCTGCGTCTGACTATACCTATAACAGAATTCTTCCTTTATTCCCCAACAGAGTCTGCGTCTGACTATACCTATGATTCCCCGACAGAGTCTGCGTCTGACTATACCTATGATTCCCCGACAGAGTCTGCGTCTGACTATACCTATGATTCCCCGACAGAGTCTGCGTCTGACTATACCTATGATTCCCTGACAGAGTCTGCGTCTGACTATACCTATAACAGAATTCTTCCTTGATTCCCTGACAGAGTCTGCGTCTGACTATACCTATAACAGAATTCTTCCTTGATTCCCCGACAGAGTCTGCGTCTGACTATAATAATACCTATGATTCCCTGACAGAGTCTGCATCTGACGATACCTATGATTCCCGGACAGAGTCTGCGTCTGACTATACCTATGATTCCCCGACAGAGTCTGCGTCTGACGATACCTATGATTCCCGGACAGAGTCTGCGTCTGACTATACCTATGATTCCCCGACAGAGTCTGCGTCTGACTATACCTATGATTCCCCGACAGAGTCTGCGTCTGACTATACCTATGATTCCCTGACAGAGTCTGCGTCTGACTATACCTATAACAGAATTCTTCCTTGATTCCCCGACAGAGTCTGCGTCTGACTATACCTATGATTCCCCGACAGAGTCTGCGTCTGACTATACCTATGATTCCCTGACAGAGTCTGCGTCTGACTATACCTATGATTCCCTGACAGAGTCTGCATCTGACTATACCTATGATTCCCTGACAGAGTCTGCATCTGACTATACCTATGATTCCCCGACAGTCTGCGTCTGACTATACCTATGATTCCCCGACAGAGTCTGCGTCTGACTATACCTATGATTCCCTGACAGAGTCTGCGTCTGACTATACCTATGATTCCCGGACAGAGTCTGCGTCTGACTATACCTATGATTCCCCGACAGAGTCTGCGTCTGACTATACCTATAACAGAATTCTTCCTTGATTCCCCAACAGAGTCTGCGTCTGACTATACCTATAACAGAATTCTTCCTTGATTCCCCGACAGAGTCTGCGTCTGACTATACCTATAACAGAATTCTTCCTTGATTCCCCAACAGAGTCTGCGTCTGACTATACCTATAACAGAATTCTTCCTTGATTCCCCGACAGAGTCTGCGTCTGACTATACATATAACAGAATTCTTCCTTGATTCCCCGACAAGAGTCTGCGTCTGACTATACCTATGATTCCCCGACAGAGTCTGCGTCTGACTATACCTATAACAGAATTCTTCCTTGATTCCCCGACAGAGTCTGCGTCTGACTATACAGAATTCTTCCTTGATTCCCCGACAGAGTCTGCGTCTGACTATATCTATAACAGAATTCTTCCTTGATTCCCTGACAGAGTCAGCGTCTGACTATACCTATGATTCCCTGACAGAGTCTGCATCTGACTATACCTATAACAGAATTCTTCCTTGATTCCCCGACAGAGTCGGCGTCGGAAGTGGTCTGTGTTTTCTCACTCTCCTCCTCGGGACTCTCTGGGTCTTCAGACATTGGTCCATCTTTAATTGTCTCCGGCACACTGGTACCCTCATTACTGTCTGGTAGGTGACTACTCACATGCCTACAGTAAGTACATACAAAGTTGTTTAACTTTAACCCGTAACCTGCTAATGACGACTAAAGTCGCTATTGCAAACAGCCAGATTAGTCGGCACAGAAAGTGCTGTCTGATCAGAATCTATGCTGTTTGCTATTAGGATAGTGGAACTAAATCACCCTGCCTGAATAGCAAACAACATAAATCCTGATCAGATGACTTATGTCGCGGCTGATCTGGATCTATGTTGTTTGCATATTCCTTCCAATTTATTTGACATTTTAAGGGTTATATTATATAACACTGAATTTTATGGGGCTTCTCGATGACCCAAGAACAAAATATGTTCTAGTTCATTTCTTCATAAATTCTGTCACTTATGTTCAGCATTCACAAGTTAAACCACATTTTGCATACAAAAAGTTTAGTTTTACTCACCCTTTTCAGTGAGATATGTACCATATTTATTGATGTATAACGCGCATCTACATTGTGGCACGAAGATCACGGGAGAAATGAAGTTCTGATGTATATTGCGCATGTGACCATAGCAATTTGAAAAGCAAGCCTTGTTTACTCATTCATCACAATGTCAAAATCAACTACAAAGTTTGATTGCACCTTTATGCCTTTATTTAACCCTTAATCTGCCAATCATAACTAAAGTCGCTTTTGCAAACAATAGCGCCTGATCAGATGGAACATTCTGTTCTGGCTCTATGCTGTTTGCTATTCGGATAGTGGAGCTAAAACACTTGTCTGAATAGCAAACATAGATAATAATCAGACGCGGCTGATCTGGATCTATGTTGTTTGCACATGCTGTCCAATTTATTTGGCAGGTTAAGGGTTAAACTTCTGACTAAATTTCTCACTAACAAGCCAAGTGCATGCAGCTCTACCACCAGTCTGTAAGCATGACTGGTAGGATTACTAAAGGTGTATCCAGGTGAAGTCTATGGTAAACTATGTCACATGGTAATATATTTAAACAGAATGACATGACAAAACAACAACTAGAGATTGTTTTGGAAAATAGCGTATATCTCCCCACTCACTGTTGCTTCAGTGGATTGGAAATGAAGCACGGAAGACAAGCTTTATGTTAGAAAAAGCTGAATAAATATGGGACCGCATACGTGCAACCGAACAATAAACTGCACAATAGTATCGTCATGGTATTCGTCTTCTCGCGAATTTTCGGTCTTGCGAGATTTACAGCATTGTCCACGAACTCATAAATCCGCGAAATAAATCTGGTGGATGAATTCGCGAAATAAAGCTTACACGAGTATATAGTGACTTACAATACTCTGGATGGCCTGGGTACGCAAAACTTTATTTGAAAGTTAATCACATCTCACCTAAGTGCCGTGAGAGCTGCCCCGGCTTCTGACTGTTTTCCATCGACCTGTTGTTCAAACTCCTTTAATTGTTCGACCATTTTCTTGTCCACACTCAAAGGTCTGCTGGGCTTCCCGCCAGTTGCTCCCTTAAACCCACCAGTTGCTCCCTTAAAATACAAACTTCTTTGGAACGTTTGTCGAAATATTCCGCCTTTGGCTATCAATACATTTTGCAGAGAAAGGTGGTAACCCTGCCAAGAATTTGTCCGCAAGTATTTTAGTAAGAAAAGAGGATGTTGAATGTAATTTCCAGGTCGGGAATGGGTATAAACTTTGAACCAGATACTCAAACACTCCATTACCATGCAGTGTATGAATCCATACACTCTCCATATGTTGAATACATCGGATCCACACACAACACCGTACATTATCGTCTATAAGACGATCTTGAAACTATAAGACCCTCCCCAACTTTGGTCTTAAATCAGTGATATTTTGCATAGACCCGCACATAAGACGGGTTGAGGAAATGGAAACCACTCGGAAGTAGAGATCAAACAAATTTATTAAACATTGAAAATTATGTGAACAAATGCTCTGATGCACAACCATAAATTGCTAAAATTCTATTGACAAGTACAAATAACAGATAAGAACTATGCAAGTGTATGCTTTTGTTACACCCTTTGAGTTATTTCACAATAAGGTCATCAATTATCGAGTCGAAACAAACTAATTAAAAAAACAAAAAGTATTTATATCGGGTAATTTATATATATATATATATATTTTTTAATCACTCGCTTATAAGCCATTTTGAGGCAATAATATGGTGATAAAAAGCCCGTGTTATAGGCAAGTAAGTACGGTATTCAGTTGCGATGTATACACAACTCAAACTAGTATCAGAGACAGCATGCTTGTAGCAAACTCATGTTATCATTCTGATGGTATAGCAAGTTATCATTCTGATGTCATAGCAAGTTATCATACTGATGTCATAGCAATTTATCATTCTGATGTTATAGCAAGTTATCATTCTGATGTCATAGCAAGTTATCATACTGATGTCATAGCAAGTTATCATACTGATGTCATAGCAAGTTATCATACTGATGTCATAGCAAGTTATCATTCTGATGGTATAGCAAGTTATCATACTGATGTCATAGCAAGTTATCATTCTGATGCTATAGCAAGTTATCATTCTGATGTCATAGCAAGTTATCATTCTGATGTCATAGCAAGCTATCATTCTGATGTCATAGCAAGTTATCATACTGATGTCATAGCAAGTTATCATTCTGATGCTATAGCAAGTTATCATACTGATGTCATAGCAAGTTATCATTCTGATGCTATAGCAAGTTATCATACTGATGTCATAGCAAGTTATCATTCTGATGCTATAGCAAGTTATCATTCTGATGGTATAGCAAGTTATCATTCTGATGGTATAGCAAGTTATCATTCTGATGGTATAGCAAGTTATCATTCTGATGGTATAGCAAGTTATCATTCTGATGGTATAGCAAGTTATCATTCTGATGGTATAGCAAGTTATCATACTGATGTCATAGCAAGTTATCATTCTGATGCTATAGCAAGTTATCATTCTGCTGGTATAGCAAGTTATCATTCTGATGCTATAGCAAGTTATCATTCTGATTCAATCCATATTTTCTCTAACTAATTATCAATATTTTACATATGGTAGACGTGTAGTAAGTCTGGACCCGGACATTATATATATTATAATTATATTGAAATATTTTTCTTGTGTGAACATTTTTATTCAACTGCGAACTGCTGCTTAACCCATTCAACCCCAAGTAACTGACATGGACTGGTGCTTGGTATTCTTAGACAAATAAATTAATAAAATAAATTACATCTGGACCAGTCCATTTATCAATATGGGTAATTTTGTCTAAAAATAGTAATATTACTTGCAAAAAGTGCAGATCCTGATGAGACGGCTCGTTACGAGCCGGCTCATCTGGATCTACACTTTTTGTAAGCCTATTTAGATGTCTGTAGTGTTGAAAGGGTTAAAATAAACATACCCTAAAAGAAAACAGTTATCAATATCATTTCAGTTATCGGCTAGTAATATCACTAGAAATGACTTCCATTATGACTCATGCGTGATCATGGTGATTTATTCGATTAAAGCAGCATTACATCGTATGAAATAAAATATATTTGAAAAATTCAATTTTTACGTATGGGTAGCAATGTTGCTACACATTCTAACATTATACTTTGTATGCTTATGTTCATTTGGTAAACAGTGTTTATGTGCGATATAACAAACACGAAACAGAAAGTAGGACTTTCCGAGTCGATCGGTCACGCACTTGTTTACAACCGGAACGTATTGTCCGCACTTGTTTACATTCGGAATGCATCGTCCCCATTTGTCCCACGTTGTCTTTTTTAATTAAATTACTTGATATGTTGATTCATACCTCTGTTAGCTAAGTCTTTTAGGGACGTGTCTACATCCCCGTGAGGGGTTCGACATTAGAGGAAGATAGATATATAGTCTTTCATGTTCAAAATATATACGTTGTTTTCTACATCCTCTGTTGTTTCACGCATGCATGCTGTGCATGTTTACATTTCGTGTGTTGATAAACAAATTCGCGTATACGACAGTTTAAATTTATTGGAATTTTATCGTTTCTGAGCAACTATTTCGATTTTGGTAAACACACACACATTAGTATTTATATCTTACCCAAAACATCCTTTATTACGATATAATGCTGCTTTAACCTTTAGCAAGCTGTAGGCGAAATGAGCAGATTACAAATGTGTAATATCTTTCTTATTTTCCTAGAAAGTAGTAAATCGTCCATCGTCCAATCAGGACGACCTACTTTCTAGGAAAAATATTACAGATTTCTTACTTTCTAGGAAAAATATTACAGATTTCTTACTTTCTAGGAAAAATATTACAGATTTCTTACTTTCTAGGAAAAATATTACAGATTTCTTACTTTCTAGGAAAAATAAGAAAAATATTACACATTTTGTTATCTGCTTGTTTGGAATTAAATTCTTTGAATTCAACCAAACCAAATTGACGATATTATGTGTAAGTAGACTGTGATAAACTTATATTAATCACTCTCGTTGGCGCGGATGAAAGCGTAGATGTGGTCATTCGTGTGGGAGGAAACCGGAGTACCCGGAGAAAACCCACCTGTCCAATCTGGCGACCACCGTACCATCTCACATACTTGCCGGTTCGAGGATCGAACCCAGGTTGCATTGGTGAGAAGCGAGCGTGCTAACAACTGCGCTAATCGGACAACCACCCTTTGTTATTAAAAGAAATACAAGAGCATCAAGAATGCCATGAGGTGCTTGTGGTGTGTGTACCTGGGTCTCGCTGTGTTGGTCTGACGAGTCCGTCTCATTGTCCAGGTAGTGCACAAGCTTTCGAGGTGGCTGTTTATGCTGCTTGTGTTTTCTGGACGGTATTTCAGACACTGAAATTCATATATTATCTATTTATAACATAATATTACCTACAATCTACTTACAAGGAGGTCGTACATACCAATCATTTGGTAGCCCAAGAGGGACGCTACCCATTCTCAAGTTGGCTGTCCGATTACAGTCACTTCTCACCAATGCAACCCTGGTTAGCGGATCCTCGGACCGGGAACTAGGTAAGATGGTAGCCAGATCGTACAGGTGATTTAAACTGTTTCACGTGACTACAATATTGTGGGGTCATATTGGAACAGGGCCCAAGTGTAACAAGAAAATATGTCAATTTCTAGGTATATTTTACTTACCTTTCAACTTTTACTTTTAGTTTCACCATTAATATTGTTTGTTTTCATTCAACAGGTACAATGCAAATTAAAAAACAATAGCATTCCGCGTAAGACAGCGCATGTCAAACACAATATATAAGCATTCAAAGTAGACTCGCCATTTCTGATACCGCGCAATAACCGATACCACCACCATATATACATCAGTTGCCAAGACAACCTATTGCAAGCATCTACAATTAAGGGGAAGTTCTGTGCCCTAACCAAATACCCTCCACATATTCAGCATCAACCTATCTCTCACTAAACTAAAGATCGGGAGAAGCTCGATAGATCGGGAGAAGCTCGATAGCTCCGGGAGATTTATTTTTCACACGTCTCCATCTAGCTCCAGCCGTGATTTATTACCATGTTCCACCGAAGCTGGTGTATCCTTCCTGCTTGCTGGTTTCGAGGAATCATTTCCAGTTGATGATGAGCCCTCTTTACTGGCATCGTCGTTCTGTGACCCGCCCTTCTGATATTTCACCTTGGTTGTACCAGAATCGCGAACCATCTCTATAAACACGTCCTCATTGACCACCTCAAGCGGGGGACTCTGTGGCGGAGTCTCCGTCTCCAGGATATTCTCAAGGTCATTCACACTGATCCTGGCAGAATCTGAAAAATTCATAATTCCAGAATATATGGGACGACAAACTGTGAAACTTGACATTATAACATATAGTAATCAAATTGGAAGGAATGTGCAAACAAAATATGAATATGGCATAACACCGCGTCTGATCAGGATCTATGTTGTTTGCTATTCAGCCAAGTGTTTTAGCTCCACTATCCGAATAGCAAACAGCATAGAGCCTGATCAGATGGCACGTTGTTCTGTGTCGTACGACAGCTCTAAGCTATTTGCAAAAGCTACTTTACGGTAGTTGTGATTAGCATTTTAAAGGGTTAATCTTCGTGACTGGACACCAAATTTTATACGAGAAAGAAGTACATTGTACAGTACAGATCCTTGTCACTGCTTGCACAGTAATTCTGCTACATATTGTGTGAATGAATTGAATACTGTACAGGAATATTCTAGGAAAATAAATAGAGGCTATTTGTTACAATGTACATGAATATTCTAGGAAAATAAATAAAGGCTATTTGTTACAATGTACATGAATATTCTAGGAAAATAGATAGAGGCTATTTGTTACAATGTACATGAATATTCTAGGAAAATAAATAAAGGCTATTTGTTACAATGTACATGAATATTCTAGGAAAATAAATAAAGGCTATTTGTTACAATGTACATGAATATTCTAGGAAAATAGATAGAGGCTATTTGTTACAATGTACATGAATATTCTAGGAAAATAAATAGAGGCTATTTGTTACAGTGTACATGAATATTCTAGGAAAATAAATAAAGGCTATTTGTTACAATGTACATGAATATTCTAGGAAAATAAATAAAGGCTATTTGTTACAATGTACATGAATATTCTAGGAAAATAAATAGAGGCTATTTGTTACAATGTACATGAATATTCTAGGAAAATAAATAAAGGCTATTTGTTACAATGTACATGAATATTCTAGGAAAATAAATAAAGGCTATTTGTTACAATGTACATGAATATTCTAGGAAAATAAATAAAGGCTATTTGTTACAATGTACATGAATATTCTAGGAAAATAAATAGAGGCTATTTGTTACAATGTACATGAATATTCTAGGAAAATAAATAAAGGCTATTTGTTACAATGTACAGGAATATTCTAGGAAAATAAATAAAGGCTGTTTGTTACAATGTACATGAATATTATAGGAAAATAAATAAAGGCTATTTGTTACAATGTACATGGATATTCTAGGAAAATAAATAAAGGCTATTTGTTACAATGTACAGGAATATTCTAGGAAAATAAATAAAGGCTATTTGTTACAATGTACATGAATATTCTAGGAAAATAAATAAAGGCTATTTGTTACAATGTACATGAATATTCTAGGAAAATAAATAGAGGCTATTTGTTACAATGTACATGAATATTCTAGGAAAATAAATAAAGGCTATTTGTTACAATGTACATGAATATTCTAGGAAAATAAATAAAGGCTATTTGTTACAATGTACAGGAATATTCTAGGAAAATAAATAAAGGCTATTTGTTACAATGTACATGAATATTCTAGGAAAATAAATAAAGGCTATTTGTTACAATGTACATGAATATTCTAGGAAAATAAATAGAGGCTGTTTGTTACAATGTATGATCGCATTATATTTCATAAAATGAACATTGAATGCAATATTACCACGATTGGCGCTAACTAACAGATTTCCACAATTGACAAGAGTGACACCTAGTTGCTTTCTATAAGAGATAATCCGGCATAAACCGGAAAACTTTCACCCATGAATACTAGAAAAATACAGCCGTAGAAAAGTTTGCCTAGTAGATGTGCCTGTATTTGTTTGTCTAGTATTGTGTGGAAGTTGCCTGATAATACATACCTTTGCTCCTAGGTAGGTTAGGACTGGCTGGTGGCATGGCATCATCTGGTAGTATCTTACAGTGGTGGTGCTGGGCCTCTATCGTGTTCACAACAATCCTCACCAGCACCTGCACTATAGCCGATACTGGCGATGTACTGATCTGGTACTGGAATAGATCACGGACACTGACATATAGTAGAATAGATCACGGACACTGACATATAGTAGAATAGATCATGGACAATGACATATAGTAGAATAGATCATGGACATATACTAGAATAGATCACGGACAATGACATATAGTAGAATAGATCATGGACAATGACATATACTAGAATAGATCATGGACAATGACATATACTAGAATAGATCATGGACAATGACATATACTAGAATAGATCATGGACAATGACATATACTAGAATAGATCATGGACAATGACATATAGTAGAATAGATCATGGACAATGACATACACTAGAATAGATCATGGACAATGACATATACTAGAATAGATCATGGACAATGACATATACTAGAATAGATCATGGACAATGACATATACTAGAATATATCATGTACAATGACATATACTAGAATAGATCAAGGACAATGACATATAGTAGAATAGATCATGGACAATGACATATAGTAGAATAGATCATGGACAATGACATATAGTAGAATAGATCATGTACAATGACATATACTAGAATAGATCATGGACAATGACATATAGTAGAATAGATCATGTACAATGACATATACTAGAATAGATCATGTACAATGACATATACTAGAATAGATCATGGACAATGACATATAGTAGAATAGATCATGGACAATGACATATAGTAGAATAGATCATGTACAATGACATATAGTAGAATAGATCATGTACAATGACATATACTAGAATAGATCATGGACAATGACATATAGTAGAATAGATCATGGACAATGACATATAGTAGAATAGATCATGGACAATGACATATAGTAGAATAGATCAAGGACAATGACATATGCTAGAATAGATCATGGACAATGACATATACTAGAATAGATCATGGACAATGACATATACTAGAATAGATCATGGACAATGACATATACTAGAATAGATCATGGACAATGACATATACTAGAATAGATCATGGACAATGACATATACTAGAATAGATCATGGACAATGACATATGCTAGAATAGATAACGGACAATGACATATACTAGAATAGATCATGGACAATGACATATACTAGAATAGATCATGGACAATGACATATACTAGAATAGATCATGGACAATGACATATGCTAGAATAGATCATGGACAATGACATATAGTAGAATAGATCATGGACAATGACATATGGTAGAATAGATCATGGACAATGACATATACTAGAATAGATCATGGACAATGATATATACTATATAATGATATATGATATATAACCGTCTCCGTGGCCCAGTGGTTAAGGTGTCCACCTACGGAGCGGGAGGTCGAAGGTTCGAATCTCGTCAGGGGTTCGTTCTGATATGGCCGGTTGGTGAGCCGCCAGCTAGTTAAATAATGGTTACCGATTGCCTACCAGCCTGGCGCCTGGCATACAAGCATAGGATTCGGGAAGTACTGATGTTCATAAAAAGAGGTGTCTCATAAGTCAGAAATGACTGGCCCTTTAAATAGGGGTGACACTATAATAAACAAACACTTTTATACTAGAATAGATCATGGACAATGACATACATTAGAATAGATCATGGACAATGCTCAACTGTGTTGATAGTATCTTACCTTATACAGAATAACCATGAGTGTCTGGAGCCATGAGAGCCTAGTGTGGGGCTCCAGGTACCACAGCGTGTAGTTGGGTGGTTGGTAATCACTTGCGTATCTCTGCGGGGATGGGCCATATTGCAGCAACAGTAACGTAATAGGTAAAATCTTGTTCCCAAGCTCAAAATTTCTATCCAATACCTGCAAAATGATGCATTAAAGAACATAAATTATATATTATTTAACAAGGTTACATATTTTAGTGTCAGTTGTATATGGATATACTATATTATAGTATAATAATAATAATAATATAGTAAATCCATATACAACTACCCACACATATTTATTTTGGTATCATTTTGAACAATATTTCAAGTTTTAAAATTCCCATAGGTGCTTTATTTGAAATTCGATTTTTTCATAATTTCTGTTCCATACTTCATTTTAAATTAGACTATGGAAGTCGTGATAGCACAGTGGTAACGCGTTGGGTTCAACTTATATTAATCACTCCCGAGACCTCATTCCTGATGGGAGTCCATCGCCGTGAGGGAGAGAAGAGGCATGTGGGATTTAAGTGCCTTGCCTAAGGGCACACTCGTAACGGCTACAGCTGGGCTTGAACTCCGGACCTTTCGCACTACCACTGCGCTATAACAACTTCCACAATCAAAGTGATTCTATAAGCATGTCAAAAGGATTTAACAGTTGCTTATATATATTGTTGCAGAATAAATTGTACTTACATATGGAACCCCACTTAGGTAGGAATTAAATACTGCCGATGTCCTGGAAAATAGGTAAAATATTTCTTAGGAAAAAGGTGAAATGCACAAATCTTTAACAGGCTGGATATGTTGGTCTTAGTTTTTTGCACGCTTGACATGAAAATAACAATAAAATGTGTCATGCAATTTCATTAGACTTGTGTTGTAACAACACATGAAATTCCATGACATACAGTGAAACCCCTCTAAACCGAACGGTTTCCGGACCGGAAGAGAAGTTCGGTTTGGAGGGGTTTTCGGTTTAGAGGGGTTCATTGTTATGCCTTAAATAACGATAGTCTGCCATTTGTGAAATACCATTCACATCTAATTAGATCGTATTAAAACTAATTACTCAAACATGAAAAGAGATTAACAAATCTGCAATTGCAAAGGACATAATTAAATAGTGTCCAGTCGTAATCCATTTGAAAACAACGTAATTAAAACAAATTTTCAGCATCATTGGTTTTTATCATGCCTTTATGTTCTCACAACACCACGTCGGATGTAAACAATACGGATAAAACACCAATATGCAGACTGATTAATTGACTTGTGAAAACACGGAAGGTGTTATGTTTCTGGCGAGACAAAATTGTTTCGGATCCGGATTTTACGCCGCTGGCTGTTCGGTTTTCAGGGGTAATTTGCAATAGAAATGTGCACAAATGGTCCCGAAAACTTGTCCGGTATTCGGAAAAGAGAGGTTCCGGTTTAGAGAGGTTTTTTTACAATGAACAAAGAAGGGAAAATATCGGGACGGCGAAAATTGTCCGGTTTGGAGGGAATTCCGATTTATGGGGGTTCCGGTTTTGAGGGGTTTCACTGTATTTGCAAATTTTTCAGTTACAAATAAGAAACACATATTTATGAATTGTCTTCTGCTAAAATTATTTGAACTATTTATAGCCTTTATTTTACCCAGCATGCAGATAGTTAATGCTAATGTATCTCTGTATATGGAACTGTTCACAACAAATCAAAATCAATGGATAAGCATTCAATTTATCTAGACCATCTCCAAAGATTTCCGGGAATATTTAAGGGCTCTGTCCATGTTCTTCTCAATGTTATAATGTGTCACTGTACCTGGTATGTGGAAATTACTTTAATTTGATTCAACAGAAATAGGTTGGTTTGTATTGGGGAGTTAGTAATCATAGACAGCTTGGTTCATATGGTGACACAGACAGCTTGGTTCATATGGCGACACAGACAGCTTGGTTCATATGGCGACACAGACAGCTTGGTTCATATGGCGACACAGACAGCTTGGTTCATATGGCGACACAGACAGCTTGGTTCATATGGCGACACAGACAGCTTGGTTCATATGGCGACACAGACAGCTTGGTTCATATGGTGACACAGACAGCTTGGTTCATATGGTGACACAGACAGCTTGATACATGGCAGCATATAATACATGACAGCATATTATACATGGCAGCATATAACAGCATATAATACATGACAGCATATAATACATGACAGCATATAATACATGACAGCATATAATACATGGCAGCATATAAGCAGCATATAATACATGGCAGCATATAATACATGGCAGCATATAATACATGACAGCATATAATACATGACAGCATATAATACATGGCAGCATATAACAGCATATAATACATGGCAGCATATAAGCAGCATATAATACATGACAGCATATAATACATGGCAGCATATAATACATGGCAGCATATAAGCAGCATATAATACATGGCAGCATATAATACATGGCAGCATATAATACAGCAGCATATAATACATGACAGCATATAATACATGACATCAGCATATAATACATGACAGCATATAATACATGGCAGCATATAAGCAGCATATAATACATGACAGCATATAATACATGGCAGCATATAAGCAGCATATAATACATGACAGCATATAATACATGACATCATATAATACATGACAGCATATAATACATGGCAGCATATAAGCAGCATATAATACATGACAGCATATAATACATGGCAGCATATAAGCAGCATATAATACATGACAGCATATAATACATGACATCATATAATACATGACAGCATATAATACATGGCAGCATATAAGCAGCATATAATACATGACAGCATATAATACATGGCAGCATATAAGCAGCATATAATACATGACAGCATATAATACATGACATCATATAATACATGACAGCATATAATACATGGCAGCATATAAGCAGCATATAATACATGACAGCATATAATACATGGCAGCATATAAGCAGCATATAATACATGGCAGCATATAGGCAGCATATAATACATGACAGCATATAATACATGACATCATATAATACATGACAGCATATAATACATGGCAGCATATAAGCAGCATATAATACATGGCAGCATATAATACATGACAGCATATAATACATGGCAGCATATAATACATGGCAGCATATAAGCAGCATATAATACATGGCAGCATATAATACATGACAGCATATAATACATGGCAGCATATAATACATGGCAGCATATAATACATGGCAGCATATAAGCAGCATATAAGCAGCATATAATACATGGCAGCATATAATACATGGCAGCATATAAGCAGCATATAATACATGGCAGCATATAATACATGGCAGCATATAATACATGGCAGCATATAATACATGGCAGCATATAAGCAGCATATAATACATGGCAGCATATAATACATGGCAGCATATAATACATGGCAGCATATAATACATGGCAGCATATAATACATGGCAGCATATAATACATGGCAGCATATAATACATGGCAGCATATAATACATGGCAGCATATAAGCAGCATATAATACATGACAGCATATAATACATGGCAGCATATAATACATGGCAGCATATAATACATGGCAGCATATAATACATGGCAGCATATAATACATGGCAGCATATAATACATGGCAGCATATAATACATGGCAGCATATAAGCAGCATATAATACATGACAGCATATAATACATGGCAGCATATAATACATGTCAGCATATAATACATGACAGCATATAATACATGGCAGCATATAATACATGGCAGCATATAATACATGGCAGCATATAATACATGACAGCATATACTACATGGCAGCATATAATACATGGCAGCATATAATACATGTCAGCATATAATACATGGCAGCATATAATACATGTCAGCATATAATACATGGCAGCATATAATACATGACAGCATATAATACATGGCAGCATATAATACATGGCAGCATATAATACATGGCAGCATATAAGCAGCATATAATACATGACAGCATATAATACATGGCAGCATATAAGCAGCATATAATACATGACAGCATATAATACATGACAGCATATAATACATGGCAGCATATAATACATGGCAGCATATAAGCAGCATATAATACATGACAGCATATAATACATGGCAGCATATAAGCATCATATAATACATGGCAGCATATAAGCAGCATATAAACAACAGCATATAATACATGACAGCATATAATACATGACAGCATATAATACATGACAGCATATAATACATGACAGCATATAATACATGACAGCATATAATACATGGCAGCATATAACAGCATATAATACATGACAACATATAATACATGGCAGCATATAATACATGGCAGCATATAACAGCATATAATACATGACAGCATATAATACATGGCAGCATATAATACATGGCAGCATATAATACATGACAGCATATAATACATGGCAGCATATAACAGCATATAATACATGACAGCATATAATACATGGCAGCATATAATACATGGCAGCATATAAGCAGCATATAATACATGGCAGCATATAATACATGGCAGCATATAATACATGACAGCATATAATACATGGCAGCATATAATACATGGCAGCATATAATACATGGCAGCATATAATACATGGCAGCATATAATACATGGCAGCATATAAGCAGCATATAATACATGACAGCATATAATACATGGCAGCATATAATACATGTCAGCATATAATACATGGCAGCATATAATACATGGCAGCATATAAGCAGCATATAATACATGACAGCATATAATACATGGCAGCATATAATACATGTCAGCATATAATACATGGCAGCATATAATACATGGCAGCATATAATACATGGCAGCATATAATACATGGCAGCATATAATACATGGCAGCATATAATACATGGCAGCATATAATACATGGCAGCATATAATACATGGCAGCATATAATACATGGCAGCATATAATACATGGCAGCATATAATACATGGCAGCATATAATACATGGCAGCATATAATACATGGCAGCATATAATACATGGCAGCATATAATACATGGCAGCATATAATACATGGCAGCATATAATACATGGCAGCATATAATACATGGCAGCATATAATACATGGCAGCATATAATACATGGCAGCATATAATACATGGCAGCATATAATACATGACAGCATATAATACATGGCAGCATATAATACATGACAGCATATAATACATGGCAGCATATAATACATGGCAGCATATAATACATGGCAGCATATAATACATGGCAGCATATAATACATGGCAGCATATAATACATGGCAGCATATAATACATGGCAGCATATAATACATGGCAGCATATAATACATGGCAGCATATAATACATGGCAGCATATAATACATGACAGCATATAATACATGGCAGCATATAATACATGGCAGCATATAACAGCATATAATACATGACAGCATATAATACATGGCAGCATATAATACATGGCAGCATATAATACATGGCAGCATATAATACATGACAGCATATAATACATGGCAGCATATAATACATGGCAGCATATAAGCAGCATATAATACATGACAGCATATAATACATGGCAGCATATAATACATGTCAGCATATAATACATGTCAGCATATAATACATGGCAGCATATAATACATGGCAGCATATAATACATGGCAGCATATAAGCAGCATATAATACATGGCAGCATATAATACATGGCAGCATATAATACATGGCAGCATATAATACATGACAGCATATAAGCAGCATATAATACATGACAGCATATAATACATGGCAGCATATAATACATGTCAGCATATAATACATGGCAGCATATAATACATGGCAGCATATAAGCAGCATATAATACATGACAGCATATAATACATGGCAGCATATAATACATGGCAGCATATAATACATGGCAGCATATAATACATGGCAGCATATAAACATGCAGCATATAATACATGGCAGCATATAACAGCATATAATACATGGCAGCATATAATACATGACAGCATATAATACATGGCAGCATATAATACATGGCAGCATATAAGCAGCATATAATACATGGCAGCATATAATACATGGCAGCATATAATACATGGCAGCATATAATACATGACAGCATATAATACATGGCAGCATATAATACATGACAGCATATAATACATGGCAGCATATAATACATGGCAGCATATAACAGCATATAATACATGACAGCATATAATACATGACAGCATATAATACATGACAGCATATAATACATGGCAGCATATAAGCAGCATATAATACATGACAGCATATAATACATGGCAGCATATAATACATGACAGCATATAATACATGGCAGCATATAAGCAGCATATAATACATGACAGCATATAATACATGGCAGCATATAATACATGACAGCATATAATACATGACAGCATATAATACATGGCAGCATATAAGCAGCATATAATACATGACAGCATATAATACATGGCAGCATATAAGCAGCATATAATACATGACAGCATATAATACATGGCAGCATATAAGCAGCATATAATACATGACAGCATATAATACATGACAGCATATAATACATGACAGCATATAATACATGGCAGCATATAAGCAGCATATAATACATGACAGCATATAATACATGGCAGCATATAAGCAATATATACATGACAGCATATAATACATGACATCATATAATACATGACAGCATATAATACATGGCAGCATATAAGCAGCATATAATACATGACAGCATATAATACATGGCAGCATATAAGCAGCATATAATACATGGCAGCATATAGGCAGCATATAATACATGACAGCATATAATACATGACATCATATAATACATGGACAGCATATAATACATGGCAGCATATAAGCAGCATATAATACATGGCAGCATATAATACATGACAGCATATAATACATGGCAGCATATAATACATGGCAGCATATAAGCAGCATATAATACATGGCAGCATATAATACATGACAGCATATAATACATGGCAGCATATAATACATGGCAGCATATAATACATGGCAGCATATAAGCAGCATATAAGCAGCATATAATACATGGCAGCATATAATACATGGCAGCATATAAGCAGCATATAATACATGGCAGCATATAATACATGGCAGCATATAATACATGGCAGCATATAATACATGGCAGCATATAATACATGGCAGCATATAATACATGGCAGCATATAATACATGGCAGCATATAATACATGGCAGCATATAATACATGGCAGCATATAATACATGGCAGCATATAATACATGGCAGCATATAATACATGGCAGCATATAAGCAGCATATAATACATGACAGCATATAATAC